>CAWUFW010003552.1:1200000-1788353 GCA_963921515.1 Calotriton arnoldi
AATCTAATGCTGTTTTAACATGGATGGTCTGTCTCATCCTAAAAATACGATTTTAACCAGGACTATGTTTTTTTAACCAAGGAATCATTTTATTTTGCACTATGTCTATTGTTGTTTTGTAATTATTCAAGCTAGCCTGGCTGATGAAGGGTGATGCCCTGAAACCGGTCCCAAGATGCTTGTTTCCGGTCCAGGGAGGACCTGACTTGGCAGTTCGGGCTGGAATGTTCCCATAAGGAACAGGGTCAAGACTGATTTGCAAATGGCTGGGTCCAAACTGGGATGGTGTGGTGAGCAAAAGAATGATGGATTAAACCCAGATCCTTGTGACTGGGGGTGAATGTTTGCATTGTCCAGCATTCCGTCCATCAATTGTCTCTTTTGCATATGTCGCCCTAAGTGGGAAGGGTATGCCCAGACGTGGGTCCCGTGCTCACTATACCACTGGATTCAAGCTAGCCTGGCTGATGAAGGGTGATGCCCTGAAACCGGTCCCAGGATGCTTGTTTCCGGTCCAGGGAGGACCTGGCTTGGCAGTTCGGGCTGGACTGTTCCCATAAGGAACAGGGTCAAGACTGATTTGCATATGGCTGGGTCCAAACTGGGGTGGTGTGGTGAGCAAAAGAATGATGGATTAAACCCAGATCCTTGTGACTGGGGGTGAATGTTTGCATTGTCCAGCATTCCGTCCATCAATTGTCTCTTTTGCATTTGCATATGCAGGCATTTTCGTGTGGAAAGGACTTTGAAATGTAGCCCTAAATTCAAATAAGTTGAGGAAGTGGCTTTGAGAATGGAACTCTTAAGAATTTATACGAACAGAGGGGTGATTAATTTATCAATAGGAAAACATTCAGCATTTTATCTCAATGATACAATCAATTATTCAAGCTGTAACTTCATTATGCAGCTCTGTTGCTTTTTATAACTAGACTTGAGCATGCTATGTCTCAATACAGCTGCACAGGGAATTGTATTACAATAGCAGTGGTGTTGAACATATTCAAATTTCTAGGCCTAATTGCGTTTATTACACTTAATGTTGACTCATTATCCGGCACTGGACAGCTACTCCAAAATATCACAGCCAGTGTTGTTCACAGACAAAAACCGTGCATAATAGAAGCAATGATCATTAAATGGTAAGCTTAGTAACAAAAAAGTCAGAAATGTAAACATCTAGGGAATACCCTCACAATATTAAATGCATTATATCACACAGCGCCAATATCACATCCACTACATCAACCTGACCACCCCATTTCATGGTACGTATAGGTAAGCTGATGTGGAGTTAAGAAAAACATATTTACCAGGATGAGGTAGTGTATGCAATGCCATTTTACATTAATATTATTGCATGCTATCTAGTGTCATACAACCTTTTCTTGCATTTTCTGCATTTAAAGAATCAAATAGCTGATAAGCCTACTCCTTAAAGAGTCATTCAAAAGCAAGCAGCCCCCTCTTGCCTCCTTTTTCTGTACTTTGACAGAAGGACACAATAAGGCTGAGCCCTCCGACAGGGGTCGTACATGTCAGGGTGGCTCATTGTGAATAGTGTTCCAAGAGCTACTCCTTGAAGAAGCCTGAACTGCTGGTTTATTCCACTGGGCATTTCCTCAGGAGGCTCGAGACTTTGGAGGCCGCTTTTTAGGGCAGGGGATAGCTAGTGGAACTCGTGTCACTTTCTGAAGCTTGCCAGGTAGTTACAGCGGGCACAGCTTCAGGAGAGAGAATAAATAGAGAGAAGGAGAGAGACATAAGAGAGCAAAGACTATGGAGCAGGGCTGATTTTAAAGATTTTTCCAGGGCTGCATTTGGTCCCCTGCAGAGAAATTTTTCAGTATCTCAGTTTTATAAAATCATAAATATTCAGTCCATTTGACTCGACTCTGCAAATGCAGTGCTATTAGAATCAAAGGTTCCAGCATCTGTTTGGAACAATGCATGCTTGCTGACGTGGCTTTTTCATAAGTATACCATCAATGCTCATGTGAATTATTTAGTCAAATTCCATGAACAATGCAAAGATTTGACTCTGTTAAGTATTCTCTTGGGATAAAAATAGTAAAATCACTCTCTGGCTATTCAGTATGTAATACTTCTTCAGTATTAAAATTATACTTTAGCTTTTCATGTATAAGCCATAACATGAGCTAATGTTTTCTTACTGCACATCTAGATCCAGCTGTGTAGATAAATCGAATTGTAGATTTCCTAGGTCATAAAGGGGCATTTCAGTTGATTTGCAAAATAGCACAACAAAACAAAATCTAGCCCCAAAGAATGAGACTTGAGAACTCATTGCCTGAAAGGACTCCAATGTTGCCAGTCAGTGCTACTGGTGCATCTTCATTTTTGGACTGATTAGAGCTCCGTGAAGGAGTCCAGAACTCAACTCTCAGACCTAGACCCCACACGCCAAACAGGCTTCCCACTGTGACCCTCCACCCATGGGCATCCAGCATATTTCCACCACAGGCCATTCCTGGTCACTCTCTTTTAGAGGCTTGTCACCAGGTACCCCCCTCCTTTAGCAACTGAATTACCCTTCATAATTTGTCTCTCTGGCACGTTGTCTCCTCTTGAGTCCTGATGATGCTTCTGCCGTTTTTATTGGGATCGAAACACCATCTACTTTAAAAACACAGACGCTATATGATTGTTGAGAACTTGCTGTAACAGGCTGTGCTGTTCTTGTGTTTGTTGATACACTTGTTGATCACGATTTAGCACTTGAGTGTATCACCTCAAAAGAGAGCATCGAGCACGTTTGCTTTGCACAAATATTCACTACGCTACTATGTGTCTTAAAATTGTTTTTCATAAACTCTTTTAAATAAGTTATATTTGCCATTTGGTTCTTTGTATCAAACGTATTGTACTAGGAACCAGTATGTTTTTTGCTATTGGTTTTGTGAATCACATAAGTACTCTGAAATGTTTTATGTGTGATCAAGTGAGAATTAATGTTATTGTTATATCTCATTTGTATAGCGCATAATCACCAATGGTCTCTTAGCGCTTGTGAGAGAACTGCCACCAACCTCAGATGTTATCTGCACAGTACCACTTAGCTAGAGCTGATCTTTTCCAAAAGCCTGTGTGAATAATAACATTTCCAATGTTTTCCTAAATGGAAGGAGAGTGGTGTCCCCTCACCTATTCTCCAGCAGCTTTGTCCATAGCTGGGGAATCAATACTGGTATGTAGTTTTCCTAGCCCTAATGATGTCATTGGGTTACACCCTCTTGGCAAATCACATGTTGGCTGATTAGAACATTACATGTTTAAGAAATCTGAAATAAAAGAAGACTCATTTGATGGACGGAGAAGATATCTTGTTGATTTCATGTGGGGTGCAGGCACCATCATTATTAATGTATTGGGTCTCACTTCCCAACCGTGGAGAGCATGAGAGTGGCTACTCTTGCGCTGTGTTGAGCAACCAAGAACGACCAAACAGACATTGGACATTTCTTATATTTATTTGTACATTTGGTACAGGTATGACTGACTTTTCTCTGGTCACCCCAATTGCTAATTCATACTTTATATTCACAACCAATCAGTAGCAAAATCATTGTGCTAAAGAAAAATATTATGCACACGTGTGAATTGCTGGCATTTTGATTTTGAAAAGCCACAGAAAAATCACAATGATAAAAAAAAAGGCAAGATGGCGGCCGTGAGTGCGGTCGTGTGAGCTCGAGCTCCCGGAGCTCCCCCCCCTGTTCCACTTACCGCAGTATCGGTTGGTGATTTCCTGACCATGGTTGTGAGCATGCGGGAGTAGGAGAAGAACCAAGACTGGATGGTGTAGGGGCCTGAGTCGGTGATGTTGTGGAGCGTTTGCCGAGCTTCCCATCTGGATCTGTGGCGGCTTCTGGCACTTGCAAGGCGGGCTTCCGGGTATGCGTGCGTCGGACTCTGCAGTCATAGAGTGTTGACGGAAGGGAACACTGACGCCGACCCAGAGAAGAAACATAGCGCCACTATGCCCCCGAAGGCAGGACGGGGAAGAGGGAGAAATACAATGGAGCTGTCTGATAACGGAGCAATACGTGAAGTAGAGAGGAAGAAACCCGATTTAAACACGGAGAAAATGCGCATGGAGGGCGGTAAGAAAATGATGCCTGCATTGTTTCTAAGTGGGAAATCAAAGAAACAGCTACCCCCCACATTAATGGCAACTATTGACATACAGAACAGGGGAGATGGTACGTTGGGGGAGAACTCTTCCTCTGACCTGTCTGTAGATAAGGAGAGTACAACGGGGGATAATCCCAGAGATATATCTAAAGAAGGGGAGAAAGGTGTAAAGAGTGTAAAGAGTGTTGAACACCCCTCGGAGAGTGTGGATATGCGGATCAGTGGAAAAAAGATTTGCAATCAGGACCCTACAAAGGAGAGTGACTCGGGGGATATTCTTTTTTTCTCGCTGTCAGACCCCTCTGACACTTCTGGGGACGAGACCGATGCAGAAAATCAGGCTAAAAGGAGGGGTCGCAAGGAGTTCAACAGTATCAATAGTAGGCAGACAAAGGAGGATGCAGACTGGGGGATCGAGTCGTCTGGTACCCCGGAAAACAGCCCTAAAACAGTGCGTAAGAGGGGTGACGAAGGTGCGGGCGTAGGTCATCAGATGGTGGAGAGTACAGATGCCTTCCAGTGGGATTATTCATTCATGGGTGAGGCTGGGTCTAATGGAGCGGCTGGTGGGATGCAATCTAACTTTAATGTTATGGAAAAATCTGAAGACATCTCTCTGGCAGTTATCTATCAGAGTATTATGGCCCACAGGGAGGAGACCCGCACCGAGAGCCAGCGCACACAGGGAGCCTGCAGGAAACTACAGAATTCAGTGCGGAGGATTGCAAAAACATGCTCCGAGTTTGTTGATAGGTTTAATGAGGCAGAGACACGTATTTCGAACTTAGAGGACGAGCTCGCCATGCAAAAAGCAACAACGGAGGCTCTTCGCACTGCAAAGGATGATACCCTCTGGAAGATCACTGATCTGGAGAATCGCCTGCGGCGCAATAATCTCCGTGTATTAGACATTCCTGAGGGGGCGGAGGGGCAGGATGCACGGAAATTTATTATTGAACTGTTTGCTGAAGCTTTTCCTGGGTTAACCCAATGGGACTGGGAACGGGAGATCCAGCGAGCGCACAGGTTCCCCTTCACACAGCGTAATAGATCAGGCCAGAATACTAGCAGACCAAGGGCAATTTTGATATCAGTTAACAACTATTTGGCAAGAGAGGCTGTGTATGATTTGGCGCGTCCGGATCGTAAGAAGAGCGGGAAGGGGATAGAGTTTTTGTGCGCCCTGACTACTGTCCCCTTACTGTGGAAAAGAGATGGCAATTGCGTCAGCTCATTACTCCATTTAGAGATAAAAATGCACAAGCCTTTTTGCTGAACCCAGCCAAGCTTAAGGTCATTTATAACGAGCATGTGCGGTTCTTCACAGCAGAGACAGCGGCTAAGGAATACCTGCACTCTCTGTGAAGGCTATAAAGGGAGGAACTCAAATGTAAAGGGGTGCGGGGTTTGGAGCATTTATACTAATGAATTGTGTTAGAATTGGGTTAGATGTACTGGGATGGGGACTAATAAGGAAAGGGGAAAAAACTAAAAAAAATGTTTTATCAAGTGGTGAATGGTCTTTTGGTGTTGTGTTTGTCACTTAGGGGTTCGTTTGTAAAGCATGGTTCTATGTAGGGCAGGGGGTCCGGGGGTAGTAGCTCGTTTCCATCTCAGAGGCCTTGTGTCTCCAAGCCTCTAATTGGGGGAAGGGTGGGGGTGCATGGCTTCGGTTGAAGTCATGTTGGGTAGGGTGGTTCGGGGTGGGTGGTGGGGGGTCAGCAGTAGTAAAAACAATCCATGATGGTACTGGAAGATTGAGTAAAAATTCGATGGTTTTAGACATATGGTCTTTATGCTTAAATATATGGGGAAAATAGATGGGGGATAGACGTATAAATAATGGCATACGGCTTTGTTCCCTGAATGTCTGCGGGTTGAACAACTATAATAAAAGACAACGGGTCTTGGCTGAATTACGTTCGCTCCAATTAGATCTGGTATGTGTACAAGAAACTCACATCCAATGGAGCAAAAGAAAATTATTGGCGGAACTCGGATTTAAGGTGCTAGTATGTACAGAGCAATCTACTACTGTGCGGGGGTAGCGATACTGGCAAAAAATCATATACAAGGGACTGGAAGAGTATTGGCAGTTAAAGCAGGGAGATGGGCCATTGCGGAATGTATGATTGGTAGCTCAAAATATACTATTTGCTCTATTTATGGCTCTAATTTAGATGAGGCCTTAGTATTAGAAGGGTTAAATGTGGAACTAGCACAATGGCCCACGCCGTTGATCATGTGTGGTGATTTAAATATACATCTTGAGCCAGGGGTGTTACAGGATGATAGCAAATTGTATAGAGGGAGGAAGCCCAAAGTTTTTAAGGCACTTCAGTCGTTACTGGGGGATCATGGTTTGGTTGACGTATGGGCAGCATTGAGGGGTACTGACCCCGGGTATACCTTTTATTCATATCCGCACCAGAAATTGGTAAGACTAGATTATTTTTTCTCATCTGGTCGCTTGCTTTCGGGTGCTAATATTCAGGTGCACCCGTGGATTTCTTCGGATCATGGACCCCTAGTACTGAATCTTGGTATGCCCAAGATTGGAATTAGGCCACGAACATTTTCTTTTGATAGAAAGTTGCTTCTTGATAGTGAATATGTGACAGATATGAAGGTCTGGATAGTGGAATTTTTGGACATAAATCGTAATACGGCACGAATTGGTTCTATATGGGACGCTTTAAAAGCAGGTTTTAGAGGGGAGACCTTGAGTCTTGGGCTGCACAGGCAAAAACAGAAGCAAGCAGATTTGCAGGAATTATGTGGCAGCCTATCAATAGCGGAAGTAAAACTTATGCAGGGGATTCAGGCGGGACTTGAGATCTCTGAGCTGCAGGCGCAGGTAGCGCGGTGTAAGGCTAAAATAAACTTGCACTGGAGTAAAGAAATAGCCAGGAAACACTATTAATAGGAACCAAAGCTATGAATATGGAGAAGCAACTGGGCGCTGTTTGGCGCAAAAGGTGCGATCAAGGGAGGCGGCGCAAAGAATTGGATCAGTAGCAGATGTTAGGGGAATATGGTAGATACAGATATAGGGATTTTAAAGGTTTTTCATGATTATTATGAGGCACTATATACTGAGGAGTGCTCTGATATACAGGTTGGGGAAGTCCTGCTGCAGAGTCTTAATTGTAAAAGAGTGGATGTGTTAGCTGCAGAAAGATTAGAGGAGCCCATTACCATGGAAGAGTTGGAAGGAGCTATTAATAGTTTAGCTTCCGGTAAAGCAGCAGGGCCTGACAAACTCCCATTGGAAGTTTATAAAACCTTTTTTAATGAACTTAAAGTTGATATGCTTACCACTTTCCTCCAAGCCCAAGTAGGAGCTGCCCCTTCGACTTGGGATGAGGCTAGTATAATAGTTTTTAAAAAGAAAGATAAACCTGCCAATCAGCCAGGTTCCTATCGCCCTATATCATTATTAAACGCAGATGGTAAAATCTATGCCAAAATCCTCGCGACCCGGTTAGCTGATGTGATAGCCCCGTTGGTATCAAGTCGACAGCATGGATTTATACCTAAGAGGGACACGACTAATCATATAAATAGAGTGATAACCCTGTTGGATATAGCTAATACTATAGGGAGTAAATTCAGCTTGATCTTATTAGACGCTGAAAAAGCGTTTGACCGGGTCGCGTGGGAATTTTTATGGGCGGTATTACGACAGGCAGGTTTTAAACAAAACTTTATTTCGGCTATTCAAGTTTTATATAGACGCCCAACAGCTAAAATTTGTATAATGGGTCTTGAATCTGACTCTGTATGTATAACGCGGGGTACAAGGCAGGGGTGTCCCTGTTCGCCTTTGTTGTTTTCTTTATACATTAACCCCTTTTTAATGATGTTGGAACAAAATGTTGGGATAGAGCCGGTAATCTGGAAACAAGAGCACTATCGAGTGTTTGCATACGCAGACGATGTGGCAGTGGTTACTCCAAACCCTATGGGGGCTATTTCTAAGATAGAGCAACTAGCGCTGGAGTTTGGAGCCACTTCAGGGTATAAGTTAAATGTTTCCAAGACACAAATATTGTGCTTAAATCAAGATGGTTTGAATGATCAACGGGTCCTGAGAGAGGTATCTTACTTAGGGGTTACAATAATGACATGTTTAAAATCATTGGTGGAGGTCAATTGCGGGCAATATTTTAATCTCGGTGTGCAAGCAGCTAGACCGATGTGAATGTTTACATCTCTCACTTGTTGGACGGTGTAGCGTCCTTAAAATGTTAATTTTGCCTAAAGTTTTATATTTTTTTAGATCCGTTCCATTAGAAATCTCTCGCGTCCAGCTGGCAGCATTGCAGTCAATATGTGCTAGGTTCTTATGGGCGCAAGGAAAACCTCGAAGAGCTATGCGATACATGATTCTACCTCGTGAGAAAGGTGGGTGGGTAGTTCCTGATTTTACACTATATTACCTGGTGTGTATGTTGCAGCGTATGAATATTTTATTGACGGGGTTAGAACCGTTTAATATTGCCGAAGCCCCCTCTATATACCAGATGCTGTTGGGTAGTGATGCAAAGAATCGGTTGTTTTTGACCCTGGAGCTTAGTTATTATAAAAAAACCAGGTTTAAGGTTTTAAATGCTGCTTATAAGGTATGGAAAGTGGTGCGAAAGTGGTACGGCTTTGAGAGGGTCTCCCAATATACCCCGTTTACAGCCACCACCCTCTTACCCCCTATATTCTGGGATAGGATTGCAGATAGATGGCAGACAAGGGGTATTCAATGTATTGGGGATTTATATGTTAATGAGGGATTGATGTCTTTTGAGATGCTAGTCGGGAAGTATCATCTTCCTAGAACGGAATTTTTAAATATTTACAAATCCGTGATTATTTAAGCAAAAGTCGATGGAAGGTTGATTTAAATCCTATAGTTGAAGCTGTAAGGAAAAATGCCCGCATTGGTTTGCTATATAATTTGTTATTAGAGACTAAGGGTAATGATGTAGACAGACATAACATTAAGTGGGAAAATAGGCTTGGGTGTCAAGGTATATGGGTGGAAGATTCTATTGAATTAGCGGGGAGGTTATTGATCTCTGCTAACCTTCGTGCACAACACTATAAAACTGTGTTCAATCTCTATTATACCCCAGCCAGGTTATTAAAGTGGGGTGGAGTAAATGATGGTAAATGTTTCCGCTGTGGCACTGATGATGCGGATATTGTGCACATTTTTTTTTCCTGTAGATATTTGAGTAATTTTTGGCTGCAATTAGAGAATTTTTTAGCGGAATTGTTGGGGGGTCCTATAAAACTAGATATAATCCAGGTGATGTTAGGGGTAGTGGAGAGTGATGGATCTAACCAGTTGGCTTATAGGCATCGATATTTGATCTTTATGGTTACAGCCATAGCTAGGTTATGTATTGCCTCAATGTGGCTTCATAAAGATGCCCCGACATTTGAACTATGGAGGGCAAGATTTTTTACTATTTTTAATTTAGAGCATAGTTTATATGCATAAAAAGGGGTTAGAAAGAGGAAATTAGGTAGGGAAATATGGGGGCCGGTGCTTTCTTATATGGATGAGTGATGTGTCGTTTAGTAGATATGAGCATTAACACTTTAATGTACAGATTTATATTTAGTATGTTACACTGTGCACTTTAGAGCTTAAATGATATTGTAGGTACTGTAAAGGATGAATGCATTAGCACTTTAATGTACAGTTATATATTTTGTATGTTGCATTGTGCACTTTAGAGCTTAAATAATATCGTATGTACTGTAAAGGATGAATTTGTCAACCACTATGTTTGCCTTACTTAGAGTATTTGGATCTGTATCGATAATGTAGTTGATATTTATTTTTATACCATTGATTATATAAAAGTAATGTACTGTGACTGTCATGGATTAATAAAATTAAAAAAAAAAAAAAAATCACAATGATGCTCAAAAAGTCACTTTTATTAATAATTGATTTGTTTGAATATAAATGATGAAAACAAAGAAAAGATTTTCAGAGTTCACATCACAAAAATTAATTAAATCGTTGGATTGTGTATAAGATATGAAGAATGTGGCTCCTGAAACAATTAATGCATGTACAATTAGAAACAAAGAGAAAATCATTATGTAATCTAAACTAAGGGAACTTGACTAAGCCACGTTTCCATTGATAAATGAATGCATTGATACATTCCGCATTAAATTGTTTAGCTAGTTGCCTCAATTCCCACGGGATTTCAAGGGCATCCTATAGCTTTTAGTATTGTTGTAGAATATGGACATCAAGCAGCTCTAGATTCATTGATGGTTTTATCTATAACCTGGTCTCAAAATCGAATTTGATTGGGTACTGCTCGGATGGTACTGGACGGACAGACGCCGCTGGACTTTGTTCCAGTAGCAAACGCAGGGGTTTTTAGCCTGACTCTATCCTTTAAATAACCCTATTGTTCTTAGCTACAAGTCACCTGACCCGTGACTGGAAAATATAATCGATTAAATGTCACTTCAGTGAAGAGGCGAGCAGTAGTGAGGAACATTGCTCTAAGCTGCTATCCCCATATTCTCTTGCTCTGGTGTTGAGTCTCTGTATTGGAAGCTTTGAAATGCCATATAAGGTCAGGCATTGCTACATCTACTGTGATGCTCCTTGCCCTGCCTTAGAGACATTAACAGTGCAGATAAACCCTGTCTCCGTGAATAAGTCACCTACCTTGGGACCTCAGCAAAGACATTCAGGATTCACATTTAGAACTGTGCTGTTCAATGACTCGTCTCCTCTTGAATGTCCCAGGGGCATCAGTTCTCCCTCTTAAGAACCATCCCATTGGGCACATTAAATGCCCGCCACCTCCTGAATGGCGCACATTCAGGACATCCTTCAAAGACTTTTTTCCACTTTTACAATTACAGGGTTAAGGTGCATGTCTACAAGCAAAGGGATTCTATCAAAGGTACGATGTCAGGGCCACAGATAAATGAGTGAATGCCCTCCTTTCAAAATATGATGATAACTTAGTACCCACCCAGTTGTGCCTGTGGAATGAGAACACAAAAGCAACTGTGGCCACCTCTGTAAGCTCAAAGAGCCCCAGGATCACTCAAATCAGTGGAAACACCACTGCTCTTCTCTGAAACTTAGATACCATATAACTAGCCAAGTAGTTGTAGTGTTTCGCACTAGCAAACATTATAGCCCCCATAACGAATGGCCTCTAAATTCAGATGGGGCCAGCAACAACAGTTAGAAGCCCATCAAATTTATGTAATCTGAGCAAGCACCACTGATCTCTTTACATTCAACCAGAGATTTCGGCTGCCAAATGTAGCCAAAATCTCTCTGTGAAAGCCTGGCTCAAAATAAGGAGTTAGCAGGATAATTGTACTTGGCATTACAGATTCCCTGGTAATTCCTCATTTCGTAGTGGACCTTGAGGGTCCAACTCGTAATGAGCTGGAATTCACCATCCCTGTAGTTACCATTTCCTCTGGTATTGGTAACTCAGGACGTGGGGAATATCTATCTCATTTACAGTCACTCATAATGAGGGCCTGTCTAGACATAATTCACTATGATTATATGACCATAACACAGTGTATAATGGTACATTCTAAATTCAGTGCCAGGAGGAATATAAAAATGTTTAAATGTTGCTGATGGAGATACAATGCAAATCACTATTATAGTGATCTAAACTTTGCATTAGATTTCCAGATCTCAGAAATAAAATGCCATCAAGATTATTCTTGTGATATTCCAGCAACTAATATTACCGTTTTTGAAGCTTTTAATTCTCTCTCTGAACCTACTGTTCATATGTTTCTCTGTCAAACAAGGACAGGTTCCCTTTGGGATCTGTGTCCCCCAAGGTTTCTTCACTTAGTGCCTGACGTCATAGCTAATTATCTTAGAGACATCTTTAATGGGATGTTTTCGGAAGGTTATTACCCTAAAGACTGGAAGAGGGCCTCCATTTTTCCTTTGCTGAAGAAACCCAATTTAGACAGCAAAGACCCTAACAACTATAGGCGATCTCTCGGCTTCCTCTTCCCACAAAAATAGTAGAGAAAGCAATGAATATCGAACTTTCAATGTTCATTAAAAATAACAACATTCTTGATGATACACAGTATGGCTTTAGAAGCCAACATAGTACTGAGTTGGCTCTGATTACCATTTCATAGGAGATCAGGTGCATTTTGGATAAGGGTGGGAAGGCCGCTTTGATCCTGTTAGAACTTTCTGCAATGTTTGACACGGTCAACCATGGTCTTCTTACTGATCGTCTTTTCAGCTTGGGCATCAGAGGTAAGGCGCTCCAACTTCTAAAATCTTTTCTCTCAGATAGAGAGCAACTGGTGGAACTAGAGGGGTTTAGGTTTACCCCCTTCTCTCTTCCATGCGGAGTCCCCCAGCGCTCATCTTTAAGCCCAACACTTTTAGCTTTACAGTAGTGTCATATGCCGATAATACGCAAATTGTGGCATCACTGGCAGGTAGTCCAGATGACACTGCTTCCAGATTCCATGATTGTATGCAAGAAATTGAAAAGTGGATGTCCAGTAACTGTCGTAAGTTGAACTCGGGTAAGACTGAGGTCCTACTATTTGGACGGGACACCTCTTTCTGGATTCCCAAATGGTGGCCGCAGGAATTGGGTGATATTCCTATCCCAGTCACTAAGGTAAATAATTTAGGAGTTTACTTTGTTGACAAATTCTCCTGTGAAGGCAAAGTAAATGCCATAACTTCTTCTTGTTTTTTCATGATAAAAACTCTTAGGAAAGTTTTACCCTTTATCCATCCTGACCTGCAGAAACTGGTAATTTTGACACTCATTTTGGAAAAGATAGATTATTGCAATGCACTCTTTTTCAACATGCAATCTAGATTTTTTTTTAAACTCCAAGTTCTCCAAAATGTGGCGGCACGCCTTTTGCTTTCCATCCCAAAATACCAATCGGTATCTCACGCCTTGCCATCATTGTAGTCAGAAGATGGATTCAATTTAATTCCCTCTGCATTGCCTTTAAAGCACTGCATGGTCTCAGTCCGGATTATTTTAAACAAAGATTTCTTTGGTATGTCCCGAACAGGCAGCTTCGATCTTCAATGGCTTTTAACCTGGTATTTCCCAGGGGAAAAACAGCCTCCTGGGGGGCAGAAGTTTTATAACCAGTACAGCCAGGCTTTGTAATTCTCTGCCTCTGGCTCTCAAGAAAGAGTCTGACCTCCATTCCTTTCGTAAACGGCTAAAAACCTGGCTGTTTAATAAGTAAGACTTCTTTAAAGTTTTGTGCTCCCTATCATCCTTATTACTGTCTTCTGTTCCTCTCCCAATCGGAGTACCTGCACCTAGACACTTTGGGTATTAGTGTGCGTATAAATTAAAATTTCATTTCATTTCATTTCGATCCAGGTTTTAACCATTCAAAGCCGCTGTGCTGCACATCAATGGGCTTTTCAATATTCTGTGGCATGGTCATTGATAAAAAAGGCTAACAGGGAAATATGTCGGCACACTGTCATAAATCTCAAGCTGCAGCATAATACACAAATATGCTTCCAGAAATATTAAGGTGCTGGGTAATATGCCTAGGTGCTACTACTAACATTAAGGTGCTACCATTTAGAATGCAGTTGTGACACCCAAGACATGGGCACTGGGCGTATTTCATACTGCTTAACAAATTATGACAGGTGCAGAGATCATAATATGATCTGTGGGTAATTTACAGGATTCTTATGTGGCCCTCAGGATTTATGTAGCTCCTAATACTGAGACGAACTACCCTAGAGGTACTGTGCATGGAATTGTTTTTCTGTTCTTCTAGCAGCAAAAGAATACGTATAGCTATCACCATACAGACTCTCTAAGTCAAATCTTTATTCAGTAACATAATTGTCTCCTATATACATTATGCTGATTTGGGAAAGAACAGCTGCTTGGGGGAAGATGGCGGAGGGCTGCAGATGGGTCTCACCTGTCCAGGTGAGCTCTAATGGCCCTCCTCTGTTATTCACCATGGCGGTGAAGGAGGAGATTGTGTGCTAGGTAACTTGTGGGCTGGAGTTTAAAAGGAGGCATGCTAGTCCTATCTTTCGCTATTGCTTTGTTGCAGATTTGCCTGTGTTTGCCCCACGGACTCTAGGTACTGGCTTCCTCAGCGTGGCTGGTCATGGTGCTAAGAACCTAACACTGCAATATGCTAGACTGATGTGCTGCCAGAGGAGGGGCAGTTCGATCAAGCTGTGTGCTGGGCAGGATTTCGGTGGAGCAACACTGCGAGTCCCACCAGCCAGGGACTGGGCGGCTGGTCTCATTTGTGCATGCCAGCATCAGCAGTGCCAGCCAGCCGGAAACTTTGCTGATGTCCAGAATCTATTCTCAAAACAAAAAGGTATGCTGTCCCTAAAGGGGACAATGGACAAAGGGGAGAAGGTCAGAGAAAACAAGCCACTACAAGGGGAGTAGTTCCTTTTTGGAAATGGAGCTCTCACACACCCTTGCGTGTGTCATGCTTCATCATCGGTCTTGCTCCTCCTCGGGCCGGCACTGCAATGCCTGACGGGAACCCTCAAGGGTGCTCATTATTGGAGATCTTTTTCCACAGCTGTGATGTGAAGTGCAAGTTAAGGGCCTTTTGTGTAGACTGAGGAAACATAGGTGTTGATGTAGTGATTAGTGACTTAAAAAAGGCTAGGCAAGTCTCAAATCAAATTTTAATCCATAAGTATGCCTGACTTATTACAAACGTGATGTCACCAGTGGGGACAATGATCCCTGGTGACTTATATGGTCAACATGTTTTATGCTGTCAATTAGTCAAGATGTGATCTAGGGCAATTCTTCAGGACCGTAAAATGTATAACTAATCTACACAGTGTCTGGGACCAAGGATGCAATGGTGCTGACTTTATCATTATTGAAATCATGGTGACAGGACATATGCATTTTTTTATTTGCTATTTTCACATTCCATGTATCTGTAATTGTTACCGAAATGAAATGGAACTTTTGCTTTGTCTGCTGTATTTTATCCTGTGATACTTCCTCAATTAAAAACAATTAATACATTATGCAGCCTTTTGGGAGTCGGGAGGAGAGGTATCCATGGTATCCATAGTAGCCCCATGATATACTGCAGTGCCTATTCTGAAATGCACCTGATGCACATCAGCACCCAATTGCAGATTTACTAAGAATGTGCACTTGTGCAAAGTCACACAAAGTGGTGAAAAGAGGCACAAAGTCTTGGAAGAGTATTTACTTTTGAGCACAGGTGTTTTGCACTGAGAGATCGTCCTTTTTTTGTGCAAATTGAGCTTTGTTATTCTTTTCACCACATTGCATGAAGGGGCATTACATGGATGTGAAACAGGCAGATCATTGGAAACACTCATGGTTTTTGCCGCAAAGCCCAGTCTACTAAAATAGTTAAGCTGGTCTTTGAGTAAAAAAACATAAGGCCTCCTTGAAGCAGGGGCTAAATTGGAGAAATGTTTTTAGTTCTCCAAACTTTTCAAACATTGCATGTGTACTGCACTGAACAGCACACATCCAAAGTGTGGAAAGTATTTCAATTTGTGTAGACATAGGATTTTGTACTGGAAGGTTATGCTTCCAGTACACATCCTAAGCTAGACATCTCCCACACACCAGTGCAAGGGATGACAGCTGCAACTTTGGTTGCTGTGTTGTATTGCATTGAAAATGAATATATCCATCCCCAGTGTCTCCAGAAACACAGCAGGAATGGGGAAAAGTATGACGGAAGGTGGGCCTAGTAAATGTAGGGCCCTCATGAGGGGCCCCATTCTGTCTGAAAATACCAATATTAATAGCACAGTGGAAGGCAATAACTACTGTTTGCAATTGGTCATTCTGCCCCAGTATTTTCATCCCCCCATCTCAATACCTTCTACTTGTAATCTGGGTCCTTGCCTATTAATTACACAAACAAATGTGAATACAGTCATCAAGTCCTGCTGAGCTACAGACCCCACTGCTACTACTCGTGCTGGCTTGGAGATGGGAGAGCACACTTATAGCCTTAATTTGTGTTCGATATAGAGCATAGGAACTGGAAGTTTAGAAGATGAATTGAGCAATAAAGTTGTCTTTAAAATTTGTTTTTATCTTGCCACATTTGCTGTGCCTTCAAAGACAGAAGTCAAATGTCAGGCTACTCTTCAGACAAATTGTTGTATGATCTATTAACATGGAGACTGGTGTTTACTTTTGTTTATTGAGCGCAAAATGAGAGGACTGTGTAAATCGACCTATGAGACAATCCTGCTGGTACACGGAATTTGAAAGAAAAGGTTGTAGGATGTCAATTGTTTCTAAAACACAACAACATTTAAATACCTTTAAATTAATTGCACAACTTAAGCACATTATTATTGTAATTCTGGAGTGTGATGGAAACAAATTTTTTTATAGGATCACAAAAAAATTAGGGCATTTTAAATGTTCGTGCACAACTGATCAATATTTCCTCAAACCCATTTTCCACAAACATAATCGTATGGGCGCTATAAAGTTTTATCAGTAAATCTGCATGTCTGTGCAAATTAAGTGGCTTTATCAATAGAAAATGTGATCTCTGTAAAGGACATTACACACCATGCTTTAACAATGTATTTGCGACGCTATGTACCGCACTCTTACCGCTCTCTTGTTCAATTGGCATTGCTCATGTGCTATGCTTATTCTTTGTGAGACACTTGAATTTTTCATAATCCCAAATACTTCAGTTTTGTAACATTGAAACCAGCACCCCCCCGCTCGAAAATTGTTCCAGCACCCCAGTATAGAGAGCAAATATGCCCTCATCTCTCACAATCTTCTTTTGCTAATAATTGACGAATGTGCAGAGGGCCACATACAGTCTTTGCTATGGATTCGGGAGAAGAAGGAGCCATCATGCTTCTTGTCTCCACTCAATGATCAGAAGCTTTTGTCACAATAAACAGATCCTAGCGTGATGCAACAGCCACACTCTGCATTCGAGACAAGAGTAGCCTGTGAGCGGCAGCAGGGCAGATAAGTCTATAGAGGATATCTTGTGAGAGCAGACAGAGCTCTTAAACAGCCATTGCCTCTTCGTCCCTCCTCCTGTATGCAGTCCTTACGCATGAGATGCTTTTCCTTTCTAGAAAAAAAAATATCTCATGTGTAAGCAATGCAACCAGGAAGACCAGGACTCGGAGTAATGAAGATAACCGGTAAGTAACTGGGACATTAACTGCTCTGGTGGAAAAATGACTGCCATGGTGCAAGGGGTGCCAATATGAACTTGGATTGAACAGCAAGACACTGGTCTTTGAAATGAGAACATGGGGGAACAATCGTGCCACCACCCCCATGAGACTGTTAAAAGGAATATATAAGCTTAACTAGCTGGATCACTGATGAAGGAACATAGGGGGTGCACATGCTCAGTCCTGCTCCAGTTAGATACACCCAGACTCATTAGTTGAGCGTACATTTCAAATACAATATTTAAAACGAATAGATTTCCTTTTTGAGCCTGATTTTCTTTCTCTTTTCTGACTATGTAACCTTTACACCACATATGTTACTTGGCCATGTTTCTGAAATATAGAACATGACATCTCTTCAAAGCAACTTTTCGGATTTCTGTAACTAAGCAACAAGGCATGTTAGAGCTGTTTCCACGCTCCTTCCTTTAAGTTTTCAGCAGCACAGATTCGAGGAGATAAGAATGTCTGCAGCTTTGTCATTTACATTAAGAGAAAGTTAAAAAAATCCCAGTATTGGAGTAGCTTGAGCTTCTTGCATTACTCTGAATTATTTCTCCAACCCCACTGACCCCCTTTGTTCTAGGAAAACATTGACCTTTTTGACAACACTAATTATTTTCTGAAACCCACATTTACTTTAAATTTGATAGGATGAAAATCATTTACATCTTTTCGAAGAAACCAGTTCGCAAGAAACAGAAGTATTGCAGTAACAGGTTTTCAATTTCTTGTGTTTTAAAACTCAGACAGGGTATACATTTTTTGGGCACTGTATTTATATTTAAAACGTGAATATGTAGTGCAAACTCTAACAATACCTGCAGAGCGCTGTGAAATAGGTAAAGGATATTTTCAATAAATCTTGTGCCAGTTGAGTTCAGGAAACTAGCATGAATAGTCAAACTCAATTGAAAAGACTAGCCATGAAAATGCATTATTGGTACCTCACCTTCACTACATGTTCAAATGATTTTGTTTCCTATAACATGTACATATCGATAGTGCCATTTGCCTGAATCTGTTGTTCTCTTTCCCCATATTGTCTCTTTCAGGTGTATCTTTACAAATATGATCTGACTGTTCATAATAGTTTTAATTTCGGTGAGGGGTGCCACCCCTTTTTGAAAGCATCAGCACTCCTCCAGCAAGGAAGCTAGGTACTTTAACGTTCATATTGCTTACTGGAAATCTTCATTCATTTCCCTTCATACCCTTGAGGTACTCAAAGAACAGCATATTCATACCTGCAAATTTACTTCTGGCCTAAAAGTACTATTCCAATTTGCAGACCAGGGATGTGCAATATTTACACTGACTAGTTTGCGAATGTAGTTTGCGTTGCTACCTATCTACTATTTGGTCACAACCCAAATTCTACAATTGTAGGGGGTCGCAAAACAACCTGCTTAACAAATATTAATCAGGCAGGTCCCAGTTTTCAACTCACAGTGATTGTCTGCAAATGTAGGGATAGAGGCTCGTATGGGACAGCAGCTATCCATCCACGCATTTGCATTTCCAAACAAGAATTTTTTTTTAAAAAATCAGTCATTGCCTATTAAAGGGACAGATGCTGCTTTAAAAGAAATGTTTCCTATTTAAGAGAACATTATGCAGAGCAGGAAGAGGGTCCTTGAAGCAGTCAGTGTTCCTCTCGACTTCTGCCTGCTCCTCCTGAGACTGCCAACACAACCCCCTAAGGGAATATGTCACGAGGGAGCACCGTTGTGACCGCAAAATACCTTTGCACATCAGGCCACTGGTTTTGGGTCTGTGCATGCCCTCCCACTATGGTCCTACCATCCACGTCAACTATAAGATACTAAGACACAGAGCATGCTTCCTGTGTGTCATCAAGCTCAAACCCATTTTTAAGTGCCATGACTGTCTCATCCCACAAAGTGCTTGGAGGGTAATCTGTAAAGAAAGGGACGAGGAAGAGAACTTATTAGCCTAATGAGAAATAATAGCTAATAATCACCCTTTTCTACTCTTTTTTTTGTTATTTCTTGCCCTTGAGGATGTGACAAAGCAACCAATTAAACTGGTAGTTAATATCTAAAGTAAGAAATTGAATCACTCATATTACCTATTACATCTTCTCACTGACACGTGTATACCAATCTAAAACTTGAAATTGATGACTGCACTCCAATCTTGGATTGAAAGCAATAAAGAGACTGTAGTGATTGACAACGGTTGATGGGGAAGCCTGTGTTGCCATTCTGCAAATATTCAGTCAGGGCACACCTTCTGCCACTGCCAAAAACCTCACTACTCCTCTGGTAGATCTTACAACCATATTGGGGTTTAGTCTACACCTGCCAGTAAATAGACATTAGAAATGAGCAAAATACTCCAGCTACTTCATGTAAAAGCTGAAATTGTAAACTCCTGTCAAGGCTTAATTGAAATTGACTAATAACACATCACAACCTTTGCATTTACTAAACTCGCCATTCTAGCATGGTTGGGCAACACCATTCGCCAGGTACCTACATGATCAATATCCTGACAACCCATAGGGCCAGATTTTCAAACAATGCACGCAACGCAGCGCAGCCCCCAAAGAGGCTGTGCTGCGTTGCATGACAGAGAGGGAGGAGAAGAGCACCATATCTACAGATATATGGCTCTTTCCTCCCATTTCCCTAGCGCCTGCGCTGATTTCAGTTGCCGTGCGCGAAGCACACACCTAAGCGCCATAGCACTAGGGTGCGCGCCTGAGTCTAGCATAGGTTTTATACAGGAAGGGTACCCTTCCTGTACAAAAACGTATGCCTAGACAAATTTCAATACTTTTCCCACTTTGTATGTGTGCTGCACGGCCAGCACACATGCAAAGTAGGAATAGAAAGGAGAAATTAAAACAAACATTTCTCCTGTTAATGCCTCCTTTGAAGTGGCGTTAACGTTTGGTGCTAAACCCTGTCTACAATTGTTTGTAGATAGGGACATGCGTCAAAAGGCATGGGTGGTAGCATGGGGACGCCCATGTACCACCCATGTAAGCTAAGTAAGGAAAGCAAGGCTTTGCGCTGCTTTGCGTTACTTGTAGGGTACTTTCCAATGCAAAACAAGTTTGTGACGCTAACCCAGTGCAACATTTTTCAAAATCTACCCCTTAGAGTCTACACGGGCTACAAAGGCTGGAATAACCATCTCTTACTCTGTGTGAAATTGGAAAAGAACCTTTTGAAGAAAGGACAGGCCAGATTTGGCATTACAACTTCCAAAAGTGCTTTGAGAAAGTGTTATGAGAACCCTATTTACGCCACAACCCCTGTCTTCATACAAACATCATGGCCACTAGCAAAAGAGCATTTGATTAGTAGATCAATGGCAATGACTTCCAGAGGCTAACATGAAGCTGCCTGCAATTGCCTAGGAATCATGGAAACAACAACACCTACCTTTAGGAATTTTATAACGTAAATCATGAGTAAGCCGGAATGCAGCATTTCTATCCTTCCCAAGTTGGTGAAAAATATTCAATGCAAATAATTGTTGTATGTCACTTTACCGTGGTTAAAAAATTGACCTGCCAACATTTTGCATCCACAAAATCCACTACCACTATATTATAAAAGTAAGTATGAATGGGTAAGCATAGGTTTATTATTGTTAACTCAGCTTATTTTTAAGTTCATGATATAATGGCGGTCAACATAGTGGATGATATGTTTTTAGAAATCGATATTTCAAGCTTGATATAGTGGTATAACATTAAAGCAACTGTGCTACAGACAGCCCCTTCCTAAATACATCCAAAGAAAAAATCCAGGATGTTGAGAGGAGAACACAAGATAGGTTGCATTTCCCTACTTGTATACCTGGATTTGATGATTATAAAACGATGGTAGTATAAAGGATCACTTGGACCTCTTCACAGCCTTTGTTGCCTCTTTCAATAGGTAAAGCTGCTGAAGCCCTAGTCTCTTAACCTACAAATGTATAAATTGAGATGGCATATCTTGCTTAGAAATAGACTAGGATATCTCAGATGTGGTGGGACATTTCCCAAAATGTACTCCATGGCCACAACTCCTTTAGAGCCATGGAAACCTAGAACCTTTCAACCAGAGTGACACAATTAACAAAATCTTTGTCCTCCTTTTCTTCATTCCTGCCAGTAAAATGCAATCAGCAGTGATCAGGCTAATCTCGGATCTGTTGAATTGTGTAGATGGTTTATACAGCATCAATTTACCTGATTGTTCACATCCAAAAAGCCTGGTTTTGAATCAGATGGACAAAGGACAGAAACACTTTGTAACCTCCAGCTAATGCCCTCCTCTGTCCAATGGCCCTGAAGGCTCTTGTCCCCAGTGGTCACCCCACCCTTTGCTGCTTGTATCAGTCATCAGGACCGAGGCTTAGGAACAGCAAGCATGATTTGTCCAGAAAAATGGGCAGGATCTAGCCACCACTGAAGTCTCTGAAAAATCTCTTGAGTGACAGGGACCATCAACTTGCAGTTGTCCTAATTCAGGTCCCCATTAAAAAGCAGATGGTTCATCAAGGGATATAGGTGCAGATGAGTTCAAGGAGCCATAAAAAAAGGGAAGCGGCTAGATCTCCTAGACTCTCAAACACTGTCTGGTCAAAGCTTTTGGCACTGTACAAAAGTCTTTTAATGAGTCATTCGTTTTTCCTGGGGGAGAAAAAACATTGGTCCCAAGTCTAAGCTGAAAAGTACCCCTATGAATTGCAGACTCTGTACTGGTATCAGATACAACTTGTCTCTGTTCAGTAAAAATACAGGACTTCCTAGGGTCTAACATGCCAGGTGGATGGCTTCCACACCATTTGAAAATAAAGAATCACCGATTATTGAGTTATCCGGGTATGGTAAATCATTTGAGAAAGAAAGTGACTCACCGGACATGCCACAATGTTCTAAAAACTTAAGTCCTTCAAAATGCCATCTTTGGATTGAAAAACAGCCACCACTGCTTTATTCCTTAGGGTTTGTAAAACTTCCATAGGAGGTAAGCTTTCTTGGTTATCCCTGGGATAACATGACACCTCTTCTCCAGCCATCTTTGGATTGAAAAACAGTCACCACTGCTTTATTCCTTAGGGTTTGTAAAACTTCCTTAGGAGGTAAGCTTTCTTTGTTATCCCTGGGATAACATGACACCTCTTCTCCAGAGGAACTGGATTCAATATGCTGGAATGTTTTTTCTGTTTCATGATGTCCACAATGCTTGTTGGCTTCACTTAGGAGCAGGGAACACTTACTGCTTCCCTGTTACCTAGGCAATGAAAAAGCGCAAACTCCACAAGTGTTGCAGAACTACTGTAGTTAGGAGAAGTGCTACCACATCTTAGACTCGTTCATGCCCCCTATTTGCTTACCACAGGATTGTGGATTGACTTAATCTCCCTGAAACCCTTGAGACCTTGCAAATATGTGCCAGATAAAAAAAACAAGCATCTCAGCCTGAACCCGACAGCTGGGTGATAAAATGTAGGCGAAGTGATAATGCAGTGGAAGGTAACTAAAGCAGATGTGGCAACTTTTTAAGTGCAAACTTGCATTATTTTCTGCATTATTTTTTGCATTAATGTCTAAAGAGCTAAAGACTAGTACTTACCTTAAAGGCATAGGTAATGTATAACTTGTACAATCCATTGCCCGAAGAGAAACAGGAAGGGTTATGAGCTAGTCTCTCTTGATAGGAAGAGGAAGAGCTACTGAGATCCAACTTTATTCGTACATTTTAAAGGTATTTTTTTTTAAACAGGATAGGTGAAACTTTTATCTGTTGGGAGGCTGAGCTTATGACATAAGGACTGGTACAAGGAAAATGGGTAAGGAGTTAATGGGTGTGGACGGTCACATGATAGTATCCAGGTTAACAGTAAACTGATTGATCCAGAGATTCTGAGTTTAGCCTCAACAGAAATGTGTTAGAGGAAAAATTGATCCACCACTGCTATTTATTTTTAAATCAAATTATGAACACATTCATCAGTGGTGCTCATGCAAAACATCAAAGGCTATGAGCAAGATTCCTACTCTGCTTCAGAAGCATTGTCCTGTACTATGCTTTCTTTCCATTCGTGGACCTTGTTAGAGGCTCTAAGCGAAAGGTTTGCTAGCATTTCTGATAAACAAGGGTACTAGGAATTTCAAGAAGACAATGATACTAAGTAGATCAACTGAATGTTGGAGCCTGACAAGACTTTATAGAGCACTGAAGAATGACCAGCTACTATTTGTAATCCCTCTTAAAACTTTGCAAAATAATTGGGTTGGAGAGATGGGTATTGTGTTGTAGACCTAGGGATTATGTGCAGTTTATTATTATATATCAATGCATCATTCTATTATGAATGTATGTTTTAGCATACACTGTTATTTTCTGATTAATATTTATTAACTTGAATGTTTTGGGTGAGTTACGAGACTATTGTAGTCAGAATATGGACTAGCATAAATCTTATGTCCTTGGTATCATCAACAAAAATGTCAACGCTTTGGAGTTAATAATAAAGTCTACACCCAAAGGGGCGCCATTTTTGCAGATGATAGTTAACAGACAATATGCATGTCAACTTACATTTCTGTGTATCATATTCTTACATACAACCATGTTATAATATTGTGTTTATATTCAGATTTTTTTTATAAGTATATTTGTTTTTAATTTAATACATATCGTGTTTCACAATTAGAATATGAAAACGAGCTTAAATAAATATGTTTTTAATATGTAATAATCCTCGGGCAAGGGAAATGGTATGGGCCACTATCAGTCGAGGATATTTGGGAGCTACACAAAAGTTGACACAATGCTGAGGTGTAAAGGAGGGTCTCTTAAACACAAGACGAATCAATAGAATTAAAATAGAGGAAAATACAGCTGAGTAATATGGAAGAAGAAATTGATTTCTTATGAATTTGATAATTCAATTCACATAGACAACATTAAGAGACATATTTATGAGAAAGTCATGCAGTGCAACACAGCGTAGCACAGCAAGTTACCTTGCTGTGCTGCGCTGCATGACAGGAAAAGGGCAGGAATGCACCGTATTTAAAAAAAATACAGCGCATGCCTCCCTTTGTCCCTGTACTGGCACCGTTTTGGCTGCCAAGCACCCATTGCATGCAGGATTGTTTTTGGAAGGAAAGGGCACCTTCCTGCACAAAAACAATCCTGAGAGCCATATTTCTCTTTCTACGTTGCTGCAGAATGCAGCACACATAGAAAGAGGAAGTAATGGAAAGAAATAAAGGTATTTCTCCTTGTTACGCCTCACCTGAGAAGGCGTATCTTTTTGGCGCATTCCCAGGTCTACCAGCAATGGTAAATCTGGGAATGCGTCAAAATCCATGGGAGGTGCGTGGGAACACCCATGCAACACCCATGTAATGCCTTCCCAGGGCAGAGTAACGCAACGCAGCAATTTGCACTGCATTGCGTTACTCTGGATTTATGAAACCACTCAGGGATACATAAGGTGGCCTTGCGCGGCTTCATAAATAACATTTTGGGCTTGCGTCGTGCATGCACCACTTTGTGTGGTGCAAGCCCCATGCAACCCCAGTCATAAATATGGCCCTCAGTGTCTTATGTTTTGTTCTTTAATGGCCAGGACAAAATACCTCTTTTTAAGTTGCTTACAAGCGTTATAGCTGGTGGAAGCTGTTGGGTGATGGGCATATTATTTCCAGTCTTCCACTATAGAGAAAAAAATGAAGATCTTATTTGTTTTTTTATCAGTAAGCGTGATTTTTGAAAATACTCTAGAGCTTTTTCCCTTAAAGTAGAAGAAGTAGTGATGTGATGGAAGGAATATCTTTATTTGCTTAGAAGGTATAGCTGTAGTTGGCTGGTTTGGTAAAATTGCCCATTGATTGCCCAGTTTCGGTGCTGTGATGGTGGTGTCCAGTTCTAAGGGTAAAATATTACTTCCCATGTTCATGTGGTCATTGTGCATGTCCTATAACTCTTGCCAGCTTTGCAGAATAGCCGTGAGATATTCTGTTGTTGATTATGGTTTCGATATGTCAAAATTCAGTTTTAAGAAGAGGACAGTTAGTTATTAATATGTCAAAGTCAGTGAGGTAAGCACTAAGATACGGATAGGCTCTGTAGAATTACTGGAGGAAAATAGTTTAATTTCATTCTCATATTGATACATAGTGATTCGTTGTCACTTGGTTATCACTCCAGTAGGATTCATGGGCATGAGAAAAAAATCAGGGCTAAAGATTAGCATGAGTATTTAACAAGGGCAAAGTTGTATGTAGTCTTGGAAGTATAGGATGCTAATGTCTATTTCATGACCTGGGATTGAACTTCTAAATTCTATTAGTATGAGAGCAACCTGTGGTTTCAAGGCCTGTAACAGATAAAGCAGCACAAGCAGGGCACTCTCCCTTGTGTCGAGGGTCATCAACAGGACAATCAGTCTAACACACACTGACGGGTTTGAAGAGTATTTCTTTGAAGATACTGTCTTTGTACTGGAAGCAGAAATACTGCTCTCGGTCCTGGTTACAAGGTGACGTGTCACAATCAGGCTACATCCAGTTGGGTGATACAGAGCTACTTCTTCTGTCTATGGACAGAATGTATTAACAGAGGAGGTCCAGACATTGGTCATGATTCACAAAGATTCTACGGTGAATTACTCTCCTAATAATCTGGAATTGGAGGAGTAAGCCAGGAGTAAACTGTAGTGCCACTTGCTTACTCCTGAAATTCATGAGTAAACCACGAGGACTACAAGAGCGGGTTCCACCTTTCCATACATTAGTCTTTGCGAATCTTGCCTATTCTTTTAGACACAATTGGAAATTTAATTTATTGGTAAAATTTACTACAAATGTAATAATGTTGGATGCTAAGCAGATTTCTACAGCAACATCAAATATTTTATAGGAAGCACAATGAGTGTGCCATAAATTGAAAGCAAGCTGAGTAATGCTCTATGCTAATGAAAGGGAGGGGCGTAGGTTTACAGATACATCCTCGTTGGTAGACAATAAACTGCAACAAACCGGGGCTGCTAAAAGTCTGTTTTTCATGTTTATTATTGCGAAGAAACGCGCGTAGGTGCATCGTTAATCAGTACCTTCTAAAAAGGGGATAAACATTCAGATATCCCATGATCATGCCTTCAATAATTTAATGCCTGTGTATTTAATTGTGCCTCTGCTGTCAATACAGCTCCCAGTCTTTCCTTGATGAATGTAACACGGTCAGTAAATGGACATTTTAATTTGCGATGATAGCTTACTGAGGGCAAATTAAAGCGACCCTGTCGATACAAGTTCATTAGCATTAAAGTGGAAAACAATCTAAATCATTCCATGTTATTTAAGGATTATATAATGTGATTAAATATGTTCCTTCTTTACTGAGATGTTCCAGTAACAGATGAGTCTCCATGAGCCCACAAGTAACCCATGAACCTTTGTCACCAATGAATTAGTTTAAATCTTTTCTCTTCCCTCTTCAACTATAAGTACTGTTATTACTTTTATTATTTTGTTGATGAGGAAGATGATTATTATTATCAGTATTATTGGTTTTATTGTTGGTATTATTATAATTAATAATAATAGTAATCTATTTATGTTCAGACTTTCATGACGTTATAAAAATAGAATTTGCAAAAATAACTGTAGCATCGGAAGCAATGTGGACAACTTTACATTTTAAAGCTAAAACAATTGCAGATTTCTCGGATTCAAATCTATTATAAAAAATGTTCTTATTTGAGGAGGATTGCACCCTTCTCCTCCTTAATAATGAATTAATCTCCTTTCGACTTCTTCCTCAGTCCCAAAATTAGTAAAACCATAAATCAATTTTTCATTGATAATTTATTGCTGTTGAATTCGGAATTATATATTTAATGTTCCCCATTAATTTTAAAGACAGGGAAGGAGGTTCTCCTCTTACTAAAATCGCTGGATTAAAATAATAACGTTATCCAAAGTATAAACCCATATATGTTTTGGGGCGAAATGAATAGTTACTGCAAATTGCACAAATATACTGAGCACATAATGTTCACATGCGTATACAGATTATCAGTTCATTCATTTGTATTTCAGTCGTGTACCACGCGGTCTGCCATGGGAACGGGTGACTGCAGAGCTCAGTCATCTACAGTCTACGATATCCTTGATTGCACCTGCCTCTGGCAAATTCTACGAGTTAGTAATGCAACACTGCAAGCTCCTTGGACCTGCATTTCGGCTGTGCAGGCATGACTGCTTACTATTACGTCTGTCATTTTCCCAAGACTGTGAGCGCAAAACTCGCCCACTGCTCGCTCGTTTCCTCTGGTTAACTTTCTGGGGGAATATCGCCAAACATCGAATTCATTTGCTGATTATATCAAGTCTTTTTATTAATATTTAAAAAATAACAAAATTTAAAGATGTCTGGAAGAATTTAACAATTACCAGTAAATTTATCATGTGTAAATGTAACAAGCCGATATGGCATTTGACAAACGTTCATCACAATGTTATTTATGTAGTTATCTGAAAGGTGCCTGCTCCAATATGTAGGTCTGGTGTTTCCATAAGGTGACACAAAGCAGCAGCAATAGGGCACCATCGCTAGGGGGCACCAATTTAAAACCAATGGCCCAAAAGATGACTCTCGTGGAGTATTACAGATTTTACATAGAATGCTAAAACAAATCCCTGTACTGTCTCTGCCAAGGCCTCTAGAGGTGAGAGAACATTGCGGCTCAATAGGACAGGTTTAGTGTCCGTGGTTGGTTTAGTTTCACAGGGAATTTTACTATCACCCCCAAAGATTTCGTTTTTTTAGACCACAGCATACTAGCAATGAAGAAAGTGCTGCTTTCTTGCCTAGAATAATGACCAAGCCAAGCAGCAGGCTGAACCCCTCTTTGGAGGAGTGGCTGAAGAAACTAGTGAATTTCCTTTCTGCGAAAAAATGGGTTATTAGCTGAGGAGGATGTGAGTCCTTTCCATGTAATAAGTCCAAAATTATGTTAGGTTCAACACACAAGTTCTCTACATGAACCAGTGCTCACTCCCTGGTATCTATGGCCCAGATGAGGTAGTCTTCGTTTAAGGAAAAGTGTGTAGAACTCAGCACTATCAAAACAATTTAAAAGCAAACATGCAACACAATAAAAATCCTGCAACCAATTTCTGATAATAGAAACATATTTTAATTATAAACATGACATAAAATTATTCAAACCCAATAAAGGGAACAAGAGGAGATATGAATTTGTAAATTTTTAGGACAAAAAGAGCCAAAAAAAAGTAAAACACCAATCAGAAGTCACTGTTTGCACAATTTCAGGCAGACACGAATGCAGTGGAGGTCGGATACACCAAGCAGATCACACTGCCTGGTCAAATATTTTACAGTATGATTTGTTTGGTCTCTGAAATGAAAGTTAAAATTCTTCAGCAGGGCAACATTGAAGGCTAAATATTCTTCAGTTGCTTGACTGCTGCCAAATCTCATAGTCCATCCTTATGAGACAGGCATTCCCAAAGGAGGAAATGTGGCTCAGTGGCTTGAGTTGCCTACTCTGGAACTTCTGGCCCCAGGTGTGAATCTTGGTATCAGCGTGGGCAAATCCCTTAATCCCCTGTGCCTAAAAGTGTGAAATGTACTGCATAATCTCAACACGATGTACATGATCTTATGTAGTGTGATTTGTGGCCTCATTGTCTACATTGCTAAGTTAGCTTAGGCCTGGCTGCCATGATGCCTTTTTTGCACACGTTACTCTGTGACTTTGTTTTTCCAGACTCTGCTAGTGCCAGGCTATATTAGAACTGTCTGCCTTTTTGCCTTTAACCTTTACTCATGTTCCCTGTGGGTTTCGTCTGCACACCATGTACAAGGTCGAAAAACAACGTCCCTTGTTATTGCTGATCTGGTCAGCCCCTCGCACTTAGACATAACACACAGTACAGCTGCATTGGAGAAATTCGGGTGCTTTTAATATATTGTGAGCTCCCTGTTAGAGACACTTGGAGAAAAACCTTTCCAGGGAGAAGAGCTATGCTTGTCTGATGATGTAAACCTTGCATCTAGATATTGAGGTATGGGGGTCCGCCTGACAAAGCCCAGAGGTCTTCTATTTTTATAATAAACTAATTAATAGGACGGGGAGGGTGGTAAGGCCATTTAGCCCTATATCCACTGTCTTTATAAAATGCTGTCCCCGTTTGTATTCTATGGAATTGTAACCATGCTTATTATTTTATCATTATGCATTATGCTGATAGTATTGGCACGTGTACTTTATCTTAGAGCACGATAGTTGAAATAAACATTTTAAACTATACTGTGTCTCTTATTGCGCATGTTGTGGACAAGTATGAGTGAGTTATGAAAGAGTGTTCTTGTTCCCGTGAGTCCTGAGAGAGACCGTGTTCTGGGTTGTCTAATCATTGGTAGCTGCGCTGCGAATGAGACGCTAAAGCTAGTCGGATTGGGATTGTGGGTAGTAAGGGGCATGGTTGGCTCACCACTATACTCTGAGGTCCTATTATCCTGTGCATAGCTCTGTGTATGTGCAGAATCCCTACAACACTTATAGATCTCCTTTTAGTGCCACCCCTCACCCCCCATAAGGTACAGCGCTACATTGCTTCCTAGTTAGGTTCTCGCTACATGAATGCCACTAAATCCATACATACATTGTCCATCACTCACTATATGCCTCACTCAGAGATAAGAACAATCAACCAGTTCAACGAGGGAAAGTGTAGGGGTGGTGCATCAGTCCAGTTTCTGTCTCTCAAGGGTCAGTGATGATGCTTGCAAATGATTCTGTAGTCCATTAGTTGATGTTATGTGGTGCCTTAAGTTGTGAAATGCTTGTGGTTTAATATAACATATATTCCATAGGTTCTTGTCTTAGATGTTTGGATAGTTATTACGTTTTGGGAAATTGAAAAAGTTCACCTTTAATTCCTTTTCAATACATTTTATTACATAAAAATGAAGTGATGTATTTTCTTTTAATTTGTACCCGAATTATGGTATGAATAAATTTTAGTTTTTGTTCAAAGGAATGTCTGCTGTGCCAGTTCAGTATGCTTATTAATTTAATTTAGCTGCGTTTGTTAATTCATTTCATTGGAGCTCCTCCACCTTCTTCCCTACCATGTCCTATTAAATCTGGCAGCCAGGCGATAAACTGTGTGCCTGGGAGTAGTAAAACGTTCATTAATTGCAATGCTTGTATTTTGTCGAGTTCTTTTTCTGATAATGGGCTTTCTAATTTAATAAGCTCGGCTGCACACAGGTGAGCTACTCAGAGGTAGCTGGAGAGCTATAGTAGCTCACGAGCCCTGGCGTAGATATTGTGTATGGCAGGTGTAAACAGTCATGGTAGGACTAACATTATGCACATCTGCTTCTCTCATTTTTTTTATAATGCAAAACATTCTTCTTTCACAGAAAAAAACCTCATATCAAAACCTTTTCCTAAAGCAGCACGGACCCCTTTGATAATCCGAATTCTGCATTTCACAGTAGCACTAAAGACACAATGAGTGTTTCAATTGTAAAATAAAATAGTAAGTGCAGGGTCTCAAAGTTTTTTGTAAAAGCTGGCGTTGCTAAATACCAAGATTGCCTAGTCTTGATTCCATCTGAAGCTTCCTTCTTCCCTCATCCTACACTTCATTCTCTTTACCTTATACTTGCAGATACTTTTTAGACAACACCTTTGATATTACTAAAATTATATGTATGATAAGCTTACTTATGGGGTCTTTCAGCCGTCCTCTTCATCCATTGTTCTGATATTGCATCTTTCACATTCTAATTCCTCCCACTATAGCACGGGGTAATGGGTCACACCACTTCATTGATTGGCTAACATCATTGTTAGTGATGGCATTCTGCCTTTTCACAAGGAGTATATCCACCCACAAATTAGTTCCCTTTAGCGCAAAAGACCACTACAGGAATCTGTGTTTTTGCAGACCAACAAATATTTTTGGCTTTATTTTTTATTTTTTTGAGTGACGAGGGCCTGGTAGCTTCCCCAACAATAACGTTTTGCAAAAAGCATGACAAAACAAAACAAGCAGTGACAGATCAAAGCCAGACCCATTGGCTTTGCCAGTACTTGTTCTTTCTTGTTTTCTCCTTTTGTCAATGTTTTCCAATCGTTCTCTTCCCCCAATCTCTTTTTGCTTCCTGTGTATCTCCTAGTCAGGGTCAAAGTACGATGAGAAAAAAATAACACTGGTCTCCAACAATGACTGCTGGTTCCAACTATCAGCAACCACGAGCACACATTAAACACCTGATGCAATTAACTTTTAGACAACGCTCACATTATTGTACCATTACAATGGAGCAAGGTTGAATGGTCAGCTGTCAATTCCCAGTGCATTTTCCCAAAACGTGCTGAGTTCTCAAGACTTTAAATGCAAGCACTTTGAAGAACAAGTTTTTGAAAGGGAAACCACACATCTTTCATCGGTAGGTGTAGGAGGGCATGCTATGGGCTTGAAATGAGACCTGTCAGTTGGATGACATGCTTTCAAAGAAGAGAGTAATCTTTAATGACAAGTTTTTAGGCTTGAACATCTGCAGCACAGCAGGCAATCCAGTTACAGTCTTGGTGAAGAACGGAACTTCGGCCTTCAAAGTCTCACAGCATGAACTTAGGTAAGTCGCAACCAGTGAAACTCATGGTGCTTGCTTGACAAATCAAATTTTAGGGAACAACTCCTATTAAAACTATTATTACTTTTTAATTTGAGATTGTATTCAACTTATATTTAATAACTTAAAATGGTCTTTAATAGAATTGTTGAAAGAAATACAGAGTAAATGTTTCTACCATTTTCTGTTAGTTTTTTATATGAGTCTAACAGTCCTTGCTTTTGTGCCATCCTTTTCAAGAAGATATAAAAGGACAGTTAGGAATTATTAAAACACTCTGGGCAGTTACATTATTTTAAAATAATCATTTGTAGTCTGGAAATTACCTTTGATGCATTTTCATAAATCAACACCTGGGCCATTCGATATTTCCATCATCAGGAAATATCTGTGACCTGATCAACCAGCGATAATTACTTCACTAATGATCATGAGTATGTGCAAGATACACGATTTTCTAAAATAAATTTAGATCTGTATAGAACGTACGAATGAATTACATTTTAGATCAGTATTAGGGAGTTATATTTGTTCTATGATTTCGTGGCAGACAGTGTAGGACCCGTTTTTACCTACTTATTTGTTAATGGTGAAAGAAGAGAAGAGTTCTTTTCACATCAAAAGAATAGAAAGAATGCTTGAAAGGTAAAATTCGATCATTAGGTTTTAAGTTTGGAAATGGCACATAGCACTGTTCTAGTGACAAAATGTGTTAACGCAGTTGTAGGAAAACACCTCTTTTCCCATGATCAACTCCATTTTCTTTTACTAATGCAGCTGGTTCTTTGATTCTGTGCACTGGACCCCTGCTACCCAGGCCACCAGTGCATGTGTTCTGACCACTAAAACATGTAAAAATGTCTATACTACTAATTGGCATATTTAACTTACCTATAAGTCTCTAGTATGTGGTAAAAAGGGTGCATAGGGCCTGTAAATAAAATGTCACAAGTGGACTAGATTGCCCACTGTGCTATCCTCAAACAGTGTAAACATGACTGCAGGCCTATCATGTGTATCAAACAACAAAAGGCGATGGGAGGAATGCTTGCCATAAGCCTAACCATTGGAAATTACTCAGGGTTGCATTCCAACCCATCATTCCTTTGCTAACTATGCCACCTCAGTTTGGACCCAGCCATATGGAAATCAGTCTTGACCCTGTTCCAATAGGAACAGTCTAGCCCAAACTGCCAGACCAGGTCCTCCCTGAACCGGAACACAAGCAACCCAAAACCATTTTCACCCTGATTTGGGCTCTTCAGCCAGGTGTAGATTGGTTCCAGTGGCACAGCTAGCATGGGGCCATGTCTGGACATACCCTTGCACTTACGGGCATACATCAAACACACAAAAGGTTATGAGTGGTATGCTTGCATGAGTCTAACCATTCGCAAACATGTGGGGTAGCAATCTGTTGGACCTGGCTCTTTTTGCAGGGTCTCCCCAGATATTTACATTCTGTTTCTGAACCTGTGTTTGTAGACAGTAGAACTCTTTGCACTGTTAATCAGTGGTAAAGAGATGGGCTCTCTCCCTAAGATATGGTAAAATTGGCATATACCTAATTGGAAAATTTAATTTACTTGTAAGTGTCTAGTAAATGGTGTTACATGTACTCAGGGCCTGTATATTAAATGCTACTAGTGGGTCTGCAGCATTCGTTGTGTCACCCACTAAAGTGGCATTTTAAAATATGTCTCAGGCCCAAACTTGCAGCCTGAAGTACTTTTAAACTACCATTTTGACACGGCAAAATAAATAATTTGCCAGGCCTAAACCTTCCATTTTAATGCAAGTCACCCCTAATGTAGGTTCCAAAAAGACTCGTAGGACAGGATGTATTGTATTTAAAGAGTGGGACATGTGGGTTTATGTTTTACCTGTCCTAGCAGTGAAAAAATCCTAAAGTCCTTTTTCACTACTGTAAGACCAATCGCTCCCATTTACTAACACTGGGTTACTTTATTACATTTAATAAGTGATAACTTTTGATTTGAAGCAGCTAGAAATATGGTGTTTACACTCTTATGAATTGTAATTTAAAATGTACTTTAACAGTAAAGTCGGATTTAAAGTCAGAATTCTGAAAATGGCACTTTTGGAAAGTTGGCATTTTCTTGTCCTAACCATTTGTGCCTTCTAACAGTGTCCTGGGTCACATGACTGTAAATGGTTCTGCTGTTGGGGTTTGTGTATTCCTCCCAGACCGTGACACAAAAGGGAGCAGGTGTGGGCAGGATGGGCCATCCTGTCAGAATAATTTGGGGCAGAGCTGTCCCCACCTACACTTCAAAGAGCTTGCCTCCAGCACACAAAAAGGAGCCTGACACTAGTATTTTGCCACCCCTGACTTCTTGGAGCCTTGACAGTGGAAGGGAAGAACCTTCCAGAACCAAATGTGGGGGTAGTATATGAGAATGTCCCCACTTCAAAGGCTGGCACCAGGTGTAAATATTTGACTCTCAGAGCAACCTTCAGTGCACTCCTGGGCCTGTGTAACACTTCAGTAGGACTGCCTGGAACTCTAGAGGACTGCCCTGTTGCTACCAGAGTATTTCCCTGCTGCTTGAAGGACTGCCTTTCTGTTTGAAGGAGAACTGGAGCATCTTGTTGAACCTAGGACCACCAGAAGTGACTCCAAGTGCTAGCTGGCTGTCCACCTGTGTGAGCTGCTGGGACATAACAAGCTCCTGAGGGCTTGAACCCTATACCTGGCCTCTGTTGGAGTGAGTCCTAAATTCTTGGTAGTGCCCCCCAGATCCTTGACCCTTGGAATTGGTGTTAGAGGTGCTTCTCCAGCTAAGCCCTTAAATTTGTGACTTAGAAACCTTTTCACCAAAAAGGTCACTGAGAACCGATAGAAAACCAGGACCTACCTGCCAGCCGATCTGCCCAAGGTACATCGTTAGTAGGCCCAACTTCGCAGTAGATCCCACTACGTTCTTCTCCACAGCAGCAAATCCCATTCATCCGGACATCTCAGAGCGGACATCTGGCAATGTAGAGCCCTCATTCACTACAGCTTTCAGCTTTGTCCTGATGAAGATTTTGGACTTCCAAAAAAGTGACTAAGGGCCTGATTTAGAACTTGGCAGCCAGGTTGTTCTGTCACAATGGTTACTGATATCCCATCCACTGAAATATAAATACCATGATATTTATATTTTGGTGGACGGGATATCCATCACCGTTGTAATGGAATAACCCGTCTACCAAGATCTAAATCAGACCCTGAGTCCAAAGGTAAAAGGACGCCTGGTCCTCAGACACCGCCTGCTGCTTTGACCCCCTGAACTCAGGAACATTTCTTTGTTTTTTTTCCTAAGTCTGAAGGTAAGCCCAGATTGCACTCATTCCACCCCATATATCTGACCCATTCTCCATTGTGGTCGGCCTTAACTTTTGACTTTGCACCGGTCTCGCACAATCAGATACCCAGGGTTGGCGCTTAGGTCTTCTAGGTGCTATGTTGGACTAAAAACTTTAAATTTTCATAACTCTGGTTCTACTAATTGGACATATTTTATTTTGGCATCATTGTATTCATTAACGTTTAGTCAATTTTTCTAAATTCGTTTGGAATTTTTCTTAGGTTGTATTTTCACTTTACTACCCATTGCCTCTAAGTTAAGTCTGACTATTTTTGTGCCAAATGCTACCAGAGGGTTAAGCACAGGTTAATTTAGTGACTTTTGTGGTTCACCTTGACGAGGACTGTGGTTGTTGCCCGAGTGGGGCTTTCATGCCTCAATCAGTGGGCGGGGTCGCAGAGAGGGTATCCCACCACATGGAGCCCTGTTCGGGTAAAGCTTGCAGGCTTGCCCTCTGGAGGAATCTGAACTCCAAAAATGTTACTAAGTCCAAATGTAGAATTCTTCATCAGGAGAATAAGTCAAAAGAATCTGACTGGCACGGGACCTTCCTTGGGCACAGATTTTGATTCTCTCCTTCTTGTAGATTTCCTGCGAAAAGTCAGTGGCTTCACTAGGACCTTGTCGGATGGCTATCTGGACTCATGGAGGCCTTCTCGGCCATAGCTTGCTGCTTTGCCTGCTGAGGATTTTTGACTTCCAGTTCAGAGGCAAACTAAGAAAGGAAAACATCTGACCGGGACGAACTTGGTTTCTGGATCCGACTGGCACTCCATTGCAGTTGCTCTTAAATTGTGCCTACGTCCTGGTCAAGCACAACCAGATGGCCACACTTGGTGCTTAACGCTTTTTGACTCTATTTTTATTTAAAACTTTAAAAATTCACATCAGAACCCAATTCAGAAGGCAATGGGGTAAGCATAAGGTACTGTGCCCAACCGTGGGGTTTGACGCCTTTCACTCCTGATGTCCCGGGGCCCGACCTAAAATGGATCCTAAGCAACTGGGGCAAGGACCCCTTCAGGACTTGACTCTCAGTGGTAGCATGGCTCGAGCAGTCCAGGGCTTCTTGGGGTGCAGGTACACACAGGGGTGTTGAACACAGGCTCACAACTCAAGTCACGTTCAGCAGAAGCAATAAATGATTGTCTAGTTAAATACTTGCTTTTATGAAAAAAAGCATTATTTATGTATGAACAAAAAGTAAAACACTGTATTCACAAACAATACACACAGTCCCCTGAGGTCAGAACTTTAGTGTTTTAACAGACGGGTCCCTCAGCCCCACTTCTCTTTGGCTAGTGGTTGTGGTTATTCTCCATTCACTATAGGCAATGTTCAGGTTAAGCCCCACTAGTAGTCTGAGTCTCAGTCCCACTCCAACTCTTTATTAAAATCAAACGTATACCAGAGCTGAAGAGCTGTATGACAGACAAGTTCGCCCAAGACCGTCTGACCCGGAAATCAGTCTTACCCGCACCAGCAGGATCTGAACACCCGGAGTCTCTAAGCGCACCCCCTTTGCAGGCACTGAAGCTGCAGCAGCTTTCTCTGGTTAGTTCTTTACATTCAGCCCGGGAGAGGCAGCGGTTGGGTGTCCCCGACTTCCTCACTCGCAGACCTGTGGGGGTCCTCAATGCTCCTCTGATACTGGTAAGTTTTTTGGGCACCACAAGGTATACGGGGTCGCCTGCTTCACTCCACACATGGGTATGGCCCGATCAGCACTGCAGCAAAGTTCATGGCGGCTCCATCTGGCATACAGGGTTGCTGCCTGCAAACTTGCACACGGGTAACAACCTGATCAGTGGACCAATGTTCACAGCAGCCCTCCTACCATACAGTGGTCACTGACTTTTCCCTGCACACGAGCAATGCACCAATTGGTTCAGCAGTCATTTTCTCACACCTCAGTGCAGGGATACAATTGCCAGAATCCCCCACTGGACCTCGTTCCCTCCAGCCCTCTCCTCTTCCTCACAGGGCGCACTGGTCTTGTCAAACAGTCAGGCACTGGTGCTTCAGCCTTCAGGGGCAGATAATCTAGGATTCCCTGGGTGATGTCCCCTCACCCAGCCGGGAGACTGGGAGGCCTTGGCTCCAAGTCCTGGTCACAGACTTGCAGAAATGATCCTCCTTGCACACCCCAACTGGCTGCTTGACAGTTGACAATTTGGGGGCCTCAAACTCCCCCACAACACAGGCCATGGGAGTGAGCAGAGGTTCATAAATGAATGTCAGCCACAGTGATATGTGTATCAAAAGGTTACACCAGGGCCTCAGCCCTACTCTTTAATATTCTCTTATTAGCCCCATCTCCTTCCTGATAAGTTACCTTGCCCCTTTCTAGGGACTTCTCTCTGAATCAAAGAGCACCCTTTGAAGTCCAGTGAGCAACCTGGCTCTCCCTTCCTCCAGTGTGTCCCACTCAGATCACAGGAATGCAGCAATCCATAAATCTGTTTTGGGGGATTCCTATACCTCCTCATGTTCCTCCAGTTAGCCCTGGATCTCTCCCAAAATGGAACAAATAATTTTTCATATATTGTACCATTCACAGACACACATACACCCAGCATATGTATATAATACACACACACACACACTAGAACACAGCTAGCTGATATAGGCATAGGCTGAGTTACGCGCACTGCAGGGGAACTATAAATAAGTTATCCTGAGGCCTCACTCCAGTGACACAGGTAAAAAGTCCTGTTCACTCCTACTAAAAACTACACGGTATGCTGCCACCACCGATCTCGTGCTGCTTAACTCCTGGCAAAGTCACTACCCTTTCACCACTATGAGATTAGAGCATTAGGTGCCAGTCCTGGCCCAAAAAATCAGCACATGCCTGATTCATGTTTTCCCATGACAGCAAAAATCAGCATCAAGTATCCAGGCATCATTACATTTGGGGCACTCGGGGAAGGGGTGCATATCCATCACCATGTGAGGGACTTTTCTGTCCCAGCAATTTATATCTTTGGTTCCCCTTAATAGGTTTTTATTGTTTTGATATCAAATTGTTCATTGAATCATTCTTTACTTTTATAAACTGGAGTAGGATATTTATTGTATTGTGTTTTCAACGTTTTAACTGTTTTGGTACTTTTAAATGCTCTGCACATTTTCTTAAGTTAAGCCTGTCTGCTCTGTGCCATAGTTAACAGGGGTTGAGCTCAGGTTTAAATTAATGAAACCTTTACCTTACCTAAAAAGGATTGTGACATTACTATTTGTTCTGTACTACCATCCACACACAAAAATAATCCACTTTCTCACATTAGTGATTGTGAAACGCAGACATTGGTTTTTTTCATTAGAAGGCTCTTTTGCAGCTTTTTTCATCATCCATAATTTTTACAGCACCTGAGTGTACACTGAACTTTATAATCCCCCCACTTAAAGTAACATAACCTAACATAATGTAACATAACATAACAGAACAAAACAGAAAAGAACGGTTGGACATATCAATGCTAAAAGAGTTTCAAAATCATTACTTATGCACCAGTAAACTAAAATTATTTTTAAAGACAGGAGGGACAATGCACACAAATGACTGGCCTCCTAGGAATACGGCATAGTCCTAGGTGACATGTGATGCTCAGTACCCACTAGGTAGGTCACTGGCTCAGCCCAGTGGATTGCCCAGAAAAGCTGTATTCTGCTTTAATGCAGGCCATAACCAGAAAATTCCTGGTAACTGAGTGCCTGAACCCTGGGATGGGCAATTTTCATGCACAATGGCTACTATAGAGACGGGCATTATGCATAGGTCATCAACGAAAACTGTGCTCACAAGGTACTGTAGGTAGGAATCAGAGTAAATTGTTACAAAACAAAAAAATGAACAGAAAAAAGTGTGGTAAATGGATCATATGGTTGAGTACTAGAATCACACTGGTGAAGAAAAATTCAGACATTTGAATCAAAATCTTAAAATTGCCATGTTCATTTTCTAAAGAAGGGAAAAATAAATGTTGCTAAATTCGCCTTTCCCCACTTACATGCTCAATTTCCTATGTCATGAGTAAGAAGGCTTAACACTAGGGGTGGGCGGTAAACTCCGCTCCTCTGGCATGTTCCTGGAGTTTTCGCCACTCCGCACTCTGCTTGGAGCGTGGAGTCTGGCAAAAACTCGGCAAACTCCGCCGGCAGAGCGGAGTTTGCCAGATGTCCACCCACCATGCGAAACAAATGCGCTTCATTCGTAGGGTAAGGCTGAAAAGTGTAGCGCTGTAAAAAGATGCATTATCTGCTCTGAAAAGTGACTGCACATTTCTAGAGGCAGCTGCCTCAGGATATTTTACTTTTCAATCCTCGCAGATGTTTGCACCGTGGCCCAACAATTGGCTCATGGTGAGGCCTTTCACCTTAAGTGGAAACAAATACTGTATTTGTTATAAACAAGGCTCAGGTAATAATTATGGCATAAAAGCAAGTGCATCATATGAAAAACATGAAAAACATGACAGCATTCTTCTGTTGCTCCATTTTTTTATGATGGGCAAGAAAGCATTTTGTCATTCGTCACATTTATTCGTCTGTTAAAGGCTATGTGAAGAGTGACATTAGGAACAGTGCTTGTTGTGGAAGAACATTATTTCTTCAGTGAATGCACCTTAAAGGCTTCAACATCATGTATCTTCGACAGCAGAGCAGACCTGTTGCTTGGTTATACAATGGATTATGGTAGACAAGCTCTTCTCTGCAGTCTATTAGAGCAGTACAACCCGAGCCTGAGTGTCTCTCTCAACCTGCCCATGGAGCTTGGAAAAAAAACATTAGGGGTGGTGTGTTCTTCCAGGGGTCTCTGTGTGCACTTGGTCAGCACCTATACCCCTTTGTGAACTGATCGCTGCAGACTTTAGGGTCTCCCCTGGCATCTTTGTGGATTGTGGAAGGACTGGAGAAGGACCTCTCTGAGGGTGAGAGAGCTCCTAGGGGTGTGCACTCACACTCAACCCGTACGCAACCCTTGCTGAAGTGAAGGTGCTCTGATCTGCCCTGGGGTGTCTTTGGATCATGGCTGGATCCTCCCAGAGGGGTTTCTAGGACAAGGAGGGCTAGAGGTACCTCAACACCTACTGGCAACTTCAAGGACAGCACTAGACATGTGTAAAAACACCTTGAGGTGATACTTTAGCAAAGACCTTAGGGTCTCCCAAGCAGTGAGATGGTCCAGTACTGCATTTCACATTGCACTGTTGCAATTTAATTTTAATAAAGTCATTATAAATGCAGGATCGCGTCAGAATGCAAATAGAAAACTGTGGCTTGGCATGACACTCACCCAGTCCTAGGGAGGATTAATTGAGTCATTCACACCGATCTCGTTCTTTTCAGTCATAAGGTTTGATTTCATAAATCAGTGCATTATGGGAGTTGTAGTCTTTCTTACTTGCAAGTACACAAAAACTGTCCATCAGTCTGTCCTAGTTCCGATCCTGTCTTTTCTTTTTTTTTTCTTGGCATTGTAGTTGTTATTTTTCTGAGTTCCATCATAATGCAGGAAGGTGGCTGCTGGTGACTGGACAGTTCGGGAGCTCTGCTGGCGGGTGCAGGATGTGGGGGGAAGATGGGGGTGGCTCAGGAGGAGCACACATACAGCGAACTGTCCAAAGGAAGGGCAGTGAGTGAATGAGTGCAGCAACTCAAAGTTCCAGGTGTGGGTAAGAAAGTGGTAAACAGAAAGAGGCCTGGTATTTTGGATATGTAAGTGGCTTCACCCAGCAACTAAAGATTCCATGGGATGGGAGGGGTTGAGAAGCGAAGAGGCTCTACTTCCTATAATGGATAGGAGGGAGAGCTGTCTGGAGTTCTGGGAATGCCTCATACTCCGGCCGGCAAGTACAGGCCCTCCTTCTCTCAGGACAGGGGTTTGAGCTGTGTTAGTATCCAGGAGAATTAATTGGAACCTTATTGGTGGGGATATCATCATGGTGATGAGGAGCTAAAAATTATACCTGCGGCTGTATTTTTGTTTCCCATCATGAGCCAGTGCTTAGAAGTGACTGTGAGTGCTGAAGAGCTTGGCACTCAGCAGCACTTCAAAGTTCCCCGAGTGCTGGCCCAGGGGCTTCATTTCATCCTCATAAGACATTTCCCTCCTCTCCTGCTGAAGGTTGACAAATGCAGCCATTACGCATCCAGCCCCAGTCTCTGCCCTGGCCCGTAAAGATATCAGCCATAGCAGCTGGCTATGAAAGCCTGTACCTCTCGAAATAAGCCTTTGAAGTACAGTCATGGGAAAGATGTACAGTACATGAAAATAGAATTTGAGGGCACAAATGCGCTGGCTGGACTTTTTCTCTCTGCGACCCTGCTTGCACTTTGGCAATAGCCATTCTTTGGTTGGACAATGTTAAGGAAAGGCTGTTCTCTCTGTATAATTTGTCTGCCTAACGTGGTCCCACGACTGAGTGCCCGTGTTATGAAGACGCAACTTCCAGTAGGTTGAGGCACAGAGCAGGATGACTTCGCGGAATCACCCAGAGTTTTTATTCAACTTCGCGGAATTCCGTGGAGTAGAACTCCATGAGTTCCGCCCACCCCTACTTAACAACCATCCTAAAACAAAGAGTGACATATCTACAAGTCTGGGTCTAAACCATTCCATCCTTCTTTCGTCTTATTAATTTGTCCTCAAGACCATGGAGCCTCTTCACATAAAAAGTAGGAAATCTGCACTCAGATATTTACATTTACATTTTTGATTTCACTAAATCTTCAAGAAATCTGCATGGAATACTACATCTAGTTCTGGTTTCCATGTGGATATGTTGAGAAATCACATGATTTCTTTGTTGGAAATGCATCACCTCTGTGCTGGATTCTCCGTGGCAGAGAACTTCACACAGGGGCAAAGCATTTCTTCATGCAAAGGCACATTTTTTTGATTCTTGTTTTTCTACTGCAAAAATATTTTGCCTAGATTTTCACATTTCCCATAGATTTTAGGAGCAGCTGTGTTTTCAGAAGTGAGCAATCTTAGAATGCAGCTTGTGACCTGCTTCGTGCACAGATGCCTCTCCAGCAGGCACTTATATCTATGGTGTTGAGATTGAAACTGGAAATTTGAAGGTTACTGCAGATCTCTGCAGTAGCCCATGGAGTTGTTTTACATCACTTATTGTGCTGTGCCACTTTCATCTTTATTTTGCTCACCCTTCAATCTCTCTTTCTTTTTCTGCCCAGTTTTTCTCCGTCCTTGCAACTGTTCCTTCATTTTCTGCTGAACAGTGGATTTGCTATGACTACAGCTCAAATCCAGGAATGACCCTTGAATCACCCTCATCTCCCAGGAATTTTGGTGATGATATGCAGATGACTTTTGTAATGATTTCCTGATGTTTGGTCTCAAGTAACATTGTATTACACCTGTACAGCTACCTAATACAATTTAATTTTGAAAGATACAATTATAGATTCCTGAGGGAAACAAATTGACAGGTACTACGCAGTCAATGCTTTAGATACCACTACTCCTTTATATGGAAATAATTAGATATCATTTAAACTCGTTTGCAAACTGTTGAATTGTGGTGACAAGGCTGGCTTGCTGATCTTCCTTTGGCTCCAAATGAATAATAAATGGTAGAATCATCTGCAGCAATTCCTGTGGCACTTTGCACCATAAGTGCTTGGACTCTAATATGGCAAATTTTACCAAACTTTTCAATGTCCTTATCTCCTGCAAGGTGACACAAGGCAATGCAAAGGCATAAGTAAGATTCACATAGGCAAGCAAGGGATATTTGCACCAACTTGCTTGGCTTTGTAAAGATATGTAATGCATTGCTTGTGCATTGGTAGACATTCCATGGGTGAAGCATGGGTGTTCCCCTGCATTCACTTATGGAATTAGACGCAATCTCAGATTTACTGAAATCAGTAGACCTTGGATTGCGCCAAAATTGTCCATGGAGAAATATGTTTATTTCTCCTTGTTACTCTCTCTTGTTAAGCATGATGCATTCTAAATCACGCCTAGAGACAGCCCTGCCCATAACAAAGGCATCCTTGCACCATAATACAAGGGTGCCTGCATTGGCGCTATGCGTAGGAAGAGAGCTGAAGAGCGCCATATCTTCGTAGATATGGTGCTCTTCGCCTTTATCCCATTCATGCAACACAGAGCAGCAACTTTTGACTTTTACAGTATCCAGATTGTACAAATTATATTTCTTCCCACTGATCATTCAGTGCAAATTCTGTTTTTAGGATGGTAGATTGGTTCAAATGTCAGTTTTAGGTGTCCATGTACCAGTGCAAAATTACCTAGCACCAATGTAGTTCACAAAACTTGGTCTGTACTGTCAATGTTTACATACCCGAAACTATGGCTGGTAGCTCAAGGCCAACATTATGCATGTGTTTTGAGGAAGAATTGCATCTTTTATTTCATCCCCATTCATCCAGTCAACTAACTGGATATAGACCATAAAGTAGAACAAACAACAGTGTTCTAGTCAGCATAACAAATGCAGGATGTGCCTGCATCCTAGAGCTTTTGCCTTAACTGGTTACTTATCCTGTCAAAAAACGATATGACAAACTCTACAGAAAGAAGATGTGTTCACAACTAAAATAGCCACGTGTTTTCTATTGTTCGTGTCCCTAGGAAAAAGGTGGCAGAATGAGTCAACAATTGTCAAAGTCAACTAAAGATGTATTTATAGTGAACATTTTTGTCGAATAGTTTAATGTAGAACATTGTCGTTTATTTTTACACAAGACAAGAGAACTATTTACATCATTAATAATAGTAATATAGCTTACTTGAGATTTCACTTTCTGTTCAACTCTGTGATCTTTTGTAAGCTCGATACTCATAGTGAGGAGTTCTCTAATAACAGGTGAACTTTACCAATGTCCATATTGTTTCATTTTCCTTTATTTCATTAGCTTTCTTTGCAATATACTAGTCACCCCTCCTAGTGTTCTCCTAGTAACAGATTCTCACTGTAGCCCTGAGCCCATTGCTTCGATTTAAACTTGCCTTTTCAGAACCCAGGTGTTATTCCTAACCACTAAAAATATCAGCTGTCTGTCACTAGGAAAGCCTTGTAGTTTTGTCTTAATGGAAGGAGGGTGTTTTTAGTGAAATCACAAATCGGTTTCGCTCAGCTGGAGGCAATTGGTGCCTCTTAGACAGAAATAATTGTGGATAAATGTGGAAGAAATTGAATGCTACTCATGAACAGTAAGAATCATCCTCTTTTCCCTACCTATCCCCACTGCAAAATGCTGACAGTTTAATTCTTTCCTTTGACAGAAATGTACAATCCTTCAGATTGTTAGACAGGTAGTAGATCATGTCTATGAGTCTGTTGCATCTTTAGAGCCATGATATAATTTGAGGAAAGTTGTTAAAAAATTAACAGAATTGATTCAAGTAGCGTGGCCATTCACTGTCCCTATTAGTGATTATTCTCAAAGCCAGGTGTACATGAATAAAATGTTTAATGCAATTTTACGTTTTATTAGTGATTTAATTTAAGCATTTGGATATTAGATCAAAACAAAACACTGTGAAAAGCATTGGAGTCTAAACCAAATAACTTAAGCATAGATTAACATAAATCTATTCTGGTGCTGCACAGCCCTGTGCAGAAGTTCTGTAGGTCCCTACAGTCCCTTTCATCCATCCAATCATCAAGCCTCACTCTCCTCCAAATATAATGAAAATAAATGAGAGTTCTTCTTTGCCCTACATTATGTCGAAGTGGACATCACTGTACAAACAATAAGAAGGATGTATGAATAATTACATAAAAGCAAGATGTCTGAACTCAACTTGGTATCACTAGCATTCCCAAGCAAGTGAGCAACAGACTTGCAGCTCCTTCATCACTAAGGGCCTCATTTTGTGTTCCCAGGATTACTCTTTGTTACAACGATCTCCTCAGTTACAGATACCAGGAGTACAGGAATCTCGAGGGGGCGGACTTAACAGTGATTACAGGTGGAGTCCGTAGGTTTAGGGTGACCAGATGTTCTGGATTTCCCCGGACGGTCCCGGTTTTTGGAGAAGTGTCCCGGTGTCCCGACACTTTTCTCCAAATTGAAGAAATGTCCCGGTTTTTGGCTAGTGCCTGTGTTATTTAAATAAACGTCCCAGTTTTTCTCTAGTGTCTGTGTTGAGTATGCGCACTGGTGTAAAATAGATGTGTGCATACTCACTTTCCAATGCTGAACATGTTACGGTAAATAGGTGATTGTTGTAGAAGAAAGGCAAATCCTTTAGAGAGACATTTCCTCTCTGGATCTCCCTTTCTTTCTACAACGCAGCAATGTCGTTGTGCTAGCCATCGGCACATAAGAGCGCCTTGGAACCACCAGTGACCAGGAGTCACAGGTCAAAGGGGCAAGATCCAGCCAGCCAAATGCCTGACCCTACTCTGCCCTTTTACGGAGCTGCCAACTGCATCCGAATCAAGCAGCTGCCAAAAGTGAAAGGGGCCTGGAGTGGAACCATCCATTCCTGGATGACCCTCTCCAGCCCTAACAGCACCAGCAAGTCAGGACCCAGATCCTTCAGCAGCCACACGAGACTCGCAACTTGAGTATTCAAATGCCTGTGGGACATTTTCTCTTTCTTTCCACCCCTGCCCAAAAAATACTGGCCATTTGTTTAAAATGTCATGGGCACAAGTCAGAGGTGCGTGTGAGTGATTGATGAGCAGGAGGCAAGTGTAATAGAGGGCCTGGATTTGTGAGTGACTGAGGGTTGTCAGTCCCTCAGACACTGACTGATGTAGAGGTGAGGGAGGATGAATTTATGGGGGGTCCACTGGAGCAAAAAAGAAACTGTTAAAAAATTCTAGGATGGACTCTTGAGGTGTTATGGGGCTTGGTTGGTGGTGGGGGGTTGGGCCCTCATCCAAAACGTTCTTAAGGGACTTTTTACGTCCTGAAGGTTTTGCACCTTCATCGTACTTTGAAACCGAGAACGGAAAATATACCATGCAGCTCTGAGCCAGTTTTTCCCATCTGTTTTTTAAGCATTCTCTATAAACTCACCTAAGTCTTGAAAATTATGAACCCAAAGCCCACATCTCTTTACCATCAGATGCCACATCTTCCACTGACTCACGAGTTTAAATATGTACAGCATGTAAATGTGTCCTTGAATGTATGTCTTTATTTTGTTTAAGTGCAATCACACAAGGTTTCTACATCGGTATATTATTTCTACGTTATCACTCTACTGGTAGTTGTTTATATGCCATGCACTGGGAGTTGGCTGGTCAGGACACTAAAGAAACCTCATTACACTCCAGCACACTTCTGTGCATCACTACAAGGTAGAAGCCCAACAGAAGACTATGTTAATTCCACAGACACGTAGGGAAACTGGACCCATTTCGAGGGAGATCTGGTGCCTATATAAATCAGGCAGTCGCTTTCAAGCTCAGGAAGACTTGGGATGTCTATTTGCATTTATGCCAGCGGAACCTCCTCCGGCCTTCCTTCATATGCAAGAATCTCTCTTTAATATGAAAAGGGATATCATGGTCAATTTGATTTCTTAAAGTACGCAAAAAGTGATGGATGGGAGTCTTAACGCTGCTCCAATGGAATCAGTCTAGCCGGCCTGCCAGGCTATGTCCTCCCTGAACCAGAACATAAGCAACCCAGGACTGGTTTTGCCCTAGTTAGAGCTCAAAAACCAGGTATAGCTTGGTTCCAGTGACACACTGATTTGCATATGGCTGGGCACAAACCGAGGTAGCATGGTGTGTAAAGTAGACTAGGATGTGTGGAGGAGTATTCTACAAACAGCAGTACCTGATTTTGATGACTACTGCATATGTATGTTGCTTTATTTAACAGGAATACATACTTGGAGTTTCAAGGCAAGGGTGGTCACCCACTACAGCAAATGTTTAGGCAAAGTCTGTTAAAATGGAAAGAAGTTTACAGCAAATAAAAAACATCGGATTTGTCGTCTGTAATTCTTCATATGTGTTTGTGGAGGAGGCTGTCATTGTAGTCCTTTTTTTATGTCGATGACAGGTGTAAAATAGTCCCACTTTTATGTTGAAGGTTGCTGCAAACTGTAGTCCTACTTCTATGTCTATTTCCCTGTCCCGGTTTTTTGTTTTGAGAATCTGGTCACCCTACATAGGTTCCTTGACAAGTGAAGATTTGCTGGGGAATCTGTCATTTGGGCCAGAGTCCCCTGGTAAATCCTCATCTCACCCCCAGAGATTTCCCTTGAGATTTCAGGTGCTGCTCAGGTGTTTTTTCCACAATTTTGTGATTCTGATGGGACCAGTCACTCCTGCTATTGTTCCATCAAAATCTTGGAGGACCTCATAATCAAAGACAAAGTGAGGAGATCATCAAGCATTGGAAGATATTGTAAGCGATTTAGCAGAACACTTCTCCACCCCTTGTTGCACACGTATATATATTAAAGTTCGGGTTCATGTTGGTAATGTCACCTGTTAGTCATAGCACCTATTCCTGAGAGGGTGAAGGTGAGGATATTGAGAACTACCTTCAGCAAATTGAGAACTATAGTGGATACACACTATATTCCAATAGTGTACTCCTCTACATGAGATAAGAGACAAACTGTGTAACGTTCCTCTTGAATTTAAATATCAAAGAACCCTTACAAGGCAAGGTGATAATGAAATTAAGTGCTTCAAATGGTATTTATTAATTTACTAATAGTTGGTATATACTGCCAAAAATCAACCAAAGAAGTGGTTTCTGTGTTTTTCTCAAGATAATCAAAGGGGAAAGAAAGCCTCTTTGACAACATATCATGCTTTGGAGAACTGATAGGGCTTCAGTAGCCTGTAGATGTTTGGGCGGTCAACAGACGATCATATGTTATGTAGAAGGTGATGCCCAAAGTGAGAGTCTAGCATAGAGGGAATGCAAGCACTAAAGTGGAGGTGCAAAAGTGACGCATGTTGGAAGCAGCTCTGTAGTGGTTGTTGGTAGGCACTTATTTTTAAGATAGATAAAAAATGTTACTATAGTTCAAGACCAGGGGCCATATTATAGAAGTGCCCCGGGGGCGCAACAGACATTTGTGCCCACTTTGCGCACCCCCATGGCACTTCGGTATTACAGAAGGGGCCGCAAACGCTTTTGCATCCCCTTCTGTAATACTGAAAGAGCTGGCACACACACAGCGCCAGTGCTTCTTCAAGAGGGCGTCCCCTCATCTGCATGGGGGCGTGGCCCCATGCAAATGAGGGAAGCCCTTTGCCTCTGTGCCTGCGCCATATTACAGACTCAGGCCCAGAGGCAAAGAAGCTCTCAGGAGGTGCACTGTCAGTGCGCCCCCTGATTGCAGCCCTCTGGTGGGGGGAAGAGGGTCCCATGGACCCTCCTGACTTTACCTTGCAGGCGAGTGCAGTCACTCACTGCACCCGTCTGCAAGGGGATCTCTAATCCCCTTTAAAAGTGCAGGTGGGTGCCACCTGCACTGTGAAAACACAGAGTGGCTTGAAAGCAGCCGCTATGTTTTTTCACATTAATGCGCCTCCCCCAGGGTAGCACGAGTAAGGGGCTACCATGGGGGCAGCACATTCACCCTAATATGGTGTATTTTCCTTGATTGCACCGGGCGCACCTTTTAAAAGGTGCGCCAGGCGCAATTAAGGATAATGTCCCGTATGTATATTACGACCCCAGGACGTTTAAACTGGGACATTTTCCAGATGGGGCATGTGAATCTATGTGAGATCAAGCTGGATATACTCTTTCCTAAGCCATACAGTTGAGTAAGAAGAAGGATGTGTTGTTTTAAATGACTGGAGTTTGTGCATGCAGAAGGTATTGCATGAAACCAGTCAACTGATGTAAGAACACATACACAATGCATGTGAAAATTGTCATTTTCATTGGAAATTTTCAGATTGGAAAGACTTGTTTAGAATTTTTAGTTAAATTCTAGTCAAACGGCTAATTTTTGAGACATAAGAAAAGGAAAGACTGTTGTTAATGTCTGTCATATGAAATCAGAAAAGTGGGAAAGTACTTTTGAGGAAGATCTCAATCAATCAATCAATCAATCAATCAGGGGTATGTTAAAGCGCGACTACTCACCCGTAAGGGTCTCAAGGCGCTAGGGGTGGGGGGTGCAGGTTCCATCCATCAAGGAGGGGGTCTGTCGAAGAGCCAGGTTTTGAGGTTTCTTGCGAAGATGGGGAGCGATGTTGTCTGTCTGAGGTGGAGCGGAAGGGCGTTCCATGCTTTGGCCGCGAGGAAGGAGAAGGAGCGGCCTCCCGATCTGGTCTTTCTGGTGCGGGGACCACGGCGTAGGAGAGCTGGGCTGATCGTAGGGTCCTTTGGGGTGCGTGGAATTTGAGTCGGCTGTTCAGGTATGCTGGTCCGGTGCCGTGGAGGGCCTTGTGTGCGTGGGTGAGCATCTTGAAGGTGATTCTCGCCTCGACAGGGAGCCAGTGGAGTGTGCGCAGGTGCTGGGAGATGTGGCAGTGTTTTGGCAGGTTGAGGACCAGTCTTGCGGCGGCGTTCTGGATGTTCTGTAGCTTGCGGGTGAGGTTTTTGTTTATTCCGGCGTAGAATGCGTTGCCGTAGTCGAGTCTGCTGGTGACCAGGGCGTGAGTGACGGTCTTTCGGTGTTTGAGGGGGATCCATTTGAAGGTCTTACGAAGGAGGCGGAGGGTGTGGAAGCAGGAAGACGAGACAGAGTTGATCTGGCGGTCCATTTTGAGCTCGGAGTCCAGGATGATTCCCAGGTTGCGTGCGTGGTCCGTGGGGGTTGGCGGGTTTCCGAGGGCGGGGGCCACCAGGTGTCGCTCCAGGCATCGGGGTTTGGGCCCATGATGAGTACTTCTGTTTTGTTGGTGTTTAGTTGTAGGCAGCTGTTTTTCATCCATTTGGCGACGGCTTCCATGCCTTCTCGAAAGTTGCGTCTGGCGGTGTTGGGCTCGTTGGATAGGGAGAGGATGAGCTGGGTGTCGTCTGCGTATGACACGATGTTGAGTCCGTAGGTTCTGACGATGGGGGCGAGTGGAGCCATGTAGACGTTGAAGAGCGTCGGGCTGAGGGAGGAGCCCTGGGGGACTCCGCAGGTGGTAGGTGTGGGGTCCGAGAGGAAAGGGGGGAGTCTGACCCGCTGCGTCCTGCCGGAGAGGAAGGAGCGGATCCAGTCGAGGGCCTTGTCCTGGATTCCTGCGTCGTAGAGTCTGCGTATTAGGGTGCGGTGGGAGACTGTGTCGAACGAAGATCTGAGGAAAAAACTCTGAGAATTGGACCCACTGAAGCAAAAAGGCATTCTCTGCATTCTTGCATTGATGTAGCTGAGGCACTCAACCACCTGGGAAAATAAACAATTACTGTGAGCTGGCTTCAATCAAAAACAAGCTTCAGTAGCATGGTATACAAATGTAGCTGATGGCTTCTGACAAGATTTGTCATTGACGTTAAGTACATACTAAACTAAAGAAGAGAAGGTGGAACAAAGTTGCACACCATATGATCCAAAGTAGTTAGTAGTATAACATCAGCAATTAAAATAAGCACAACTATTGTAATTCTGGATATCTAACTATGTGTCTACTGTGGTACTGGAGAACAGTACAGGAAGGATCAGGTTTTTCATAGTGTTAAAGACAATGTGGATGGGTCGAATACGGAGACTTAAGCCACTTCTATATATCATTCTCAGAAGGTCATCATTCATCTAAATTAATGCCGTTTCTGTGTCTCCAGAAGATTTTAAATTCATCATCAGACTGACCCACAGGAGAAGATGGAGCAGGAAAAGAGGGACAAACAAAAAGATAAGAAAATAGTGAAAATAGGAGAAAGCAGGAATGAAAAAGAAACTACAATCATGATATGAGGAAAGAGGAAGTGTAAGCTGGTAGAAGGAGACATTAAGAGTAATCAAAACTACATAGCCTTAGTATTTGGCAACCCCAACGATGGTCAGCCCTGGTGGTGAGCTGTACGAAAATCTTGGGGACCCTGCACTTATTATTTTACAAATTAACACTGGCTAAAATATCACTGTGAATGTGATGTCACCGATGATGGTTCGTAATTAAATTGTGAACTGGATATTTTGAATGAAGGAAAACAAATTAAAATGAAGTTCTAGCAGAAAAGCAGAATTGTCATCGCAGAACACTGAAGCGATGATAAGGAATAAAGTAATGATTCTATAATGTTACCAGAAAGGTCTTAACGAGTTCAGGAAATGTGCTAATTACACCTCGGTCAAATGTATTTAAGTGCTGGAGTAAATTCTGCTCCTTGTGCAAACAGGAGTTTGTGCAGGGACTTGAATTTCGAGCACAGCAGTAATTACCACCATGAACCCACCCCGAAATGTTTCCATGGGAATTTCAGCAGGAAAACTTTGTTGAAGTTTACTAGGGAAAATTTGTGATAATTTCGAATACATGAAAAATTTGGTGTGGAAAATAGCTATTCTGGATGTAAATTCTAATTTTTCAGAAGAAGGCTTGTAAAATGCGGTACTTGCCAAACGCGGTAAATAGCACACCCTGTAGTATCAACATTTGCTGGTTGCTGTAAAACCTCACACTTTACCAGCTCCCTTTGAAATGAGGAACAGCGGTGCTGCCAATGGATTGCGAGCATTCCATAGAAGTTCACAAAAATGTGTAGAATTTCATATTTACCCGAAGTGTTCACTTTCACTCTGTGGGGCTTATTTATGAGCCCGTTGCACCGCTGGTGCGTCACTTTATGTGATGCACCGGCAGCATAAAATATGCGCCACACTGCAACATATTTACAAAGTGTCTCATCTAGGCAGATGGGTCACTTTGTAAACCACTGCACTACATTATACCTGAGTCAGATATAATGTATGCAGGGTGGGTGATCCCCCGCAAAAAAGGGTTGTAGAAGTGGCGCAGTGAAATCTATCAGATTTCCCTACACCACTTCTAGGACACCACTGCATCAAATCCTTACTCCTGCCTCACAGCAGGCGTAAGACTAACGCAGGCCCTTTCACATGGGGCTTTCCCCATGTGAAAGGACACATTGCTGGAGTTGCGTCTGCTTTCAGACACACTCCAGCAATGCGTCAATTTTGCACTTACAGATGTGTCAGGAATACTGACGTATCTGTAAATCCTTGCGACATGGAGCACCGTACAGTAAATACGTCGCATCTATGGTGCTGCAAGGATCCCGCTATGAAAAGTGTCACATTGCTGGTTTCCTCCAGCGATGCAACACTTTTCATAAATGAGGCCTAGAGTCTTTAAATTTTCAAACCACTCACAGACACATTTTCATTATGAATGTCATTTGTTCTGCATCAATTTTAATCAGGAATATCACAAAAAGCAGTAGTATAAGGCCGCCGTTGTGTCACTGCATGCCATGTTTCACTATTTTCATGCACACCATGCTTTTTTTGCTATTTGCCTCAGCACAGAAAGTGAAAGTAATTATGACTGTTTACAACACCTGCTTTTCAAAGAGAGCCGGTGAGAAATGCATAAAACATCCATACATTTTCTTTAATAGTATTGCACCTGAAGCAACCCCTTAATCTAGCATTAACACGGTCAAGCTAGCAGAGTGGAAAGCTCTGAGTGGATTACACATCCCTGCTCTGATCTCCTGGTAGTGATGACTAAATCCTAATGCCGCCCAAAAATATAAAGATTTAAGCTCTGTATGTTCTATCTCTATCAGGACTTGCTCTGATAAAAAATAATCATGGTATGAATAACTTGTTTCTTATGTAGTTATTATCATTCAGCATTTTGCATTTCTAAGCACTCTACATATAGGTTTTATTAAATACCGAATTTAAAGATACTCATAATTCTAGTCCTGCCAACTGGGGGTGAACAAACTGACCGCAATAATGGTCATAATAATAACTTGTTTTTTCTTTAGCGACTGGGGAATGCAGAGATTTTGACTGAGATCTATAATGTATTATCGGCTGCACTAGCTCCCTTTACTCTTCTTTCTTCCTCTGATAACTCCATATTTGACATTCACAACAAATTAGCTGGCTCTTTAAAAAGGATTTTAACCAAACCCCCCACGAGAAAATCAATCCTTCCTAGGGCAAATAGTACTCATATCAACCCCAGGTATATGAGGGAGCGCAGTAAGGCTAAGAAAACCTTTGTTAACACCTGAAAAACTAAAAATCTAACCCAGGTTTGCATAGCAAGAGCCCAGTACAAGAAAGCACAGGTGCTAGCCCAGCGTAACTGGAGTGATTTAGTTATGGTAGCAAGATCTGTTTTTTGGAAGATTGTAGCAGATTCACTACTACTTGCATTCAGGCGTATGAGTGTACCCTTTTTATAAGCTGTATGAAGTAAAATCTAATGAGCATTACGCTCCCCTCAACTCACTGTTAGAACCTATCCCACTGGGCCCTAGTTTTTCTCTTGAGGAATCAAAGGCTGCCATTGTAGCAGTTAAACTAGGTAGGGCCCCCCGCCCAGACAAAATTCCAGGAGAACTATTGTGCCATGACCTATCAGTCTTGACTCCCTATGTGAAGCAAATATGTAGTGTCATTGCTGAAGGGGCTCCGATCGCCGACACCTGGAAAGGTGTGGAGATATCCCTATCTACAAAAGGGGGGACCGTATGAACCTGAGCAATTATAGACTAATAAGTCTGCTGGACACCTTACAGAAGGTTTATGCGAGACAAATATTGGACAACTTGGATTAACGACTCAAGGATCTTGACCCCTTATCAGTCTGGGTTCAGATCCAAAGTAAGCACCATAGACCTAGTCCTAAGGCTCATTCTTATTGCCTGGAAATAGGCCAGACTGAGAGACGGCCACCTGTATATAGCTTTTGTTGATCTTAGAGCCGCAGTCAATTTAGTCCCAAGGGGAATGCTGTGGACATCACTTAAGAGTATGAGAGCCCCTGATGGCTTAACCAGCCAAATAATCAGATTGCATCAGGACAATTGTGCCCAAGTCTGATGGGTTCACATGGGCAATTGACTGATCACATTCTCATACATGACACAATCCAGTGTCCCCCTGCACAAGTAGGTGTTTTCGAATTCATACAGATAAATAACTGTCGTTTAGTTTCCATTATTATAAACAAAACCTCACAATTATAACATAATCAAGCAACAGTGTACCATAATAAACTCCAATTGTGCAAAGTTGAACATAGCTTGGAAGGTGGCATTTTTAGAAGCCCCTACCGCAATGTGAATTTTAGCACTCTTAGGCCTTAATAATAGATAACAGGATTTCGGTGTTCACTCAGTGCCTTAATATAATTATTTATCCCCCTCACAGCATGATTCAGCAACCAATGCCTGCTGCAGTGCTTAATTTGTGCTGGTGGATACCGGGGCCTTTCCATTGACACTTAAGGGCACATTAAGATGCAAGTGGGACCACCACCGACAGGCCATCGGTGGCAGTCCACCGACAGACAGCCCTTCGGGCCGACCACCACATTATGATGCAAACGATCGAACCCTTGACTGTTGGGGGACAGACCTCTGCCTCCGACAGGATCTACTGATACTTACGGGCTGGCGGTCGGGATTGTGATCCTGAATGGAGGCGGTGCCTGCTCAGGCACCGCCGTTAGGATCACTATGTCCCTTTCCGATTGCCTGTTCATGGCGGGCCTAAGCACTAGTCGCAGTAGGGAAAGGTAGTTTCCGACCGCCTACACAGTGGTCTGATCAAAATATGGCGGGTGGGACCTCCGACTCCTTGTCAGGTGGTCTCAATCCCGCTTCGACTGCCATCGTAATGAGCCTCTTATTTTATAACAGCAGAACATTATTATGACATTCCTCCACAAGGTGACATTGTCTTTCTAATATAAAATTGAAAGGACGTAAGTAACATCTTGCACAATAAAATAAACATCTAAGAAAAATATATAATACCAGTGGGCACAGGCTCTTTTTGCACCTTTTAGTGAACTGGAATAGTTCAACTTTTCAGATTTGTAGGAGTTTAATGGTTTGTATGTAGTTTCGGCACTGGCATGTCTCAGCACTGTCAGGGACAATGGATGGTGCAAGTTGCAGTGGTGTTTTGAGAAATATCTTTGGTCCTTGAACTTATTTCATTTTTACAAACTAAGCACTGCTGTAGGCAGCAGGTCACCTTCTCTACCATGCAGGATGACAATCTGTGACCCTTCTTTCAAGAGTCCATGGTATGGATTCATGGGCTTGCCTAATTATTTTTCTCGTTCATGCAAGCTTGTTTCCTCAGTAAGACTGACGTGCACCCACGGGGTCAGCAACAGTGCCTGTTGGATTGTACTATTTGCTTGCACACAATTTGGGCCCTCACTGCAAGTGGCCTGTTACCTCTGATGTTACCTCTGATGGGCCTGTTGGATGCAATTACCGGGCTCTTTGGAATTTTAGGTTTGGCAGGAGCACCCATGATTAGTGGTATTCCACCAGGAAATGTCACTAGCTGCAAGCATGGAAAGTCCCAGAGTAAAACACTGGGGAATTTCATGTCGGAATCAGTATGCCAATTGCAGCATGTTGTTCACCACGAATATGCAATTTCCATTATTTCCATACTTCTTGAATTATCACGACCCCAGTAATGGTAATTTCAGGAAGAGGAAGTAGTGTGAATTAGTCTTGGCCACTCATAATTTGGATTGGGCATAACTCACATATTTGCTGTAGCATAATTACATAAAATTACAGCAAAATTACGTGATACACTAACGCAGCATTTAGCAATATTTTCATAGCACAAAATGCACTCTTGGATTCAAAATGGACCCAAGGATGGATTTTGTGTTAAGAAAATAGAAGCCACAGTCACTTGCGCTTGCCAGGTTCATAAATCCTGTGCTCCTGCTGTAAGATTTTTTGTGCGAAATTACTCATAATTACGCAAACTGGCGTGATCACATAATTTTCAGTAATTTTACTTCAAAAGAGTCATGCAAAATTACCTAAATTACTCAGATTACTATGGAGTAATTAACATTTCCCCATGCCTACTCATAGTACGAATAGCGACAAAACTTCTTTTTGAACCAAAATTGCTCAGCTCTTGCCAAAAGTACACCTGAATCCAGACCATGTTTTAGAAGAAACAAAAAAATGACTGTGCATTTGTAAATGATCATCTGTATGAAGCTTGGTGCCCTTGGTATGAGAGGTGATGGCCACAAAAATACTTATGGGACCTTTTGGTTCCCTTTTCTGTGCTGTATTATGCTACTCTCAAGGCCTTACCCTCAGCCATTTCTGTGATATGTGATTGTTATACCAACACCCAAACACAAATTATCATGTCCATAGGTGACATTCCTTCAGCCTCTTCTCCAATCTATGTTGGTCTTGTTACTTTGGGATTTCCCAAAAAGCCTTAATTCGTTACTGGGAGTAATGCACCCACTAGGAGAAGCTTATAATCTCCATCACAGGCTACATCTGCAAGAGAAGTTGTAGAAATTGGTGATTTTAAACTCATCAAAGACCAAAACTTGATGTCTTAGTGCTTTAGCATATGCTTCAGCAGTCAGGGGTGCATCAATTGTATGCACTTGGACCAGCCATATATGTTTAACCACACTTGTGCAATTAGATTGGGGGAACTATCATACACCATTGAGATCAAAGTATCAACAGAGAGCAGTATATGAAAAAAGGGCAACCTCAGATAGCCGCATAATGTTTCCTTCAAGAATCTGACCATGTACCATTGCAATGGAAGTTATAAAACACAAGCTCATGGGGCTGAACTTCTACTTTTCTTCTATCCTTCAGAAGGGGTTGCATGTCAGATCCCTGAGCATAAAAATATTGTCCTACCACAATATTCTAGCCAGACTATCGACCATAAACATTTTGGATACAAACCTTTGCACAAAACTATTGCCCAGGTATCTCTCTCTCGAATAATTCACTATTTACTTTCACCCTGGTACCACAGAGATAGTCCTCAACAAGATATGACTTTCCCAAAACAAAGAGGAGTGGGACTCTTGGATTGCACAACGTTTGATAGGAATCCATTAGTTGTAGTACTATTAGATTTCCTGTGTGGCAGGGCTTTCCTGGTATATGGAAGCTGAGCCTGATTGTATGTAACAAGAGGGGCACTAACTCATTAAACTGTGTACAGAAAAGTCTTTGGTCCTAGGATACTAATGTTCTGAATGGTACTCCTAATAGGTGTGTGTGTGAGATCACCATATTATTTTAGCTGCAAGTTGACATTAGTGACACTAAGAAAAATGACACAAATGCATAAAAAAGGAAGCTTTCATGAATGGAGGACTGCATGTAGTGATTAATAGTGAAAGGCGATTTTGTCTTGCAAGGAACACGCTTGGAAGGAATAAAAATGGGTTAACGTTGCTCTTCTTTTTAGTGTGTCTAAAATAAGACATTGTTTGCTCAGAAACAAGAGGCTGTACTGAAACTTGACCCTACCCTCTTCATAGAGAATCACTGGAGGGAAGGGTAGAAAGAGACCTGGGAATTTGACAGAAGCTGACACTAACACCGATTGCCAGAAAGGATTTGCCAGAGGGCCGTTATCTGACTGCAGGCCCAGCAGCTTTGTGACGGATGCAGGAATAGTTACACGGCCTGGGATAAGATAGATAGGGAGATGACTGATTGCCCAGGCTATACAATAACTATGAGGCTGATAACATATATGTAGTTATTTGGAAGATATTAGACTAATGTAGTAGGAGAAGTAGAGGAGTGTAATGTAAAATGTTTAAGGTTTTTCTAATATTCATTTTGTTTTTTATGATGACTACTGAGATTATAATAATTACCATCATTCTAATACATAAGATTTAAATTCTGATATATAATAAATTAACTTGTGCATAATACACACAACTGTCTGTGCTTACTTTTTCAGGAATCTGGGTGAGGGCCATGCATGCATAAATCCCCCAGCATGTAAGAGTTGTTCTGGCAGGGTTGTCTGACTCATAACAATCTGAATCTGGATGAGCATAACATATCATAGAGAAGAGTAAGCGTCATGTTAGTTTTCCATTTCTCTGAAGGGTACATACATTGTCCCCTTGAGTCTTCGGAGACCTAACCAGGGGTGCCCCCCTAAATTATGAGGATCACAACAACATGATAAGAAGTTGTTTGATACAGTCTACTTGAGGTTTTTATAGAACTTTCTAAATAGAAACTGATATAAACACTAAGTTAATGTCAGGGATCAGTACTCTTTATTTCACACAAAGGGCTCTTGCTACAATCAATGGTTTCTTCTCTGAGCAGTTTTAAAATCACAACACCACTAAAATTCACCAGTTATGGTTCTCGACTCACAAGGCCAGATCCTGTTCCAAACCCGCCGTGTCCTCCAACCCCGACGGTTTACGGTCTTCTGTGTATCCATTCTGCACTGTGCTCAGCCTTCAGCCAGTACTTGTGCCCCACCACCTTTGGCTGTATGCAGCAGAGGTTGGTTACAGGGCTTACCAGGCCTAGGCTTAATCTGCTAGCTTTGAAATTGTATACAGATTTATTGAACAGTATCAAAGATATTAGTGAATTCATCTCTAAGAGTCCTCCCATTTATTTTTGCCCCTCTATAGATCTACTAAAAACTTGCCATAACTCAAATTAAGCTAAACCTGTGTAATGTCACACAAAGTTTGTTGAGATTCCTCAAACAGTGCCAAACTTAATTTGCAGATGAACACTTCTATCACAACCTCCCCCACTTGAAAGCCTGCACTCCTTTAATGGGCCTGCACGAAAATGAGAGAATCAAGTTTAGGCTTTAAAAAAGTAGGTGGCGTGAGTGTCTGAAGTGGGTTGGTGCATACAGGCGGTAGGTTCTGAGGCTAATTCATGCCATGTGCAGGGGGGCTGCTTGTGGGGGGTTGGGCTAAGGGTCTTGCAGCAGGTCAGGCCCTGTGGCAACTCTAGTTTGTGCATAGCCGAAGACTGTGCTCAGTGGGGGGGGGGGGGTTGGTTTGCCATGGGGTTTGGGTGAGAGGCCTGGCCACAGGCGCCAGCAGCGGTTGGCATAGTTATGTATGGTAATACAATATAACTCTGCAGTAAAAAAAAACTAGAAATTCACTGAAAAAAAAACCAAAGGTTAAAGTTATGTTATAGTTAGGTATGGTAACAATATCTTACTATGCACTAAAAAAAACCTCAGATATTCCCTGAAAAAAACAAAAGTTAAAAGTGACTTAATAGTGCAGTAAAAATGCCAGTTTAAACAAAAAAATATGAAATTCAACAGATACATTTATTTCAAGTAACTGTAACTCAAGCTCTTGCCTGATGACATCACTGATAACAAAATAGTTATATGCAGCATCTTGTTACTGAATGTTTCATTGTGTCGGACCATAGCATGGAAATAGTGTAAGCCCTGGAGGCTTGCATGATTGCGCATTTAAAAGTTATGCAGTGCAGCATTTGCAAATAAATAAAGTTTGGGGTGTGAGTATTACTCCCTGTTAAACAAGACAAAGGCGGAGCGCCCCTAAGGTGGGTTGCAGATGTATGATTCAAATTTTTTAGTCTTTAAGCCAAAGCCTGGTCCAAAACATCTGTGAAAAAGACCAAACCTTCTTTTCACAATAGATACTCAACCAGTGGATATTTCGATATGGAAAAAGCATTACAAACATCTTGTTAGTCACATGTTGAATCAAAGACTCTGGACAGGCAGTAGGAGTGGGGTAGAGTTAGTCACATTGTAGGCCTCTTATACAGTTAATTCGTGGTAGGTTAATGCCACTATAGAAGCAGAATATTTGGGGAACATTTAGTGTCACTGAAAGAAGGACAAGGTGGCTTCAGAACCAGTAACATTTTAGGCTCATCACTCAAAGATAGGGCTAGGCATAGTTAATCATCTGTCCTACCGTTGATTATTGATGGTAGATGGGGCTGAGATGCTGTCAGTCCTGTGAGTGACCTGTAATTCAGTCAGTTGCATTTTAAGTTGGCTTCTGCATTTTGTAGAAAGCTGAACAGACTTGGCTGAGGCAAATTACATATCAGGTCAGTGTCTTTGTAGTCCAGAAGGCTCCATCTATTAGATGAGTGCCGGAAAAAACTGGTTGAGGTGTCAAGCCGGGATTTAATAACATGTCTGCCTTTGAGGGGAGAGCAGGGATAAGAGTCTTTTTTATCAAGATACTAACTCATGAAGCTGCAGTGACTTTTCAAACCACCTCTCAGTATACTGAACAGTTGCACACATTTATATTCATAAGGCTTCCTTTCCCCATTTGCCTTGAAATTACCTTTAAGTACTGCAATCTTTAGATCTGGCATGCTGTTGATGGGTCCAAAAAGGGTCACCCATTGTGATGTCCCAGTCTGATTTATTACGGTTCACTTGGTGGAGATACATTTGCTTATGTAGCATTTGGCTGGCTTCTTCCACATAGTAACCACTAGATGAGCATTTCATGCACATGATTGAATATACCATATTGTATGAATTTCCCAATTATATATTGGTCTTACCAGTACTTAATTTGTGAAAAAAATAAGTGTCAGGGCTCTTGTCAGGAGGCCACTGCAACTTGCGCCACACATTGCCGCTGCCATGCTGCCAGTGATAGTAACAACACAACTGCTAACCATCACTCGGACTATTCCAGGTCTCCAAAGCTATAAGAATGGCTTGGGCTGCAAGTAATACTCGTTTTTAATGTATATGTTATTAATAATTAACTGTTGTTGTGGTTATCTCTAAATTAGACAGAAAGTGCAACCTTGTGGCAGGCTGTCACAAGCACCGATGTTGATGATTAAGTGCCGGTGCAAAGCGCCGGAAGCTACCAGCTCAAATTAACCACTGGGTCATACCCATTGTGAGGTATCTTGATTGTATCAGAATTAGGATGTGCTGGCAGAATAGGCACCCCTTTTTTGCATGGCATTGGTCAACCAGCAACCACAATCCTTGTCAGCGGGAGGCACATGCCAACCCTATATTAACCTGTGTTCAACCCTCTGCTAGCTTGGCACAGAGCAATCAGGCTTAACTTACAGGCACTGTGCAATGCATTTGTGCAACATTTCAAGCAGCATAAAGTGAATAACACCACACAAAAAGGAAGTTAGAAAAATAAAGTAAAATGTAATAAATAAAACAAGACCCAAATGACAAAGATCCAATCAGTAAAACTGTAGTTCTGAATTCTTCATGATTTAAATTTAAACTAGTGCCAAAAAGCACAAATCACCAACCGCTGCTTTCAGGTTGCACTTTCATGCCAACCGCGATGGAGCGCAGGTCAGCTACAGTAACCAGGTTAGGCCTGCTGAAGTTGTCCTTCTCAAATCAATGCCAAGAGTCCTGTTCATGATAGAGGGGGCCTCGTCGAGCAGGGAGAGCATTGCGGTAGGCTGTCTGTGTAGCACAAAGACTAGGCCAGGTGTTGTGGGTGGGCATTGCTGGAGCTGCGCGTTGGCAGTTCCCGGCTAGCGGCCAATGCTGTATTGTGAAGAGACAGCTGCAGAGCTTTAGACTGAATCGCAGTGTGAACAGCGAGGTCTCGGTGCAAAAGGGCCCATTTGCAGTTACAAACAGCCTAAAAGCTTGAATACAGCTCCTTTGAGCCACACCAAGGGTCTTGGGGCAGGTGCAGGATGGGGAGCCCTATATGTCCCTAAAGTTCAGATCAGGAGGCCAGCAGACTAGCCTTTGGATTCACTTTGGTGTCCTGGGTTCAAGGGTGAAGTTGCAGGTCCAGTTCACTTCTCACTCAAGCAGGAGGTCAGCAGTGCAGCAGTTTCTTCAGGGCAACAGTGCAACAGACTGACAGTCCTTTCAGAAGCACAGCAGTCCGTCTTCCTGGAAGAGTATCCACAGGTCCAGAATTGCACTCAAGAGTTGGTGTCTGAGGTCCAGTATTTATACCCAGTTGTGCTTTTGAAGTGGGTGAAGCTTCTAGAGGCATGACTTTGAAGTGCACAGGTGCCCTGTCTTTCTGGCCAAGGGCTTCAGACTAACTAGAAGGGGTGTGCAGCCCTTTGTGTGGAGACAGGACACAGCCTAGTCCAGTGTAAGTGGGGCCGCACCCAGCTCATCCGTCCCATCCTGCGTCAAAATGCAACAAGGAGAAATATCTTTATTTCTCCTCCTTTTTTCCAATTTCTATATGCGCTACATTCTACATCACACAAAAAAGGAAGAAAATGCCTCTCAGGATTGTTTTTGTGCAGTAAGGTGTCCCTTCCTGCACAAAAACAATCCTGCCTACAACGCAGGCACCCTTGCACCATGATGCAAGGGTGCCTGCTTTGGCGCTAGTCAGCCAAAAGTGCGCCAGCACTAGAAAATGACAGGAATGCGCCAAATAATGGTAAATACTGTGCATTCCTGCCCATTCCCTTTCATGCAGTGCAGGCAGCACGCTGACGTTTTCTGAACTCTGAATCTTCTTCTGCCCAAACTTAGACATCTCCCAAACCTGGCAATTTGTAAGAACTAGCTTGTGGCACGTCTCTTCACCGTGGCTTTAACTCAAGTGCATTAAAACCACCTGGAACAACCCCTTTCCCACATACACTCGACGATACCCCCGTCTTGAAAAGAACCACATGAATTGGTAAAAGCTAAGATCCTAAACTTCCCCACAAAGACGTCCAACTACAATAGCAAGCTTTTGCTCTTCAGAGCCTTCCGAACTGCTAAGTGCCTCTCTGCCACATGCTAGGAGTTTACAAAAGAAATGCATAGACAAATTAAGATAGCCATTCCATTTCTTGATAACTCAAGAAAACGAAAAAGTGATAGGCCGATTGCTTGAATTAATCTAAGCTACTGTGTGTTTTTATTTACCTCTTGGTTCCTGACACCACAACACATTTGACACAATCGAGGGGCAGTGGCATATGGAAGAGAAATGTAAATGAAAATACAAAATGTCTTTTTAATTATTTGCAAGAGATTTGAAAACACGGAGGGAAATGGACTAGGACTTGATATTGGATGAGAGCTCCAATAAAATGATTGGGGACTTGCAAATCAAGAGGATCATACTGGAACATATATTAAAAGTTGACAATGAAATGGAAGACAAAGGGACAGTGACAAAGACAAAAAGAGATGGGAAACAATGGTGAGGAAATTCAGCAAAATGTAGAACATTTCAATCATTCAGTTTCTCATTTCTAATTTAACGCAGTGACTGTGTGAGATATAAAGATCTATATTTACAAAAAAGAAACCAGCTTTTCAAGCCATTTCAGCACATCAGAATTTGGCTAGCTGCTGATGTAGAGCTCCCTTGAAGTTCTTTGGAGATGTAGATCTCGGAGGAGCAGCAGGTGGGTTCGTTTTCACATTGAAGCCAGTAACCTGTGTTGTTGCTGGCCTGGTTAGCAAACTACAAAGAGTGTTGGGCAGTTTGTTACTATCCAGTGCACCAGTTTGTGCCCAATGTATTATTGTGTATTTATTATAAGCAATAACAACAGCTAAGAGAAGATGGAGTGGCTATGAGGATAAGAGACGCCATGGAGGTCAAACCAAGATTGGAGGAAAAGGATTGTACTGTGGTTGCTGTTGTATATTTTATTTCATTTATTCTTATGTAATAAATAAAGTACATCAATCAACCCTGCAGAAAGACTTGAGCTGCACGTAGAGAAACATCGTTTGCATTGAAAATCACTGTCAGGAAATAAAATAACAGAAAAAGTTTTTTAAACCACACAAAATCATACAATCCCATTGGGAAATACAGAATGCCTTCTTGTAGATATTTCCACTTCCCGGTCAGAAAGTCCACCAAGGGCTTGCATAACCATCATAAGGATCGTATTCAAAAGTAGCCACAAGGAAGCAGCAGAGATAGTTCTAGAAGGAAAAAAATTCACAGCTGTGGTGGTGGAGATAAAACCTCTTAAAATAATGATAGAAACAGAAGGGTGCCTGTGTATTTATCCCATTTATGAGATCCAAATGTCTTAAAAGGTCTATCGGGGATCAGATCGTCTTAACCAGCTAGTGATGCAGAATGGAACCAAAACCTCTACTTTTACTAGAGAACCTTGATTCAGTGGATTCACAGGTGGGTCATTCGGGACCAGTGCCACAGTTGAAATTCTCCTGTGAACTTATGTACCCTAGCACTCTGGCAGGCAATAAATAAACAAGCATCTGCAATGCAATAGGTCTCGCATTTACGCAACTTTGAGCTATTGGCATTGTAAATGACAATGCCTTTTATTTATGTCTTGGTTTTTAAAACATAAATAAAAGGCATTGTCATTTACAATGCCAATAGCTTAAACTCTCACAAATGCGAGACCTATTGCATTCCAAATGCTTTAAGGCATGGCTGAGTTGCTCCCTTCTGTCTCCCATGGCCCCTGAAGAGCTCCAGGTTTGCTACGAGTTAAATAAACAAACCAGTGGTCACAACTGCACACGAGAGACCCTCCTGCAGTAAGAGAAACTCAATAAAGAAAATAGTGCTTACAGACTAAAGAAGACGTTTTGTGTAACAACCAGGCGGTACTAAGAAGGGACTAACAAGCCTAATAATGAATACGAAGCCAGCATTTACGAAGAACAATGACACAAGTCAATGACAAATATGGGCGGAGAGTGGGCGGAGCTTCAAGTACATACTCCAATACAGCATGGCTCGCTTACCAGCGCATGCGCTGCCCAGTCTCGACCTAAGAATTGAGCCTGCCTGTCTCATGCTTTCTGAATTCTCAGCACAATTGATGTGAATAATTAATGGGCAAGGTGTGGGGATGGATGAGAACCCTCCTATCATGTAACAAACTTTGCAGCTAAATAAATAGTGTCTCTTTGTCAGGGAGTAGGATAGGTGATTGTTGGCCCATTTGATAGCAGATGATAAAAGAAGTACGTTTTGCGTAGTGATGTTCGTGTGTGCCATGGAGCTGGAACAGCTGATTTCAAATGTTATATCAATACCTGTGATGTGCGTTAAGGAAGGTCAGACAGCAGTACATAATGGAAAGGACCAATGATTCTTTGGAGGAGGAAATGCGAGATTATAAGGCAGGAGACATCAGGAGACATCAGAGCACAGCAGAACATGGAGAAAGGAGATTGAGGAAAGAAATCCAGTGGCCACATCTCGGAAATTTGCTAGTAACTTGGTTTTGATCAAACTAAATTTACTTCTGAAAACTTACCTGGCAGTTTTTGTTTCTGTTCTTGCAGATTACACCCACAAGGTACTGCCATTCCTAATCACATATCATAAGGAGCCAAAAGTAATACATTATGCATATAGGGGGTGACTTAAGTCATTTAACCCGCCAGATTCTCATGCTTTTTATTTTAATCCCAGATGGTTCAGGCCTCTGTACAGGAATTTCTCATGCACATTGATGGGCTACATCTTAATACCCTTTGCATCTACTCCCTCACTTTCCCTTCTTACTCTATCCCTCACACCGCACCATACCCATCTTGGATTATTTGTTGTTTACCCTTTCGCTCTCAAACTAGTGAAACAGCTGTGTGGAGCCAAAGAAGAAATCGAAAGAAGGTAACTTGAGATGGATAAGAAAGTTTAAACAAACTATAAAGAGATCCAATTGCTTTCATTTTTATATCTTTCCCTTCCTACTTGATCGTATATTTTCATCTTTTAGGAAATATTAAAAAGGACACCTGAAATTAATTCCAATTAAGACATTACCATGGAGAAAATTGAAAACAATTCAACTGAGTGCGTAATAAAGCGTTTTTTGTGGAAGGAAAAAGAATATATATTGTGGCACAGGGATTTAGTACTGTAAGATTTCTGGGGGATTTTATCAGAAATGATAATATTAAGCTGAATTGCAGAATGTGTTTGGTACACCACACTAATCCAGGTGGCAAACAGTGGAGATATGGAAATAAACAGAGAGGAGTTACTATTGAATTTATTAAATCACTTTGGGGCAGAATTACTTACATATTACACCGGTTTGTATCACAACAGTGACATAAATCAGTGCAAAATGTTTAGTGGCTAGTTACTTTACAGCACAAAACGTTTTTTGCTCTGGGAAGTAGCCTTAAAGTAACATTGACATCAGGGGTGGCTGGTGGAATTTGTAACTGGTAGGGCGTATGCAGAACGAATCAACGCATGCGAGCGAGCAAAGCGAGCGAGCTCGACGGCAATAAGGGGGGTTCGGGGGTTCGGGGGGGTTCTCCCCTCGTGAAGAAATTTTTAAAAAATTGGCATCTTTTTGGTGCGATTTTCAGCACTATTTCTGTGATAAATGGACTACAAATTCAGTTCTTCTAGGCATTCATAAAAGAAAACTCATACATTATTTCAGAGAATTTCTGGGTTGCCAAGCAAGTCTGATTTCTGAAGAGGGCTAGGGTACTAAGCAAGACTGCTTTGGCTCTACCCTTTCCAATAGAAAACACTAGTTAGCGATGTGAACAAGTTAATGGACAAATCTGGGGTCTAGGGAGAGTCCCTCTCCTGAGAAAGAAATTTTAATAAGATTGGCAAATGGTGCATTTTAAAGCAAATGAATGCAGCGATAAAGCAAGGCTTATTGAGCAGTGGGAACGTATACTCTTGAAATAATAAACACATTAAAAACTGCCCTGTATCTTCTTGTATTAATTTGTTCAACAGTTACTGTAATATGTAAATTGTTCTGCATGACAACTTTAGCCCTTTAAAATGTATACTTGCCCAGTGTCTTGCACTGCATGCAGCATTAACTTTGGAAAAATATGCTCTAACCAGACTTCGGGAAGCACCCACAGCTGCTGGCTGTAACCAGTCATATAGAAATATGTGCAGACAGGTCTTTGAGTGAGATGAAAAAGTGGGTGCTCCCTTTGAAGGAACATGCCAAATACATTTCTGTGATTCCCTAACAGTATTACATAATTACTGCCATTGGTACTACTGTTACTATTACTCTCACTTCTACTACTACTAGTATTACATAAGTACTGCCATTAGTACAACTGTTATTAGTACCCCCACTCTACTACTAATAGTATTATACAATTACTGCCATTAGTACAACTGTTCCTATTACTAGTATTAATAGTGTTACGTAATTGCTGCCATCCATTGGTACTACTGTTATTATTACTGGCACTACTGCTAACGGTGCTAGTACCACATGTGCTCACTTGCATTCCCATTCTCACATTATTCCATCCTGTGCTCTCCCTTCTCTGTTGTTGCAGATTCCAGGCTCTCACCCACCCTGTCCTCTCCCATCACTGCATGAACCAGCCCATAATATACTATGTCTCATTCTCTGATCCCAGTCACCATTCTGTCACCCTTCGGTGCCTTTCCCAACGTATTCTTTTTCATCCTCTCTCTATCCATCATTTGCTCTTTCCCATCCTCTGCTTCTCTCGATATGCTCTACCATTTGGTCCTTGTCTCATCCTGCACTCGTTCATTTTACACTCGGCCAGCACCACTCTTTGTGCTTTTTGTCTGCACTTTCTCCCTCCCATCCTCTCCTATACTGTTCTCTTCGCATTGTATGTATGCTTCTCTCCACCCTGTGCCATGTCATTATGTGTCCTTTCCCATCCTGTGATCTCAGATTGTGTACGTTCCTATCATGTTCACTCCCCCATCTCTTTTGCCAATGCCAGACCCATTGACTTTGTCAATGCTTGCTATCCTTTGCCATGGGCTGCCAACTTATTGTGTCCCTTTGACCATAGGTGAAGCGCCCAGTATTAGCCTTTAACCAGAACACTTAGGATTTTGGCTGGATTACACAAGAGTTGAACTCTTGCTGAGTAAAAACTGGAGTAAGAGAAAATCAAAAGGCAAAGAATAACCTTGGGCAGAGCAGATTACTCCATAATATCTTATAGAAGAAAACATTCATTTAACTTGCTCAGAGCAAATATTTTATTTGACCTAAAGAACATATGTACAGTTTTTATGTTCTACCTGCCCATACATAAAAGAAAATGTACAATTTACTGTATTCCAACATATCGTGCATATGATTAAAACCTAACGTGAAGCGTGCCATGCTGTTCTTGCATCAAATGAAATCAGTGCTGGTGAAACAGAGCAATGGTATCCCTTTCAGTGTCCAAGATGTCACCAAAGCGTTGGTGGGACAGGGCGCTTGGAACTTACCACGAGGCAATGTATTGGCGCTATGCAAAACAATATCATAAATCCAACTAGAGCGGGGACGCTTAGAAGTGGCCACGAGAAAGCATTTTGGCGCCATATAAACAAACAAAATCAATATCATAAACTCAACTATGGACCGGGCGCTTAGAAGTGGCCAGAGGAAACATGTTGGCGCTATACAAAAGGAACATTGCTATCCATCGCAACGAAACCATCACATCCTGCAATAATGTTAACTCCTTGCCTGCTGAGCTGCCCACATAATGAAAGTATCCAGCTTTCTACGGTCATTAATTCTGTTGTTTCGGGTGCTTGGTGAGGCTTTCGGTTTGTACAGGCAATACAACGGAGCAACATGAAAATAAAGTGACTTGTCCAGGATCACACAATAAGGTCAAGTTGGGTAGGTGGGATTGGAACTCAAGTCTGGATTTGCTGTACAACATAATCTACTTTCCTTCTTGGTGTGCACATATTATGCCATTTTTGATCACCATTTGGTAGAAGTGAGAAATGTCACTGCGCAATATTTTGATGGACGGGGTGGATGAACACAGAGTAAAGCCAAGCCCAGTGCAGATGCTGTTACCACGGGATATAAATAAAGGTTAGATGCTTGTCTGAAATCAGCTCCTCTCGAACAGTAATTAGTTATTATTAATCAAACCCCCCACCACCCCCCCATGAGCTCTGGGCCTCGCTGCCACTGCACCTGCTGCACCAATTGTAGATAGAACCCTGTACCGCACACTGTCTCTGCTGCCCGTCTCCATCCAGACCCAGCATGTCTCTGATCATGCCTCTTGCGCTGTTTCGAACCCCTGTCTATGTCCACCCTGCACTAATGAGTGTCCTACCCTTCTCTAACCCAGACTACTGCTCGTCTCTAGCCTATGCAAGTTTCTAGCCTCTGTGTATCTTTCTCCTCTGCTTGCTATCTTTAGGTCTGGGCAGCCTCTGTTAACCTAGTAGCTGCTGTCACTGCTGTCCTATCTAGCTTCTAACTTTCTTTGCTGCTAGTCTCTTAGCGCTGGGCTGTCTCTGCTGCCCGTCTATAATGCCTGACTATATCTGCTGCCTGTCTCTCGCTTCGTGAGCACATTTGCTCCCCTGTTTAACCTCTGACTGCTTCTTCTGTTCCCCTTTTGCTCTGTCTCAGGTGCCCAAATACAACCCCTAGCCCATGTCTCTGCTGCCCGTCTCTAGCCCTTACTATCTCTAGCCCCTGACTGTCTGCTCTGCAGGTCTCCTTGGAAACCGGCAGTCGTGGGATGATGACGATGCTTTTTTAGGTTGTGGCTTGCAGTAATCCTGTTGACCTCTGTTGGTTGTTTGGTAATCGCATTCCTGGCACAGTTACCACCTATTGTGTTAATTGACAGTGTGAGTAAACATTACATAGTGCCCAGGCCAGGGGTTGGGCCTTGCGAGTGAGCCTGGTATGTGGCCGGTACGAGAATAGGCTCCGGGCCCAGCCGCGGCTCGCAGTACTCGCGGGGGGGTCGCGCGGGGGTGGGGGGCCGAGGGAGAATAAAATTTAGAAAACTTACCTGACCGCCTCTGCTCCTGGTCCGCGTTGGCAATGGCACCTCTTCAAACAGGAACAGCACTGGAGTGGCAACCTCAGCCAATCCTGGCGCTGCTGCAGCGCCAGGATTGGCTGAGGGCACGATTATCTTCGCTCGCCGCCTGCCCATTAGGAGACCGAGGGGCTCCTAATGGGCATGCGCAAGCCAGTGGAAACACAAGTGCGCATGATTGGGCACGGGCGAAAAATTCGCTCACCTTCCCCACTCATGCGCATTTGTGCTGCTGCCTGTCCCTGGCTGGTCTGACAATGCACGCCAGTCAACATGACGTCGGACCGCCCACCCCCTTCAGACTCTGAAGGGGGTGGGTGGTCCGACGTCATGCTGACTGACATGATTGTCAGACTCAGTTCTCCTTCGGGCGTCTCTGAACTTAAGTAAACTAAGTTCAGAGACACCGAGGAGCTGCGGGCAGGGGCGGGGGCAACGCCTCAACGCCCCAATGGACGCACCGCGCCTGATTGACATGTATTAGTAGATATGGTGCTGTCCCACTCTCTCCCTCTCAAACTTCTTTGGTTGCTGTGCCTCATTGCATGAGCTTTTAGTAAAATCTACCCATTAATCTTCGACAGAACAGAATAAGAGGGAAGACGAAGAGCGAAAATTATTAAAAAAATAATCAGTAATAGTTTTCTGGAAATTAATAAGGGAAGGTTTAATCTCACTGCTGAATCTGTATGCTGATACCTGCTGCATTTATTTCCTCCGACAAAAGCTGCAATCAACTTATGCTCAAGTCTTGTTCATGAAACACCCAGTGATTTTTCAGAGCTTTGCACTAGATTAAATCTTTTCTCAAAGGTGTGATTTATTGCAGAACAGATTATTTTGACATGATTTTACCATTCAAAGATAAATTACACAGAATTTTATGAAAACTGCAGGAAAAGATGTCTGCACTACTGTGTTAAAAAATCCAATCCATTCCTACATTTTCAGATTAAGTGGAAACTTGAGAAATATTGGGATTGCTTTTCAAAGCCATTTGCACCTTTACGTTTAACCTACACACACTAATAAATTAATTTACCCACTCACAACAGGGTCCCACAATGGAAAAATCCCTAACCAGGGGTGGTACCCTCAAGCTTTTGCTTGTATTCACAAACCTTTCTCCTAAACAGTCCTACCATGGAAATGGCCAGAGATGTACTCCTGTTAAGGGCAAGAATAATGGAACACTCATAACATTTGTGAGGATGTAGAGGAAGGGGGTTTTCCATAAGGAAATATAATTTGCTTTTTCATGAGTACAACTGGAAGACTTTGTGAATTCCCTTCATTTGGAAATCTGCACAATAATGTTTTTTTTTGTTTGGTTTTGTTTTGCACAAACACAGTCCTTGAGTGAGTGTTGTGTTTTGTGAACATAATTTGTAATTATTTTGTTTTGGTGGTATTTGAATTTTCTGTGATGTTGACCTTATCATGCCAACAGGTTTAGATTGGCTTCGAAGGTGTAATCAGTATTTGAATTTGCTGCATACTTTATTCAAATTCCACTGATAACAATGAACGATGCATTATACGATACCACATGCTCCTATAATCAAGTCCTGCTCAATTTAATGATGACAAATAAAAATACTGAGGACAGCTTTTACTACTGACAAATTCAAGTTCCACCAACACAAAAAGGTTTAGTGTTGTAGCACCTGGATTTTTGCACTTCTGTTTGCAAATTCACATTTTATTTTGTTTCGATTTCATTAGGCTAAAAGTTGCCAAAGTAACAGTCCGGTAATTTGCCAAATGCATGGTGTGTGTTTTACCAGTTTAGCTAACGCCTATTTTTTTTCTTTCTTTTCTCAGCACTATAGAACGTTGCCAGTTATTGTTTTGTTTGGGTATTTGAGGTGGCGACAAACAGATCAGACCATTGCCAGTTCAAAAAAAAAATTTAAGCAAATAAGAGCGGTTGAGAAAAAAGTTGTAATTGGTTAGACGTTGTGGGTATAAATCTTAACAGGGAGGTAAATACTATGGGGCAATCTAAAGGCCATAGGTCAAGGCAGTTTAGGCTCAGACGGTCAAGATGTAGGACTTAACAGATGCATCCTGTGATTCATTTAGGAGGATGTGGTTAAATGGATCCATTCAGACATAAATAAGTTACAGAAGACCAGTGATGAGTAAATCACTGTCTTCCAATAAAGTAAGTCTGCAATCATTATTTATGGCAAATAAGGACAGCATGAAAATGGGCCTGCAAGAAAAGGCAAGGCTGTTTATCTGGAAGAATCATTCACCAGGCGGTCAATGGCATGACCCCATATTAATCTGTTAAGAGCCTGAAAGGTATATTTTGCTTTATATTACAATACGTGACTGAATAATGCAGACAGAATTGCCTGTTTGCTCACATATCCAACCCTAGCGTGGAAAGTAGAGAGCGACTACAGCGCCCTACACGTGGGCATCAAAGAAATATTTTAGACAGTGACACGAAACACAGAGTACTTGGGAAACACTTAGGGACTAGGTTCCAAATGTGAGGTCTTCTGGTATCAAGTCCTGGAATTAAAAATAGGAGAATAAAGCAACGTGTCAGAAACAGTAAATGTTGCATCAAAGCTAATAAGCAAAACCACCTTCAACAGAAGCTGGCTGCCAACATACGTGAACCTGCAACCCCAATACTACCATTTGTCATGAAAATTCCAGGCAAAAAGAGAGCAAGACGCGCAAACAAAGCAGAGTATGCAGTCTACTTCTTTTCATTCACAGTCGGACAGAGGAAATTAATGCTGCCAAAAATCAACAAATCACAAGTTAAACAAAAGAAAGAAGAAACAATGCTGAACAAAAGGAGTGTTACAAACTGTAATGGTAGAATACTCCAAAACCTTCTAGAGAGAAAAATAGTGGAAGGACAGACTGGACGCAAACATAGCTTTTGAAAACTGGGTAATCGTCTTCACATCAGCCTTAAACGAAGCAAATGTTTCCAGCAACAAACTACAAAACAGTACTAACTCTCAAAACTTGTGCAAAACACAGACCCAAAAGAAGACAAAGAAATTAGAAGGAAATATGATTAAATCTTCTTTGAAGAAGACCCGAAGAAGGCTATCTGAGAGGGAAAAGCATTGGTCCTAATGTGAGCCATTCTGAAGTTTTCAAATAGGAATCATGGTCCCAATTCTTGGCACCTGTCCTCCCCAAGATGTCAGTTCTCTAGGCCTGCCCTACCTCTTGGCTGAACAGCATAATCATACCACTTTATAAAAAGGACCCAAGAATGATCCAAAAACTTAAAGACAAAGACTGCAAACTCTGCACAAAAGTAGCCCTACTCGCAGCAAAAAAATGGACAACTTACTACAACATTTTGAATTCAATTTGAGAGCATTTTTAGAAGATTATAAAGAACTGTGTCCTGTTTTAAGCTTAGTAATTATTAAAGGATTGAATGAAGTAGGGGTAATCAAATTGGGATATTTTTACACTGCCACTACTATCAAAAACATTAATAGTTTTTAGGTATTTGAAATTATTTATGTAGGCTTGTTTCACTTTTCATTTAGCTAATTACTGCATGCATTTAGTTCTCTGTCTGTGTAGGACATCAGGTGAACCAGTAACCTGCTAAAGAGGTTATTTTCCCCTAGAGTGAGAAGATATCATATTGCAAGTTTGTTATTAGTTGTTACAGGTTGAAAAGGCTATACAGGGTGCGAAGAAGAAAGTTCTATATATACCATGAGAGAAAATGGGTATCGACACGCTTAAAACAACCTACATTTTTTAATTTGGATGACCCATTTTTTGGACCTCTGCAGTGAGTGTCACTCACTGTAAGCTTCGGTAACATGGATTTCAGTACTAACTGGCAGTGCCATCCTTTCAGAATGTGGCCCTCTGCTAAGTAGCTGAGGTAAGATGTTAATTTTAGGTTATACATGAACACATATGCATACATATGTGCACACTTGTGTGAGCTAAGGGCCTGGGTCTACTGATTAACTCAGCCCGGTATCTGTGCAAAGGGAGCCGTATGCTGGTGGGACTGTGAGTAAATTGATTATGGCCTATGCAGGCCCTATAATTAAATTAGGCTTCCATAAGGAAATATCCCTATGTCCTTTTTACCTTGTCATGTGCCTGTAGCACTTTGCTGAAAGCGTGTGGTGCTTTTCTGTATTTGCACTCTAGGTCAAAGATGCACCAAAATATTAATTTTGCATTGCCTCAACATAAAAAAGTGTAACGCCTCCTTTCCCATGTTTAAAAGGTCCTGATTACAAAGCTAATGTTAATTTGTCCAGTATTTTCCTGAGTCATCCCTTAATATGATTCTCGCTGTGAACTACCCTGCTGGGCCACATTACTAACTCTACAGCCCGGCATGTAGATCAAAGTTTTTCCCAGGTATTAGCCCCTTTTGAAGAGGATTCACTTTCTCCAAGGCAAGGAAGACGGTAGAGTAGAGATCCGCTTGGGCTAATTAACCGTCACCTCATTGACGATCCTGGGAATGTCTTTCCTACAGAGACTAAGGCAGCCAGATCTCTGGCACTACTTACCACAGAAGGTCCCTTCCGAAATTTTAGAGGGGATGAATCAGGAAGGTCAATGCCCCAGGGACACCACCCTAGTGTTCTTTCACTGGATAGGTAGATCAGAACACTGCTGCCTGTGCTTAAACATCATAGAGTGTGGAGCAGAAAGAGAAGAGTCCCCTCCTATGCAAACAAAAGAAGTGGTGGGAGGGTGGGGAGCTGGTCAGACTGTATGAGCTTGGGCTCACACACAGTCGCTGTGAAGCAATACTCAGGTACCCCACATGTGAGGGTGAGAGTACCCGATTTGAATTGCAAGTGGGCATTTTTCAGAAAAAACTCAAATGAAAGATATTGAAGACCATGGGATGGCTGCATCAAAGAACCTGGGAAATCAATGACTCTGGCTGGAATTGCACCCAATAATTTAAAGGAGTTAAGTAAAAATGTGCATACTGGGATAAAATAGTGCCCCAGGAGAAGCAAGGGAATCAACAACAAGAATCCTTGTCTTTGGGAACTGCCTGGAGAGTGGCAGGCTCCTACAAGAGTCCTACATTTCATTTTTAATGAGCAACTTAAGCCTCCCAGATGGAAAAATTGCACTTCCGCCTGCCATTGTTATATATATGTGTTAATTTGTCTATAGTATTTAGTAGGATGTGTAATAAAGTGTTTTTCCTTTTCATAAGAAGAAGCACTGACTGGACAGCAATCTATTAAGTGATGTGTGTTGTTTTTGCTGAGTTCTGAGTCTCTAGACCATACCACCTTCCCTAAATAGGCATTGAACTGCTTTGCCATGCTACTCTGAGAGTCAAGTGCTATAAAGGGGTACTTGGTTCCAAGTAGGGGGTTCCACAGTTTGGGGGCTTCAGGACACCAGTGGTGACTCAAACATCTTGTTATGATTGAGCCTAGTACTAACTGTCTGCCCTGTGACCCTCTGATTCAGATTTCATACACACATATTTTAAACCGCCTTTCAGAGGTCAGGCTCACTCTTCTTCAAAGGTAAAAACTTGGAAACTGCATAGAGCTTCTGATTTTAAAAGAAATGTCTGAACTTGCACAGAAAGCAGTTATCTGCTGGTAAATTATATTGGTGCTATTCACAAAAGTTTAGTGTAAAGTTAGGCAAAAGTGCAAACTGAAAAGAGGTTGGAGCCTCACTTACAAGTGTATGTTAATAATGGCAATAAGAAACATCACCACACATGGCTAAGCACTGATACTACAACACCATCCCATAAAAAAATAAAGACTGCTGAGTCTCCCTATGACAAAGTATAGAGAAAAGTAAAAAAATAATTTAACTCAAAAAGATTGGTAAACATAATTTTCAGTTGAATATTATTGTAAAATACATTTAGATATTTATTTTAAACATAGAAAAAAAGCTACAGTATTATTAACCTATCTTGAATTAAATCTTGAATTATTTTTAATTTATTAAATTGAATTCAAATTATTTTGCTGAAGTTTAAATTAAAAATAAATTCCCACCTAAAGTTAAAAATAGTATGTTTTATTATCGTTTAACAATTAACAGTGATGCATAGAATTAATTACAATAATTTTAATGATATTTTATTAAAATGTAATGCTACTATATGTTTTAAATTAACATTTTTAAAATGTTATATATTTTTTAAACAAATTTGTTTCTATTAAAGGGCAAATAGAGGGAAAAAACAATCAAGAGAGACGACAAGTAAAGAATATGAAAACAATTACCTATCCACCGTTACAAAACCGGTCCAGCTTAGTACAAAAGGAAATAAAAGAATAACACAATGATCATTGATCACAGGTGACGGACAAAACAAGCGACCTTCTCAGCCAGTCTTTCGTAACCAAAACAACCATCCCTTTCCAACACAGTACAAATACCGGGTACCACAGGAGACCCCAAGATTGTCAGGGGACCCCAACCCACACCCCAGCAACCTCCGCCCCTCCTGTCACACATCAATTAGTGTTGCCTTCCTCTCAAGGCCCACAGTAGCTATCAGACCATAAGGGCGTGTCTACAGTTGCCATGTGGATCTATCCTTTACATACATCAAAAAGGGGTCCATACTTTCTTGAAGCGAAGCCTTGTGTCACGTACCGTGGTGGTCAGACTCTCCATAGCATACAGGTCCCAATTCTTAGCCCACCAATGAGTCATGGTGGGGATCTCCGGGCCCTTCCAACAGAAGGTGATCACCAATCTAGCAGCTAGGAAGCAGTGCGTGATCAATTTGCCCAAAGTTGTGTTGGGCGGGTAGAGCCCCTCCTCATCTTGTACCCCCAAGAGAGCCTGAAGGGGATTGAGATCAAGCGTGATACTCAAGATATCAGAGATTTAGTGGAACACCTGTTTCCAGAAATCGGCTCAAACAGAACACTCACACTACATATTAATGTACATTCCAAAGGACTCACAACCTCGCCAACAGGTGAATGACAGCCTGGCAGCAGTGAGGTACCAGCATAGAAGCAATTTGTGTGCGTTTCCCCTATATTGGGCACAAACGGAGGACTTAGCTACTCTCTGCCATATAGCACCCCCAGCACCCTCCTCTATATCCATGCCCAGGTTTAGTGAAGACTGTGCAATGTAACTAACGTTAGTGATGTCAAGAGGAGTTTCCAGGGTTTTGTGGAGGCCAGAGATCTTTCAACCTGCCTCCTCCCACCATGGTATCCTCCGATAGATGTGTTTCCCATGTCGCTCTCTGGATGATACGTTACTGATGAGCCCAGTGAACGAGCTGTGTCACCCTGTATAAGTCAGTGCGATGTAGAGAGAAATCAATTGCACGTTGATCTTTGGTTTTGGGGACCCCATCTACATATAAATCCTTACAAGTAAGGTCTGCACCCCTATGCCACTTTTGGAACTTCCTGTCCAATGCACCTGGAAGAAAGTCTGGGTTACCTATAATAGGGGTATATGGGGATGGCTATAACTTAATATGACAAAAACGGGTGCTTTCCTCCAATGATACAAGGTGGTCAGGGTTGAGGACAGAGGGAAAGCAACCGCAGTAAGGCTGCATTGGGGAAGGCATTAGGTGTTTAAAGGGAATCCTGCAAGAAAGTTTTTCCAAATGAACCCACAGTTTAGTAGACTCGGAGACCCAATCAAGACTACGGTAATCTGGGCAGCCAAAATATAGCGAGCAACATTCAGAACACCCAGCCCACCCCCCACGAGGAACAATAAAGTGTTGTTCTAGGTTTCCTAGGAGGGTTATTGTTCCAGATAAAAGCCCATGTTCTCTCGGATGAAAGAGATCACCGTTTTCAGGATTTGGAGTGGTAGAACTCTAATGGTATATAATAGCAGCAGTAAGAAATTAATCTTAAGGCAAATAATTGTACCCATCCAGGAAACCTCAAGGCGGCCCCATCTGTAGAGATCCTTGAATAGTACATCAGGGAGAGGTTGGATGTTAAAAAGTAATGTATCAATAGGGTCTTGAGGGATGGACACCTCTACATATTGGAAGCTGCTTTGAGCCCATGAAAATCCCCTAGTCTCGACCACCTGTTGAAGAAAAAAGTGTATTGTCTGCAAACATCGTAATTTTAAGCTGCATATCACTCATTAGAAAACCCTGTATATCAGGGTTCGATTGGACTTTTGTATCAGGGATTCAACACATAAGGCAACGATGATGGAGATAAGGGACATCCCTGGACAGTATAGTCGGGTCGGACAGAAGATTGCGAGTTTTGATCCTTGTAGATGGTGTTATGAAATTAGCCAAGATATGAGATTGCAAACGTGAGCCCAAAGTCACAGGGGATAGAACCTTAGTCAAGAATGTCCAGGTTACCACATCCAATGACAGGAGAAGCATACCATCAGTTGTGGCACATTCAATAGTGTTGACCACCAGCCGAATGTTATCCCCTGTCTGCCTATGTCTAATAGATCAAACACAAGGAGATGATGGACGGAGCGCTGAAACTTTTCAGACACTCATCCCCAGTCACAGATCTGGGTTGAATCCATCATCATTCTTTAGCTCACTTCACCACCTCAGTTCAGACCTAGCTTTATGCAAATCAGTCTTGACCCTGTGCCTCATGGGAACAGTCCAGCCCGAACTGCCAAGCCAGGCATTCCCTGAACCGGAAACAAGCATCCTGGGACCGGTTTCTGGGTAACACCCTTCATCAGCCAGGCTAGCTTGAATCCAGTGGCAAAGTGAGCAAGGGACCCACATCTGGGCATACCCTGCCAACTTAGGGCGAACAAAGCAAACACAAGGAGATGATGGACGGAGCGCTGAAACTTTTCAGACACTCACCCCCAGTCACAGATCTGGGTTGAATCCATCATCATTCTTAGCTCACTTCGCCACCTCAGTTCAGACCCAGCTTTATGCAAAACAGTCTTGACCCTGTGCCTCATGGGAACAGTCCAGCCTGAACTGCCAAGCCAGGTCTTCCCTGAACCGGAAACAAGCATCCTGGGACCGGTTGCTGGGTAACACCCTTGATCAGCCAGGCTAGCTTGAATCCAGTGGCAAAGTGAGCAAGGGACCCACGTCTGGGCTTACCCTGCCAACTTAGGGCGAACAAAGCAAACACAAGGAGATGATGGAGGGAGCGCTGAAACTTTTCAGACACTCAACCCCAGTCACAGATCTGGGTTGAATCCATCATCATTCTTTAGCTCACTTCACCACCTCAGTTCAGACCCAGCTTTATGCAAATCAGTCTTGACCCTGTGCCTCATGGGAACAGTCCAGCCCAAACTGCCAAGCCAGGTCTTCCCTGTACCGGAAACAAGCATCCTGGGACCGGTTTCCGTGTAACACCCTTCATCAGCCAGGCTAGCTTGAGTCCAGTGGCAAAGTGAGCAAGGGACCCACGTCTGGGCATTCCCTGCCAACTTAGGGCAAACAAAGCAAACACAAGGAGATGATGGACGGAGCGCTGAAACTTTTCAGACACTCACCCCCAGTCAAAGATATGGGTTGAATCCATCATCATTCTTTAGCTCACTTCGCCACCTTAGTTCAGACCCAGGGGAGATAAGCATGGGCCATAACCCTGCTAGAAGATTCACCAGAATCTTTACAAATATTTTGATGTCACTATTAAAGAGTGCAATCAGTCTATATGACCCACATTGCCAAGGAGGCTTAGACTGCTTCAGAATCACGCGTCACCGACCCATATCCAGAAAAGAATTGAAGTCTTTTGTTAAGTGGGGAACCTGTAATTTCCAGAAGGACTTGTAGAAGGAAATGGGCAACCTGTCTGACCCGGGGCTTTATTATTCTGGAGCGATTTAATATAGGCCCTCACTTCCTTGTCTGTGAAAAGAGAATCCAATTCTTCCCTGACATCCTCTGGAATATCCGGGAGATCTTGTTTCAATGAATCCAGGGATTCCCCTCAATACAGCTCCCTGTAAAAAGAAGAGAAAGTAGAACTAATGTCATTATCCGAGGTCAAGTATGCCCCCTTGACATTCAAGATGCCCCGAATATAATTCCTGGCTCAGACCTACCGGATCTTATGCACCAACAGTTTATCGGCTTTGATCCTTCCTCATGATAGATTTGTTTGGTTTCCAATAATTTTAAGCCTTGTCTTCATTCAGCAGGGATTCTAGTTTCCCCCAAGCTTTGTGCAGCAGTCTATATGTGGACCTAGAGGTTGTCAGTTTATGTTCCTTTTCCAACTTGATTATTGTTTCCTCTAGCTCTAGTTGCTGAAGTTTGAGTAGTCTAAAAAAGTGGTACTTCAGCTATAAACTCCCCTCTCATAACAGCTTTGGCCACATACAAAATCGTAGCCCAGGAAATCTCCTCACTTACCTTCTCAGTAAAATAGTGCTAAAGCACGTCCTTAATATTATAGAGAAGAACTAGGTCATGGAAAGCGATCTCATTTATCTGCCAAAAGTGGCAGGACTGGAATCGTGGGGTATGGCAGAGAGCATGAAAGTGATGGGCATGTGGTCAGATAAGATTTGAGTCTCAATAGTGGCTCTTTGTACCCATGGATAGTAAGGTGGCAGAGACCAAGAAAAATCAATTTGGGAGTAGGACTTGAGCACATTGGAAATGAATGAATAAGTGTGGTCACAGGAGTGTAAATGTTGCAATATATCTAGTAAGTTTAAATTGACAATACCTTGGGTTAGAGATTGTGAGAGATGGGCTGCCCCCCATGAAGAGACCAAGCGGTCTAATGCTGGATCAAGTGTCACATTATAATCTCCATCCAGCACCATGTGGTTAGTGGAAACAGCGGCCACAGCTGGGAGCAAGGCAGCAAAAAAAGGGCCTTGTGATCTATGGTTCCATAAACAGAGGCTATGGTGTATGAGGTGGGCACGTTGGAGGCCCGAATCAGAACCCATCTTCCCTCCTTGTCGCTGTGTGTGGACATCACCTGGAGTGGAACATTCGCCCATATAAGAATAGCTAGCCCCTTGCTTTTGTTGGAGGCTAAGGAATTAAATTGAGGGAGGGAGAGGCATGAACGAGGCCTGGGGACATCCTTCACTGTGAAGTAGGTCTCCTGAATGAATACTACATCCGCCCGCTTAGAAGAAAACCAGCAAGGAGGGCCTTTCACTTACATGAAGAGTTAAGGCCCTGTACATTGATGGTCCAAAAATGGAATGTTGAGTCAGCTGCCATTCAGAAGAAGCTAAAGGAAAGAATGCAGTGTGGGGAAACTCCAATGCAACCATCTGACTAGATCATGACCATCGAGACCTGCTAAGGTGGGCACAGCAAACCAGGTTCTGAACATAAAAAAAAGAAAGGGGGGGGGACATCCACAAAAACGTTGCTACTGAGGGGTGCAACTGGAACACGCCTCCATTGACTCTCTCTATACCAGTTGGTATATTAACAGTGTTAGAAATAAAAACAACAATAGAAAACCAAAAGGAGACCTCCCCAATGCAACACCTCATTAGAGGCAGCCTGCATAAGGAAAGAAAACTAGATGAGCTAGACCCCTACGGCATCAGGCCCCACCGCCAGATGTGGTTTCATATGCAACGTGTATCTGGCAATAGAAGAAATTAGTACAGTAACACAATACAAGAAGAATTTTTAGAGCATCTTGCTACACAGTGGAATGTAATCAGGAACAACAGGAGGCACCAGCGGAGGCCCAAGGCGGCAGTGCAACCAGGGCAGTACAAGAGGACAGCTACATAGCTAGGGTCGAGAAAAAACAAGCAATAGAACATCTAGGAAGCTTAAGTCCCCCGGTGGGCCAGCCACAAGTCGGTGGTCTTGGCATGCCATCTGTCTCTCTGTGACGTCATTGTGATTTCCAGGCACAGCATGTCCTCCACTTGTAGTGGTTTAAAGGCTGTGATGCTGCAGGATCCTCCCCAATTGGAGACAATCCCAGCAAGCACATGGCCTCGTCTATAGAAGAAAGTGCCACAGATTTTTCCTTATATTGCAAAAGAATCTTGAAGGGGAGATCCCAGCGATAAGGAATATTATGGCTCTAGGAGATAGTCTGTAACGGGCTAGAATGATTTGGGCTCCAATAGAGTTTGTGCTGATATGTTCTGATACATTTGCAATGTCAAGCCCTGATAGACCAATGGGTCCTGGTTCCGAGCTGCTCTTAACATATCATCCTTGATGCAAAGGAAATGGACCCAAACAAAAACATCAGGGTTAAGTTTGTTGCGGACTTGGTATGCAGTCATAATCCTCTGGACTCTATCAAGTTCAATCGGTTGATCATCTGCTGATGACAATAGGGTGTGGAATAGGCTCTGAACATACCCCTGCAGCTCGGAAGCAGTGATCGACTCTGGAATCCCATGGATATGGACATTATTCCTGCACAGCCTATTTTCATTATCTTCTATCTTTCTTGAAGAAGTTCACAACGCCGTTCCAATTCATGAACCCTAGTGTTCAGGACATAATTTTCATGCCTTTCTTCAGCCATTGCTGTCTCAAGGTCCTCCACCCTGAGGTCCATCTTCTATAGGCCATGATCCAGTTTAATGACTGCGTTCTGGAATTCCTTCCTGATCCCTCCAGATCTTTTCAAAATTGGTCCATCATCTCACAGATGTCGGCCCTGATTGCCAGGGTTGCTGCATTGGTTGTCAGCAGTTGGAGATGGCCAGGTATTGCCATCATTAAAGAATCAGCGTCACTAGACTTGGGGGTATGCTGAAGGAGTTCTCCTATGCTCAGCACTTGGGAAGTTTTGCCTTCTTGGCCGGCATCGGGGCCCACACCAAACCACTACGAGGGAGTGACACCTGTCCGCCAAACCCTATATCGCTAGAACCCCATTCAAACAGCCACAGAAAAAGGGGGTGGGGAGGGAGTAAGTGCAAAACAGGTCCCACTTGTTTGGAAGACTGTATGGTGCGCAATCCACTGGCCTGTAGAGGATCGCCGTAATAGAGGTGAAGCCTCTTACTGGCTTGGCAGCCTCAGAAAGCCAGAAATCTCCTCCTTGGCAAGCAGCTATTCAAGGCTCCCTCCCACGGTCCATATCAAAGGACTCTCTGCTCCCCCATGAAGGACTTGACCATTGCCACAGGTAGATCTAGCACCAAGGCTGCAGACGTCCTCCTCCAGGAGCTGCGACTAGCCTGCAATCAGCCTCGTGGTCCTCACTAATGCAGCATCTGCCCAGCATCCACACAGCCCCTGCCGACACAGTCAAATCCAGAGTGCTTCACACACCCAAGCAGGCCCCAGGATGCCTGGACCCAAGGCACGGGCGCCCCTCAGCCCGCCAGCCCACAGGATCGTACAACGCCGAGTCATTAAGGGCGACGCTTCCACTTCATGGGCGGGGCCGGCATACACCTTCAGCCTGCTACCTCTCGATCATACCCTAAGCTGCCATCGAGGGAGTCTCATGGGCCCTGTAAATGCTTCCCTTGGCCTCCCGATGCCACTGGCTACAGCGTCCTCAATTGCGGCAAGAGCCCCCTCGATACTGCCTTTCCATGCACAGGTCAGCCAACTTTTTGAAGGAGAAGCCGCACCCGGGGCTCAGAGTTTGTCGCATCGCTCCATAATCTTGGTGTCCTTGGCCTCCTCAAAGGTCTCAACGGGACGGCGAAAGGTTCCCTGACCCTAAACTCCAAAGCATTCTGCTCCACACAACATTAGCACATTTTGTCGGGCATGTGGGGCCGTCACACTTAGGGAGCTTGGTGAGAACACATCTCCATGGGTCCTCGTCGTGGCCACGCACCCTTAAACTTTTATATTAAAATGATAAATATGTTTTATTTGATATATTTTTAACATTGTATAATAATTATTCATATTTTTAACTATTTTAAATAATTTGATTTTATTTAACATAATTTCCTTTGTGATTTATTTTAAGTTCCTGCCACCAGTATTTTCTATAGGAGGATGTTGGAGTATCAGTGGTTGGCTATTTGTGGTGCTGGACTTACTGCAGGTCTGAACTACAGTAATTTACTACTGTTTTTGTCCCTTTTTGGCCCTAGTAGCTTTAGAAATGCAATTTGTGAATATCAATAGGTTCACTTTTTTGTGAGCTGGTGCATTTCCCTTCCTATATCACTCCCTAAACCCCTCCTTATTGCTCCCTAATCCCCTCCTGTTTAGACATAAGTATTCCCCATTTTCTAGCTCCTTTCCTCTGTCCTTCCCACATTTACTACTAAAACATATACTTGTGCCAGAACTCCACAGTTGGGGCGAAGATCTCTGAATAGAAAAAAAAGGAGGGGGACTCTCCACTCGTAAGTTTGTGAGTAGCATTTTCTACCACGTTAGCAGTACTATTGTAGCACTAATAATCGTACTACAAAATGCAGTTTGTGAGTAAGCCCACACGTTTCAATATTTGTGTCACATATAACACACAACGAGTAATCCAAAAGAAAGAAAAAAAACATTTATTATGAACTGAAATACAGAATGTTAAAATTAAAATTGCCATTTAGATACTTTCTTTTCTATGTTTACAACAGTACCTGCATAACATATCTCTATTTCTTGCACATTTCACACAGGAAATTTGTCATTAACGTTGCTGTTTCTTCCTGCTATACCGAGGCACAACCCTCCATCATAGAAAAAAAAAGTTATTCGCATCTTGATGTGGACACACAGCTATTTCCATGCTCCCACCCACCACCGCGAGCCCTTGGATTACTGATAATATTTTGTAGGAAGGGAAAAGTTCATTGGATTTGTGATGGCAATCTTTCGTAGTCAGCACTCAACCACAGCACTCCATTTGGTGCAGTTCGTTGTCAGCTTTACATGCAGTGCATTTTTTTAATTTTCCAATTCATTATTAAAAAACCTTTTTTTTAATTTGTGCAATTCTTATTCTAAAAAGGACTACATAAGCATATGATTTCTCCTTGCACAATGCTATAAACCTTATCAGCAGCCTAGCTAGTGAAATGATTTCCTACAATAGATGCAAAGTCAACGTAGTAATTCCTAACAGGATACACCTGACGAATTATTATGTACCGTTGCACCGATTTCAGATGCTGTACGTTCTAAGATCTTTGAGAGAATTTCAGAGAACTTTAAGATCATTAATAACAGGCATCACCGTGGATCTATTTACACTGCTGAATTGTGGCAATTTGACAGACATGTCCAGCAAAAGTAGAAATATGTATTCACATACATTGTTATATACATTTTTATGTTGAGCAAGCTCTCTGCATAGGTGCACCTTTACGAAAGGCATGCATGTGGCAGAACTCTAATACAGCTATGCAGAAACTCATTCTATTCAACTAATTTCTAAAATGATGGAAAAAACGTATTTTTCTATAGATTGTCCTTCTTGGGAGATTCACAAACAAATCCTCAATTCCTCAATCCTAGGTTTACACCTGTTATGTTAGTAGATTAACGTCTATGGTGTACTAATGGAAATGTATGACATTTGTAAAATTCCAGGTATGCACGTATTTCCTCTGCCATTACTCCTGATGATTGGTTTTATGTGAACAAGACACCGTTTAGGGGGTACACAAAATGTCCATGTGTACAGTGGGGGACCGTAATGTGGCTGAGCAGTGGGGCAGACACATACGTGCACACCGACTTCCACCTATCCTCTGACAAGTGCAACAGATACTCACACCAACTAATCCATATGCACACCCACTCACACCTGTCCATTCACAACCACATGCACATACAATCACTATTCACAAGCACATGCAAATACACACACCTATTCACAGCATGCACACACAAATACACATAAATCCATACATACACATAAGCGCCCAACATACAACCAACACTTACCGGACTGCAGGAGTGACATTGGGTGGAGAAGCAGAAAGGCCTTGGTGTTTTCTGGAGGTTACAGGAAAAGAACCAACTGACAGAAGATCCCACTGCCTCCTCTCATTGGCTGACCTTGAAGTAAGACCTTCCCTAACTCGTCACAGAGTGGGATGGAGTCAGTGAGAGTAGCTGACCCCACCCCACTCTGTGACGAGGCGTCACGGATAGACAATCTGACTTGGCCACTTCAGTGCTAAAAACTGAAGCACCCAGGTCTGAGTCTATGGATGATGCTACCCTCTCATCATGAGTGGGAGGCTCTCACAAGAGTTTGCTTGGCGATCAAATTACGCTCTCAGGGCTGTGAAATCTTCAGCCCGGCAAATCTTATCTCAGGCTGCTAGGCACCTGCACATTAGCACATTTAAAGCACCTAGCTGCCTAACCCAAACATGATGAGTGTCTGTCAAGCTGGCCTTTGCACAGCCTGACAGACACTCATCGTGCTTGAAAAAGGGAGGGGGGCGGGGTACCTTCGCCATTAATGACGTGCTGCAACTGCATGTGTACAGTTGTTCTCGATAGTCTCTATCCACTTTAATCAGATTTTCATGTTTGTGACTTACTTCTTCAGCACCCATAACAAATTGGAGTGTTCGTGGTATTTTGAAAACCTAAATGCACACTCACTTCAAACTTTTCTTCTTGGGTCTACAGATACGCATTTACGGTGCAAATTCTGTTGAGAATGTTTGCAAATCCCTGCAAAATTCAGCATTTGTAGTTGTTCCAACTTTCTCAAAAACCATCCCTTCTCTGATTCTTCTTTGTTGCGATTGTTTTCAGCCCCTTTACTTGGCTGAGTAGAATTCAGACATCTGGTAGATCAACCATAGTGTTCCGTGCCAGCTGCATCTATAAATAGCTGCAAGTTCTGATCCCTTCCATCAGAACATTTTAGGCATGCTTAGTGTCACATACATGTGCAAAATATTTTTGAATATGTGTTCAATATTGTTCGATTGCAGCATTAATGCACAGTGTGCATATTCTGTTCATACATAAGATATGGTTGGCTTGTTCATCAGAAATTCAAATTAGCTGTAAATGGATGCAAATCATAGATTTCAACTTGTTCCCTCTCTTGATGGTCATGTTGGGCTTGTTGTGCTGGATTGTCTAGTGCCTATTACAATACTATACTATTCATGGAATCCTACATTTTCATTGCTGGCAAGTTAAATCAATGCATTGGTGTATTCTTTGTGCAAATCAGTGTATTATGGGTGCTTGTACTAAATGAAATATTATTTATCTGTGTAACATTCACCATTCATAAAATGACAAAAATCTCTAAGTGGCAAAAAAAAAGAGAATATGGAGAAGTCATGAATGTGGTGTGGCTGCTGAGTAGACAGAGGATATGTCTAGAAGGGAGTGCCCAGCTGGGTCGCAGCTCGTGGGTAATGTAGGAGGCTGTTCCAGTAAAATGGTACAAAGACACATTTATTGAACCTTGTGATGGCATAGTGGGCTAGACAATGTTGTTCTGAGATCAAACTGAGCATTCCAATGACTATTGGAAGATGGCTTATGCAATGTAAGTGGAAGTTGGGTTATACTAAATACAGAATTGAACACTGTCTTGAGAGTTTGTCCAAGCTTCTAGCATCACAACACATTTGATTCCTGTAGAGGAAGGTTGGACCAAGGCAGCAATGTTGGAAGGAATCATTCAATTAATATAAAATAGCTTTGAATGAGAAGTGATAATAGAAAGAGAACATTAATACTTGAGATACAGTGGATGAGATGAAGTATATTTTAAATTAAAAATGTTGAGTGCAGGATAATGTGTGGGGGTGGATCATTAATCTGATACCCATGACTGGATTGTGTCTCAAAGGAAAGTGAAAAAGAAAACATGTTGGGGGTGTGGGAAAAGAGATGGCAGAGAACACTAAGGATTACGAAGCCACAGGGTGTGTAGGGGACAAGGAGAGTAGGAAGTGATCATGAACAGTAGTTGTAGGATGCCACTTAGTTGGGAGGATGTACATGGGTGTGTGGAGATGCAGGAGCAGCAGCACACAGAGGTTAACCAGCTGACAAGGTGTGAGAGGTGCCTGGAGAGTACAGTGTCTGTGGGGATGATTACGCTAAGTGGAATGTTGTAATGTACATTATGATCAGCAGTACCAAGGATAGCATAGTAGTCAAGTGAGAAAAGGTTAAACAGAGATACATGCAGTGATTGAAGAGAGATGTGTAGATAATGAAAAGGAGATATGGAACAGAGGAATCTTAGTAGAGCGCATCTTGGAGATGCTGGACAGTATGGAGCTGTATAGGTTATTGGTGATGACATAAGTGTGCTAATCACATATGCTAAAGATTACAGGAAAGGATAAGGTATGGTATTTATAAAAAAAAGAAAAGGGGGCAGGGTAGGAATAACCTGACCCCCTAGTTCTGGTCCTGGGGTTCTCCTGGGACCTTGCCAGGGCAAATCCACTGCAAAATTTTTAAAAAGCACAAGCGTGGGCTTCCGTGCTTGTCTACTATATAGCCCCAGGTGAACCAGGCCCCTGAGGCATAACAAAATTAAAGGAGGAGGCGCATGCTGCCCCCCTCCTGCAGCTCTTTTGTGCCCCGGGGACCACCACCTCCCCAGGCTTTATTTAAATATTGGAGGGGGGATGCACAGATGTGTAGTGGGTGCGTGAGTGCCTTAGGGGATCTGTGAGTGGGTGCATGAGTGTCTGAGTCAGTCTGTGAGTGGATGTGTGAGTGTCTGAGTGAGTGGGTGAATGGGTGCATAAGTGTGTGAGCAGGTGTGCGAGTCTCTGAATGGGTCTGTGAGTGTGTGCGTGTGTGAGTCTCTCTCTCAGTGAGTCTGTCAGTGGGTGAATGAGTGCTTAAATGGATCTGTGAGTGGGTGCAGAGCATCTGAGTGTGTCTGTGAGTGGGTGCATGAGTCTGAGTGGGTCTGTGAGTGCATGTGTGAGTGTGTGAGTGGGTCTGCAAGTGGGTGCGTGAGTGTGTGAGTGGGTCTGTCAGTTGGTACATGGTAAAAAAAAGTAGGGGGCACACAGGAGCAGGTCCTCATGCCAACTCCCCCTGAGACAGTCCTCCTGGCCAGCTTGCCTACAGTTCACTAGCCTCTGCTGCCTTCGGTTTTGTGCCTCCTCTGCTCATTTTCTGCTTGTTTTTTCTGCCTCTTCTCTGCTTGCTACGGCCCTCTAATTTGCCTCTTTCTGCTCATTCTGCCCATTATTTAGCTTTTTTCTACTCGCTCCTGACCTTTATTCTGCCTCTCACTTCTTGAGACTGACCTCTATTTTGCCTCCTTCTCCTCATTGTGCCACTTTTTTGCCTCCTTCTCCTCACTCCTGGCCTTTATTTTGCCTCTTTCTGCTGGTTTCTGACCTTTTTACTGCCTCTTGCTGCCGGTTTCTGACCTCTATTTTACCTCTTTCTGCTCATTTCTGACCTTTATTCTGCTTCTTTCTGCTCCCTTCTGACCTTTATTCTGCCTCTTTCTGCTCACTTCTGACCTTTATTCCTCCTCTTCCTGCTCTTTTCTGACCTCTATTCTGCCTCTTTCTGCTCATTTCCTACCTTTACTCTGCCTCTTTCTGTTCGTTGCTGACCTTTATTCCACCTCTTTCTGCTTCCTTCTGAACTCTATTTTGCCTCTCCCTGCTCATTTCTGCTTGAAAGACAGCTCCCTCGATGCAGGAGCAAGAGTTTCATCTCTTCCCTGCCCGCATGTCTGCAGGCAAGGAAGCAGTTGGGAGCACTTTGACAGCTCCCGCCTGCTGAAACCGAGTCTTTGCTTTAGCTTAGCGGGAGCTGTCACCTCCCGCCAAGCAAAAGCGAACAGCAATGGCCCAGGGGTGGGAACCCAGGGACATAGCAGGAGCCGGCCATGGGGGGTGGTGGTCCCGAGGGCCATTACTGGTGCCAGAAGGGGGGCCATGCGGCCCCCCTCCTTTGATTCTCAAGGGCCTACCCCGGGGAGGTGGTGGTGGCCTGAGGGGTCCGCACTGACCCCCCCATATGTTATTTTATGGCCCCGGGGAGGTGGTGGAGCCCGGGGGGTCTACGCGGCCCTGTCTTTTTTTTTTTTACTAAAGCCCAGGGTAGGTGGTGCTCCCCGGGGACCGGAGGGGTCCATGAGGCCCTCTGTTATAATATCGATAAGCGCCAGGGAGGTGGTAGTCCCCGAGACAAAGTAAGCTCTTGGAGGGGGGCTCCATGCCCTCCCCTCCATTTTTTATTAAATCATCACATGGCCCCAGGACCTGGTAAACCCAGGGGCCCTTTTCAAAACAATCACAGAAGCATGCACTTATTTTTGTCACGAATTCGAGAATTTTGCGAACTTTCAGCAAATTTTTATTTTATAAAAAGTGCTTTTTTGCCCCACCAGATTCCCTCTGGGACCCCAAGACCAAGGCTTATGGGTCAGGGTATTCGTACCCTGCACCATTTTCTTTTCTTTTAATTTTTTTTGGGGGACTCAGCTGAAGCCGAGTCCCATAATGGCTGTCAACACTTCCTGGTTGAAGTAGTGGCAGTCAATCAGAGCTCTGCATTTCAATGCACAAGCTCATTATTATTTGCAAATTAGCTGCAATCACAGATATCCTAATTTGGATTTCCTTAAATTTCTTAACAACTACTGAATGTATTTACCCCAAATAAGTGAAAGCGTGATCTGCACAACCAAATCTACCTTTATTTGGCGTGATTCCATCCGGCAGTTCGGGCTGTAGTCGTGTTTAAAGCTCCTAGGGGAATTAACATGGCAATCGCACTTCATGACTCACCCTTTTTCTCCACTCCCGCTTGACGGATCACCCAGAAACTTTCCATGCACAGCAAGAATCACCAGCATGCTTTTTGTTGGAAAATTTCATGGAGATTTGTCAAACGGCAACAAAGATGTAGGCAAGTCAATAAATGCTTTTCCTATGGAAACATGGTCCCAATTATAACTACCAGTTGTCAGTAGGTAATATATATATATATATATATATATATATATATATTCACTGAAAAAACCATAGGTTTCAGGGACGTTATAGTTACAAATTAGCATTTAAAAAACCTTTGAAATTCACTGAAAAAACCATAGGTTTTAGGGACAGTTATAGTTAGTTGGACATTGCACTCGTACAAAACCCGTGAAATTCCCCGTTATAGTTAGTCCAGCTAACTATAACTCGCGCCCACAATGCACTGCTGATGACGTCACATATTACATCACTCATGACATGGTCAGTGACATCACTGATGACATCACTGATGACATCTCAAATGACATCACTGATGACATCACTGATGACATCATCCAGTGACTGTGTGTTTCTGTAAAGTTTAAATATTTTTAATATATATAGGAAAAGACGTATTGAAGAATGAGTGGGTGTGTAAGTGTCTGTATGGATGATTTAGTAGGTGCGTGACTGACTGTATAAGTGAGTGATTTAACGTATCTTACTGAATGCATGGGTTAGTGACTAAACTGGGTGAATGTCTGTATCCGTCTGTCTGTTGCTGTGTAAGTGGCTGCATGTGTTTGTGAATAGCTACATGAGTGTCTATATGAGTTATTGAATGCTTGTCTGAGTATCTGTATGGGTGCCTGAGTGTTTGTGTGGGAGGGGGTGTGTGCAACTCTGTGCATAGATGTGTGAGTGGGTGATTCACTGGGTGGATGGTTTCAAGAGTGCATCTGTGATAGACTGTATGGGTGGGTAAGTGTGTGTAAGAGTGTGTTAGTGAGTGAATGTATGTCCCAGTGGTACATGTGTGAGTAACTACATATGTGAAAGGCAGTATATATGTGTGTTGGAGTATATAAATAGCTATAAGCTAGAGTGAGTGATTGTGATAGTGGCTGTATGGATGAGTGTGTGCTTGTATCAGTGATTGTATAAGAGCGTAAGAATGTGCTAGTATTTGTATGAGTAAGTGAGCTGGTGTGTGTATAACTGTATAGGTGAGTAAATGGTAGTGTGTTTAATTATTTGCATGACTGACTAGGTGTGTGAGTACCTCTATGGATGAGTGGCGGTGTTTGAGTGTCTATATAGGAGTATGAGTGCATATGATAGTCCTGTACTGAGTGACCGTAAGTATGAGTGACTGTACGGGTGAGTGAGTGGATGTGTGCGTAGACCTAAGAATCAGTGAGTGGGTATGTAGTTATTGGTGTTGGAGTGTCTATGGTTTTGCGAATGGCAGTCTGTAATTTAGAGTGGGTGTATCAAAGGTTATATTAGGGTGTGAGAAGATGCATGAAATTATCACATGGATGATGTCATCAGTGATGTCATCAGTGATGTCATTTGAGATGTCATCAGTGATGTCATCAGTGATGTCACTGACCATGTCATGAGTGATGTAATATGTGACGTCATCAGCAGTGCATTGCGGGGCGCGAGTTATAGTTAGCTGGACTAACTATAACGGGGAATTTCACGGGTTTTGTACGAGTGCAATGTCCAACTAACTATAACTGTCCCTAAAACCTATGGTTTTTTCAGTGAATTTCAAAGGTTTTTTAAATGCTAATTTGTAACTATAACGTCCCTGAAACCTATGGTTTTTCAGTGAATTTCAAAGGTTTTTAAATGCTAATTTGTAACTATAACATGTCTGAAACCTACGGTTTTTTCAGTGAATTTCAAAGGTTTTGTAAATGACAATTTTTAAATGTATTAATTGTTATATACATTTTTTTCATACTGATTTACTACATTTTTAGAAACAATTTTTTTACATATTTTATTTTTTAAATTACATTGTAATTACATTATACATTACATTACAAAAAATACTTTCTCAGAATGAATTACTTTAGTTTAAATACTTTGCACATAGGCAATAGACTTTTAAGTACAGTAGTTACAGTTGTTGCAATGGGCAACACATTTTCAAACACAATGCAACATTCAGCTCAATGTGAATTTCTAGTTAAATGCAATTAGTTACTTTATGGATTACTTTTTCTAACCACAGGACTGGATCCTAGATTCAGTCCTGGGACTTCTCCTGTAAACAGTTGAGTAAAAGCGTTTTGGTTACAGTCGTGATTTTTAAGGAATATTATTGTACTTTAAAAGTTGACACTTAGAAACTTTTTCTCATAGAATCACCAATGTTATCCTATGGAAGAAAATTCACTTAGAATGTAAAAACTGTTATCGTTACTTTTTCTTACTCAGTTTTGGATCGTGGATCCAGCACTGGTGCATCTCCTGTAAACAGTTGAAAGAATGAGTTTAAGTCATACAGGCGATTTTTTAGGAATATTTGTAGTTTGTGAAAATCGACACTTTGAAACTTTTCTGCTGAAAACCAGACAATGGATTCCTATGGAAGAAAATATAAGTTACTGGTAAGTACGGTTAAAATTACTTTTCAGGGTCAGTGCTGGGCTAAAAGATGCAGCACTGGGTTCTCTTCCTGATAACAGGTGAGTAAATTGGAATTCGTACTTTCGTTGATTTTAGAGGAATATTATAAAGTTCCAAAACTCCACACTTAGAAGAATTTCCAAGTGAAACCAGTCAATGTTAGCCTATGAAGGAAATTCAAGTTACCGGTAAGTACGGTTAAAATTACTTTTCAGGACCAGTACTGGGCTGAAAGATGCAGCACTGAGGTCTCTCCTGATAACAGGTGAGTAAATCAGAATTCGGATTTCGGCTGATTTTAGAGGAATATTTGTATGTTTCAAAAATCAACACTTAGAAACTTTTTCAGCAAAAAGCAGGCAATGATATCCTATGGAAGGAAATTCAAGTTACTGGTAAGTACGGTTAAAATTACTTTTGAGGATCAGTACTGGGCTGAAAGATGCAGCACTGAGGTCTCTCCTGATAACAGGTGAGTAAATCGGAATTCGTATTTCGGCTGATTTTAGAGGAATATTTTAAAGTTCCAAAACTCCACACTTAGAAGAATTTCCAAGTGAAACCAGTCAATGTTAGCCTATGGAAGGAAATTCAAGTTACTGGTAAGTACGGTTAAAATTACTTTTCAGGACCAGTACTGGGCTGAAAGATACAGCACTGAGGTCTCTCCTTATAACAGGAGGTGGCGGTCCCCGGGGCATGTGGGGGGGCTGGAGCCCCCCCACACAGATTAAAAAATAAAAAATAAAGAAGCCCGGGGGTGGCAATCCTCGAGGGCAGCGAGAGAGCAAAGAGCCCTCCCGCACCATTTTTTAATAAAGCCCCGGGGGTGGCGGTCCCTGGGCTTAGGGGCCTTAGAGGCCCCCACATTACAACTAAATAATCCCTGCATGCCCCCGGGACTTGGGCCACCCGGGGGCAAAATACCATCGAGGCGCGAGAGACCGCGCTCGATTTTTTTCTGGCAGGATCCGCGCACCCTGAGCGCATCCTGCCGATTAAAAATTAAAAAATGCTTTTTCTGCCCAGGGGTCCTTGTGGGACCCCTGAGCAGGCCTAGGGGTCAGGGTGTTTCTACCTCTGCCCCCTTTGTGCGTTTTGCGCACTTGTTTTTGTGCCTCGGTTCTACCGAGGCCCAAAATGGCTGCCAACACTTCCTGATTTTAGAAGAATATTTGCACAATGGTGAAGGGAGGGGGCGGGGCTTCAGGTGACATGTGTGAAATAGGTCCCGTGGCGCGTTTTAAGATGGGGAATTAAATCCCCTTCAATCCTGAGGGTCCCTGGGGCCAAATAGCCCACCAGGTACGCCCAGAAAGTGCCACAGAGCTGCGTTGCAGAGAGGTGTAAAAGGGGCGTGGCCTCTGAACACCTCTCTGCAACGCAGCTTCCCTGGCGATACTGGAGGTACAGGGTGGGCTAGTTGGACCTCAGGGACCCTCATGATTCAAGGGACTTAATCCCCCAACCCAAAATGCGCCACGGGGCGTGTTTGCAGACATGTCACCTCAGGCCCCACACCCTTCCTTCACCATTGCGCAAATAATCCTCTCAAAATCAGCCGAACTACGAATTCCGATTTACTCACCTGTTATCAGGAGAGACCTTAGTGCGGCATCTTTGAGCCCAGTACTGACCCTGAAAAGTAATTCTAACAGTACTTACCAGTAACTTGTATTTCCTTCCATAGGAATCCATTGTCTGGTTTTCAGCAGAAAAGTTTCAGTGTCGATTTTCACAAACTACAAATATTCCTTAAAAATCGCCTGTATGACTTAAACGCATTCTTTCAACTATTTACAGGAGATGCACCAGTGCTGGATCCAGGATCCACCACTGAGTAAGAAAAAGTAACGAGAACACTATTTACCTGCTAAGTGAATTTCCTCCCATAGGATAACATTGGTGATTCTATGTGAAAAAGTTTCTAAGTGTCAACTTTTAAAATACAATAATGTTCCTTAAAAATCACTACTGTAACCAAAACACTTTTACTCAACTGTTTACAGGAGATGTCCCAGGACTGAGTCTAGGATCCAGTCCTGTGGTTAGAAAAGTAATCCATAAAGTAACTAATTGCATTTAACTAGAAATTCACATTGAGCTCAATGTTGCATTGTGTTTGAAATTGTGTTGCCCATTGCAACAACTGTAACTACTGTACTTAAAAGTCTATTGCCTATTTACAAAGTATTTAAACTAAAGTAATTGATTGTGAGAAAGTATATTTTGTAATGTAATGTATAATGTAATTACAATGTAATTTAAAAAATAAAATATCTAAAAATAAATAGTTTAAAAAATGTAGTAAATCAGTATCAAAAAATAAATATAACAATTTATACATTTAAAAATTGTCATTTACAAAACCTTTGAAATTCACTGAAAAAACCATAGGTTTCACGCACGTTATAGTTAGAAATTTGAGATGTCATCAATGATGTCATCAGTGATGTCACTGACCATGTCATGAGTGATGTAATATGTGACGTCATCAGCAGTGCATTACGGGGCCCGAGTTATAGTTAGCTGAACTAACTATAACGGGGGAATTTCACGGGTTTTGTACGAGTGCAATGTCCAACTAACTATAACTGTCCATAAAACCTATGGTTTTTTCAGTGAATATATATATATATTCACTGAAAAAACCATAGGTTTCAGGCACGTTATAGTTAGTTGGACATTTCACTCGTACAAAACCAGAGAAATTCTGCCGTTATAGTTAGTTCAGCTAACTATAACTCGTGCCCCCGCAATGCACTGCTGATGACGTCACATATTACATCATTCATGACATGGTCAGTGACATCACTGATGACATCACTGATGACATCTCAAATGACATCACTGATGACATCACTGATGACATCATCCAGTGACTGTGTGTTTCTTTAAAGTTTAAATATGTTTTATATATATGCCAAGGTGTATTGAAGAATGAGTGGGTGTATAAGTGTCTGGATGGAGGATTTAGTAGGTGCGTGACTGACTCTATAAGTGAGTGATTAAATGTGTCTTACTGTATGCATGGGTTAGTGACTAAACTGTGTGAATGTGTGTATCAGTCTGTCTGTTTTATAAGCTGCTGCATGGGTTGGTCAGTAGCTACATGAGTGTCTATATGGGTTAATGATTGGTTGCCTGAGTATTTGTATGGGTGCCTGAGTGTGTGTGTGGGTGGGTGGGAGGTGTGTGACTCTGTGCATAGATGTTTGAGTGGTTGATTCACTGGGTGTATGGGTTCAAGAGTGCATGTGGAAACAGCTGTATGGGTGGGTGAGTGTGTGTATGGGTGTGTTGGTGAGTTAATGGATGTCTCAGTGGTGCATGTCCAAGTAACTACATATGTAAAAGGCAGTGTATGTGAGAGTTGGAGTATATAAATGACTATACATGAGAGTCAGTGATTGTGAGAGTGGCTGTATGGATGAGTGTGTATTTGTATCAGTGATTGTATAAGAGAGTAAGTATGCGTTTGTTTCTGTATGAATAAGTGATGTGGTGTGTGTATAACTGTATAGGTGAGTAAATGGAAGAGTGATTGATTCTTTGCATGACTGACTAGGTGTATGAGTAACTCTGGATGAGTTGTGGTGTGTGAGTGTCTGTATAGGTGTATGAGTGCATATGATAGTGTTGTATTGATGAGTGACTGAATGTATGAGTGATTGTATGGGTGAATGAGTGGATGTGTGTGTAGACCAAGGAATCAGTAAGTGCGTATGTAGTAACTGGTATTGCTGTGTCGATGGTTTCGAAAATGGTAGTCTGTATTTTACAGTGGGTGTATCAAAGGTTATATTAGGGTGTGAGGAGGTGCATCAGATTTCCACATGGATGATGTCATCAGTGATGTCATCAGTGATGTTATTTGAGATGTCATCAGTGATGTCACTGACCATGTCATGAATGATGTAATATGTGACGTCATCAGCAGTGCATTGCGGGGGCGTGTGTTATAGTTAGCTGAACTAACTATAACAGCGGAATTCCTCTGGTTTTGTACGAGTGAAATGTCCAACTAACTATAATGTCCCTGAAACCTATGGTTTTTTCAGTGAATTTCTAAGGTTTTTTAAATGCTAATTTCTAACTATAACGTGCCTGAAACCTATGGTTTTTTCAGTGAATATATATATATATATATATATATATATATAGATATATATATATATCTCACAGCTCCACAATTTTCCACCTCCTCCGTGCACTCGGAAACGGGTGCTCTCTCGCGGGCGGTGTACCCGCTAGCATGCACGCTCCCAACCTCGCATTTCTCTGAACGCAAAGAAGAGCACTCACAGGGGCGAGTCCAAAGGTTTATTCACGGACTCACAGCAACCAGACGCATTTTGGCTGACGCCTTTTTCGATGGTAATCAGGCGCGCTGGAAACGGCCAGCATTTATATCTTAACTTCTCATATCCCGACATGGGTTAACAGCGAGAAGGGACACACTCTCAAAGAATTGTGTCGCCATCTTGGAACATGCACAATATCATTGCTTTTCAAACATTTCATCACTGTGCACAGTATTCATAAAGCAAATACGATATTACATACAATTAACTTATTTCATATAGTTTCGTAATGTTCACACATTAATTCATAGTGCTACTCCATAGATTATGCCCACAGATGGGCTTAAAGTGCACATACGACTTCAATGTAAATTTACACATAAAAGCTTTCAAGTTTACTTCCATAACTTCGCTAATATATGTTCGCGTCATTGGACTCTCCATCTAAATAAAACATACCTAGTTCACATTGACCCGGTATGTTTAGTGGAGATGACATTAAAAATCTTGCTCTGAATGGGCACACAGACCTTAGAGTAAAATTGCAATGAGTTAAGCAAAATTTATACACAGCCTCTTCCCTTCTCGGCACAAACCAACAAAAATTCACAAAAATTCATATACAGACAACCTACAAACAGATTGTCTGTATACAATTACCAGCTGGGAGAGGCTGTGGTTTTGAACTATTTGAGACCGAACGGCACAGCGTTCCATGTGCTAATTAGCTTGCTTGAATGTTCCGTCACCTACTACAGGAAATGGAAAAGATGCTCAATACACACACATTTGAACTTACTACAAGTTAATAATATTGCTCGCATTAAGGACTCCATGCCCCATCTTGCACCAAAGGAAAGTGCATTGAGCACACGCCCACTGGGGGCCGGTATGGAAATAAATGAAACCGGAAATTAATGTATGCGAGCCTCATTTGTGTTTTGTGCAGAAGCCAATGAAGAAGAGGCCTGTGGCCTTCAAACGCGTCGGCAGAAGTATTTTAAAGATGGAACAGGAAGGCAAGCTGCATCCTAATGCCAGATGGTAGAACGCTGTTGAGTGACCTCTCGTAGCCGCAGGGCAATTGTTGGACAATACATATGTATGTGACACAGGGGACTTTTTAAGAAAACTTAAAGACTTTGCTTGGAAACCTGAATATTTCTTCATAGCACTGGATGTGTGTTCATTATACACCAGCATTCGACACCTAGATGGTTTGAGGGCTTTGAGATTCTATTTGGAGAAAAGAGTGGAAATCACGATCAGACAGAGAGAAATGATAATTGAAATGGTGGACTTCTGTTTATCAAACAACATATTCATGTTTAATAATCTGATGTACAGACAAATCAGAGGTGTAGCCATGGGGGCCAGCTTCTCCCCCAGCTATGCATGTTTGCATATGGGATGGTGGGAGGAGCTGGTCCTCAAAACCCAACATAGACAAGCGATCACAAAAACGTCAAAATGTGGTTGCGATTTATAGATGACCTATTTGTGATTTGGGATGGGGATGAAAAGGATGCTAATGATTTTGTGACAGCTTTGAACATTAATGATTTAAATTTGCAATTTACTGCGACCATAAGTGCAACAGAAGTGAGCTTTTTAGATACCAAGATCTATGTGGTTGACAATAGGATCGAATCTAAATTGTTCCGCAAGGAGACAGCGGGAAACTCGACACTTCACGCAAGTAGTTCCCATGCCAGACATCTGATAAATAGCATCCCCTATGGGGAGATGCTTCGTCAGAGGCGGATCAATAGCAATGATAAAGATCTTAGGGAAGCACAGGAAAATAGCAAAGTAAGGTTCCTTGAGAGGGGGTACTCTAGAAGGGCGATTGATAGCGCTATCTTAAAATCTATGCGCTATGATAGATACCAACTACTATCATCTAAACATTCAGCCTTAGAAACCCAGGATTTTCAACAAACTAACAGAGAGGTAGACACTGAAACGGCAGATGAATTCAGATTCATTGTCCAATACAGTCAACAACACAGACAGCTCAAATCAATCATTACACGAAGCTGGCCCATGGTACTGAGTGACCCTGTTATAGGGGGATGTTACCAGCTCGACCCTCCATTACGTATAGTAGGGGTCTCTCAATGTGGGATGAACTGGTGAGAACTAGCCCGGAGGTCATTGACAATACTAACTGGCTACAGACACACAAGGATTTTTACAGGTGCAAAACATGTAAGGCGTGCCAACAAGGGGAAAACCGGACAATGTACACAACACCATTTAGTGCCAGAAGTATTAAAATAACTAAACTTCTGGCATGTAAAACAGAATATGCGGTGTACATTTTAATCTGCCCATGCAACCTACAATATGTGGGTAGCACCAAGTTACAGGTGCATAAACAAATCTTACAGCACATTAGGGTGATAAATAATCAGGATAACACTTATCCGGTGGCACGCCATTTCAAAAGCAAACATGGATCTAATAGCCAGGACCTCAAATACTTTGTAATTGATTCTGTCCCACCGAGTAGAAGAGGAGGTGATAGGGAACATCGCCTACGTCAATTAGAGACTAGATATATTTTGGATCTGAATTCTAAACATCCATCAGGGTTGAATGTTACAGATTTATATACATGCCTGTAAAACAAAAAAGTGGGACATTTTAATACCGAGGCTTTTAACCTGATTGTCTTAAATGGTTCTTATTTGGAAATTTTATGTGTAATGGTTTTAGCTGGTGTTTTATTTAAATTTTATTGGCGTTTATTTATGTATAATGATATTATAATCAAGATATTTTATTATGATATTATACTATGATTTTAGTGATTATCATGAAATTTGGGAATTGTTTTATCTATGTACATTTTTTACTGTCGAGAAGAAGGTTTTTATCAAAAGCACTAGAGAAACATCTAAGCTAATTTGCACGAACAATAAATTAATACGTTTGTAGACATGTAGCACATGCACTTTATCTGTTACATATGAGGAACAAATATTAATCAATATATATCAAGACAAGTCCAGCAACCGACATTATGTAGACAACAGGTTGGGTCATCAGGTATTTAAACTGACATTATTATGTTTGACCCACACAAATGGATTGAACCCACTAGTCTCATTTGTAATTTGTATTTTATATTAAGAACTTATTTTAACCATTCACAACAACTTCTGCCTCCATGACCCTTAGGGTAAAACAACAAGGGGATTGAATTATACATGGACAGATACACTTCGGTGCACATATAGAGACCCCAGCATTTACATCGAAACAGAGCCAATGATGCCCGCTTGCATATAAATATGAAATAAAACAGAACTGTGTCAACTAAGGGATTAACTTTGCACTTAGGTGATCGGGTGATTAAGCACATGCACTTTAGTACAGCACAACCTCTCTTTTTTTAATACATGTGCAGAGATACATGAGGACATGAATAGACAAAATTATACTAAGGGGCATGACATGAATTTTTTATTGAATATAAACCAAAGACAAAGGTTTTAAATATTTTAAATATTATAAACATTATGAAATTTCAGAAGTATGTAACTATTTATAATCAAAATTTATTGTTCATTCAATGCTTACCCGGTTTTTGTATATACATGAGTATAGATGTGTTAGTAAACCGGAGATAGTAACTTTTCAATGTCTATAGCACAATTTGCACAGGTGGAAGTAGTCACGTAAGCACTAGCCACTTTAAATACGCCCATGATAACGCTGAACTCTGTCATGTGATCAAGGCTCCGGGGAGAGCTGAAACGCGTTATGCCGTCTTGCACGAAATAAAGGATTTATATTGCACCAAACTATGGTCCGGACCCGTTTTTCTGTGGATTCATAGGAGAAACGGTGACAAATCGATATATATATATATTCACGACTTCATTTCTCAACTCACCCATGTCGAATCAGAAATGGCACCGCTGGGCTGAAATTCTTTCAGTTTTATTATTGATTCACCAGAGCATCACACTAGGGACAGTTAACGCGTTTCGGCACTTGCACTTGCCTTCCACAGGACCATAGACTCGTGCCATCCAGCTTGTCCTTTTTCAAGTGCCCATGACCTAAGTCCATCATTCATTTTTACATATATTAAAAACAACTAGACAGCACAATTGTTATTGTCTCTGCCATGTTTTCTTTTGAATTTCTTGTAAAGTACATTAATTTACAATATATTACTTGACTTAAACTTTACAAGCTTTCCAGGAAATTAGCTAGGGCAATCTAAAATTGCTCATTTTTGTTTTGTTAAGTTATTTCATCTCTGTCTCAATTTTAAATCACAGTAAAGTACTATTGATGAGAAGAAGATTCTTATACAGTGCAACTATATTTGATAACATAACTCCGAGATGTGGCTAGGTCAAACCTCGCGCAATACCATTATAATATCACAAGTACAAGTAATATCCAGAAAGTGCTCAAGGGAACAGTCAGGAGACGGCCACCCACGTATCCAAAGGTCCTTTGTGACCACTGGTACACAAAGGACTAGTCACAATGCAAAATCCCGTTCCCGAGCAAGAAACAGACTTAAATCATCATAAAGTCAGTTCAAACAAATATCAGTCCGAGTCTCGTATAGTATGACTCTTCTTTATTTTCTTTGTTCGGAGCCATAAGTTAGTCACCAAAGGCTCATGACAACAGATAAAAGTAGCTGATATAGCCGAGATGTAGCCAACACGTGTTTCGTCTTGGGAATATCGCCCACCGACTTCCTCAGGGCTCTAGGTCGCTTGTGTTATAGTAGAGGACCAAGTTCACTTGAACTTGGTCCTCTACTATGACGGGAGTACTCTCCTTAGCCTGATATATATCTAATTGTTCTTAATCGGAACACAAGCAACCTAGAGCCCTGAGGAAGTCGGTGGGCGATATTCCCAAGACGAAACACGTGTTGGCTACATCTCGGCTATATCAGCTACTTTTATCTGTTGTCATGAGCCTTTGGTGACTAACTTATGGCTCCGAACAAAGAAAATAAAGAAGAGTCATACTATACGAGACTCGGACTGATATTTGTTTGAACTGACTTTATGATGATTTAAGTCTGTTTCTTGCTCGGGAACGGGATTTTGCATTGTTATATTTGATAACATTCATATTTAGTAACTTGCAGTAAAATACTTCTTATGCAAATAGATAGGAGGGAAGGAAGAATATATATATCTAAACAGCTTTCCCTGCTGTTCCACTTATCAGTGATGGTGCTCGGCGGCGGGAGCAGGACCCAGGTTTCAAATGCAAACAATGTCTTTGATGTCCATCCAAACAAAGAAGCAGCTGGCACTCCAAGAATTTCTTCACCAATTGATTTATTCCACTGGCTGATGCATTTCGACTTATGGTCTTTGTCAAAGCCACTATAATGTCCCTGTAACCTTTGGTTTTTTAGTGAATTTCAAAAGTGTTTTTTAATTTTATTTCCTAATTGTAACCTGTAACCTTTGAGAGTGAGTGTGTGAATGGGTATATAGGTCAGTAAAGTGAGAATGTGAGTGGCTGTATGGGTCTGTGCGTTCCAGTGTAGGTGTTTGAGTGGGTTTGTGAGTGCCTGTGTGGGTCTGTGAGTGGGTTTGTGAGTGGCTGTGTTGGTCTGTGAATGGGTCTATGAGTGCCTGAATGGATCTGTGAGTGGGTTTGTGAGTGCCTGTGTGGGTCTGTGAGTGGGTCTACGAGTACCTGTGTGGGACTGTGGGTGGGTCTATGGGCGGCTGCGTGTGGCTGTGAGTGGGTGTGTGAGTCTCTGAGTGGATCTATGAGAGGGGACTTGTGTGTCTGAGTAGGTCTGTAAGTGGGTTCACGAGTGCCTGAGTGGGTCTGTGACTGGGTGCATTAGTGTCTGAGTGGGTCTGTGAGTGGGTACGTGTGTGTCTCAGTGGGTCTGTGAGTGGGTGCATGAGTCTCAGTGGGTTTGTCACTGGGTGCATGAGTGTCTCTGTGTCTGTGAGTTGGTGTGAGAATGTCTGTCTTTCTGTGACTGAGTGTGTAAATGGAAGAATGGGTGTGTGAGTGGGTGTCTGAGTGTCTTTTGTGGGTGTGTCAGTAGCTGTGTAAGTGATTGGGCGAGGACAGAACCTCACCTGCCCCTTTATCAAACAAGTTTGCACAAAATATCTACCCAACTGGAGTACTTTCTACTGCTTAGTGCTACCTTGTTTGGTAAATGTCTAGTGCATATTCTACACTACATCTGCGCAATGGACCACAAGGAAATGTCTCCAGTGACCTTGTGTGCATTTCAGCAATGTGATTGTTTCTTTTGCGTCTTTATCCAGAAATCTGTGATAACATGAATCATCCAATAGAGAAGACAATGAGTCTACAAAGAGGTAAATCTCCACCAAACAAGGGTCCTCCTTCTTAACTATATGAAGTAAGTGCTTCTTTATTTGGTGGAGATGTCTTCATATTCCTCAGTATCAAGAAGGCATCACCAAAATCGGCAGAAAATGTGCTGGGTGGTCTTTTGATAAGCATTCCATCATACTGGCAGAAGGCAAGAAGACCTTTGCATACTACTAAGGTGGACGGGGCTGGCCAAATGGATGGAGATTAGAGGTTATTTGCTCATGTGCATACTCATAATTTAAAGGCATTACCATAGACTCTCTTCTCACCAGGATAGGACAAGAAAGAGAACCCCTCCTTACTAAGAGTGGAAGGGGGCCACGCGCCCCCATCCCCAGGCCAATTTCTGCCCCTGGGACCCCATGCCCCCAGGCCCTGTAAAACACCAATGGAGGAGGAGGGCTGTGCGGCCCCCTCCATGGCTGATTTCGGCCTCAAGGACTCCATTCCCCAGGTACCTGCCTCTTGCTCCTGGGTGCCCGAGAGCCCACCCAGGGCACTCAGTGACCACAGTTGGAGCGCGTACGGGAAGCCTCAATGCCCGAGCGGTCCCTGCCGGCTCCCTGCCTCCAGCGGGAGCAGGCATTGCTCCCACACGTAGGGAGCAGCAAAAAAATACCCAGGGCCATTAATGGCTCCAGAAGGGGGGCTGCGCAGCCCCTCTTCTGAAGTATTCACAGGCATGCCCTGGGGAGGTGGTGCTCCCGGGTGCTGTATATGGCCCGGAAGGGGTTCCGCATGGCCCCCCTCCCACTTTAATACATTTCATGGGCCCTAGGGAGGTGGTGGCTCCTGGAGCCCGGGCGCCCACTCAGCTCCCCTTTAAGTATTTAATTTTAGCCCCAGGGAGATAGTAGTCCCCAGGGTTTCAAATAGCCCCGGAGGGAGGTCCACACACCCCCCCACTCTAAAAATCAATTTCCGGGGACGGGATTGTCCTGTGTGCTCCCTTGAGACTGTTGAGGGGGGATGTGTGGCCCCACTCCATTATAATTATAAAACCCCAGGGAGGCGGGGGTCCCTGGGTCTCAATAGAGCCTTATGAGGGGGGACCCATGCGCCCCCCTACATTTTGAAAAAAAATACACATGACCCCGGGACCTGGCCCACCTGGGGCTATATATTATAAACAAGCACGGGAGACCACACTTGGTTTTTTTTCCAGCAAATGCACAAATACACCACCATTTTTTGTGACATTTTTTAAAAAAATGCTTTTTTCTCCTGGCGGGGTCCCAGTAGTACCCCAGCACCAAGGCTACGGGGTCAGGGTATTCCTACACTGCCCCCTTTTCTTTATTTTTACATTTGTTTGTGGGACTTGGCTGAGGCTGCGTCCCAAGATGGCTGCCAACACTTCCGGGTTGAAGAGTTGGTAGCCAATCAGATCTCTGCATGAGATCGTCATTATTCGCAAAGGCTTCACGGCCACAGATATACAAATTTAGATTTTCTTTTATATCTCCAAAACTACTGAACAGATTTACACAAAATAACAAAAAGGGTGCTTTCAGGACCAGGAGCTACCATTCTGCTAAATTTGGTCTTAATTCCGTCCAGCAGTTCAGGGTGTAGTCGTGTCTAAAATCTCAATGGGAATTAGCATGGGAAACACACTTTTTTTGACCCCCCCCCTTTTCTTGCCCCCTGCTTGATGGATCACCTGAAACTTTCCATGCACAATAAGACTCACTGACACACTTTTTTTTTGAAAATTTCATGGAGATTTGTCAATCGACATCAAAGATATAGGCAAGTCAAAAAATGATTTTTCTATGGAAACTAGGTCCTAACATTATCTACCTACTGCCAACCGCCAGTAGGTAACATACATATGCATACATATACAAAGTAATATATATGGGATAAGGTATCCCCTGCCTTAAAATGTAAGGATATTTCAAGTCCCAGAGGAGGTCCATATAGAGTAACAAGGCTCATTATATAGCTATGCAGTGACAAGTAGAAAGTAGATATTTATGGCAACGTGATTATTTTTTGCACTCCTTGGGGAATTATAGAAAAGTTGGAAACTTTCTGCATATTTCTACAGCACCTTTTAAAAAACAAAAACTGTCTTCTATTAATGTGATTCTTATATTTTTTTAAACAAATATCTAATCCCCTTTATATTACTTTTATTACCTCTTTAGGGAAAGCAATGTGTGTGCAGCTGGGCGTTAGTTAGGTCTTATTTGCTGGGTAAGTGACTAAAAGTAGTGAACCATCCAGAGTACACTGAATTCATCTTGTCAATCCCATTTCAATATATGCATGCTCTAAAAATGTTGCACATAACATAACTTGCCATTTTCTCTTTTTTTTTAAGTTAGAATGAACATTAGTTAGAATTCCACCTAATTACAATGAATGATGACATCATTTTGCACAGCCATCAATTAATGATACATGCAGATTCAACTGCAAAGTAGTCCCATTGTGTAACTTTTTGAAATTTGGCATAAAGAGGTCAAATTTGCATTTTGACTAAAGGCTTGTGCCACTCATAAAATTCAATTCATTAAAAAATACATACCTTTATATTGTTGTCATTTTGCATCATCGCTGTTTTACTCTTCTGCTACATATCGCTTATGTTTGTGCACTTAACGTTATATGGATTCTTTATTTTTTGTGAGACTGAGCGTTGCTTATGGAAAATATCTGTATTATATATATTTTGTTTGGCATGTGTACAGATTCACATTATTGTACTTTGGAAGGTAAGCAATCTGAAGCCACCAATAGTTGCAACATGCGTTTCACACACGCGCACACACACACACACACACACACACACACAAACACATACACACACTGCAATTAATAATGACACAACTTGCAAAGGAAAAACATATTATCGAAGAAAACAAGAGATTATTCGGCTATTCCTCCTTCCATGTAAGCATTTTGTAATCTATTTGAACGGGATTTATAACGTGCAACAATTGCCCAAGGGTGTCTAGGCGCTATAGTCGCAGAGGTGAGGAACTGCCCTTGTGAAGTAAAACCAATGGTCGTGTAAGAGCCATCCTATAGCATGAAAAGCGAAGTCTTTAAGGCCTTTCTAAAGTGGGAATGAGCTCTAATCGTGGTCAGAAATATTGGCAGCGAGTTACAAGGTCTTGCAGTCACGAACGAGAAGGCTCTGCCTCCCCATTTCTTCTTTTGAAATCTGAGCACTGTCATCAAGTTAAGGTGGTCTGAGCAGAGAGTTCTCCCAGGGATGTAGCTATGAAAAATATCCTTGATTACTGATGGGCAGGTCTGAAAGAGGGCCTTGTGCACTAAGCAGACGGCCTTAAATATAATCTGTTTACTTACCGGAAGCCAATGAAGGTCATGCAATCCCTTGGACGCAGACTCCTGTTTTGGAATGTCCAGGATGAGCCTGGCCAGTGCTTTCTGGACTAACTGTAATTTGGCTTGAGTGCTCTTGTTGGTCTCCAGATATGTCATTACAGTAGTCGATTTTAAACATGACTAGGACCAAGGCCACTTGTTTCCATGCTGAAAGGGGGATAAAGGGAAAAAAAGTCTTCAACATTTTAATCAGCCAGAAACATATCGACACGACGCAGTTGGCTGAAGATCTAATGAAAGCTTACAGTTCAGCATCACCCTTAGGTTCTTAGCCCTCTGTGTGGGCATAGGTATAGTCTCCAGAGTGTCAGGCCATCAATTATTATTCCAGATGGAGATATGAGCTCCAAAAAGCAGTACCTCCAACTTATCCCCATTGAGCTTCAGGTAGTTCCTCCCCATCCACCCAGCTACTGCTATCATGCAATGATTGAAATTGGCTGCAGTATCTACTATGTCTTTTAAAATTGACACAATGAGCTGTGTGTCATCTGCGTAAGACATCACCTATAGCGCAAATGAATGAATAATCTTTCCAAGGTGGACACGTACAGGTTAAAAAGCCTAGGGCTTAAAGATGAGCCCTGCGGCACTCAACATGGAAGAAGAAAAGGGTCTGATACATAATGGTTCACTGCAACCCTCTGGGATCTATCCTTGAGGAAAGAGGACAGTAGTTACAGTGCTCTTCCAGAGACACTGAGTTCCTGTAGGCGATCGATCAGCAGCGATGGGGAGATGGTGTCAAAGGCTGCAGATAGATCCAACAGGATCAACGCCGCTCCTCGTCCTGCATCCACAAGCCGCCTAACACTGTCTGTAGCCACCACCAAAATAGCTTCGGTACCGTGATCTCCCCGGAATCCATACTGTGACACGTCCAACCAGTTCTGCTCTTCCCTATAGGCAATGAAGTAGTTTTTAAGATGTTTTTTCAAGATCTTCGCAGGAAGTTGGAGGCGAGCGATGGGTCAGGCGTTTTTACGGTTGTTGTGGTCAAAGTTAGGTTTCTGGAGAAGAGGCTTCACTACTGTCTCCTTCCACAGTCAAGGGTAACACGCAGAAGTGATGGCTTTGTTCATTATGGATGAGAGAGGCTGCATTATCACCCTCACCATCATCTGAAGAATTTTAGGAGCACAGATTTCAAGGAGCGAGCCCGAATTAGTAATAAGTAGGTGTTTCTCCACCAGTCAGTTCTGGTGTGGGGGAGAAGCTGTGAGCCTATTAGTGGTTTTTTCCAAAGATTCAGCGAGAATAAGAGGCTCTGACTGTCCCTCACTTCTTAAGGGCACTGAATTGTCCACAGCTGGTATTCGCGATTCGAGCTCCTTATAGAAGTTAGCAATCTTAGATTGGAAGAAATCCACAAGCTCACTGCAAAGCTCTTGTGAGCCTAATGTTATAGCAGGCATCAGAGGTGTAGATAACTGCATTACAGTTTTAAAAAGAGCTTTAGGGGAATTTGTTGCCTCAATTACTTTAGTACAGTATTTAGCTTTTTCCTCTGTAAGCGCCCTCTTATAGTCTCTGATCATAGACTTATAAGCAGTCCTTTCTTGCTCCTCATAATTCCTTCTCCAGACACGTTCCTGGCAATGTCAGGCTTGCCTCAGCAACCTCAGTCTGTCTGAGAACCAGGGAGCTTTCCTCTTCAGCTCTGCTTCCCGGATGGAGGTTACCTTATATGCCGCTTCCCCTAGCCAGGCTGAGAAATCCACTGCCCCTCTGTCCACATCCTTCTGAATAGACAAGGACATGCTATCCAAAACATTCATGAGCGATTCGGCTGACACCCCCTTCCAGTCCCTCCTCCGAATCTTGGAGTGGACCGTAGTGTCCCTCATAGGGGGGGGTGGGCAGTTCAAATGAAAAGGAGACTGCTGAATAGTCAGACCAGCTAAGGGGGAGCACAGATTGAAAAGCCAACTGGGGATCATTAGAAAAGATGCCATCAAGGGTGAGTCTAGCCACGTGAGTGGGGTCCAAGACCAGCTGTAGCAGCCCCAAACAGGCCAGGGTCTCTTTAAGAGAGATGGTATCTCTACTCGTACTATGCTCAAGATGGAAGTTAAAGTCTCCCAGAATGAATAACTATCAATTTCCCAAGTGTGGCTCTATGAGATTCGCTATTTCAGATGGGAGAAGCGTCCGGGGACCAGGGGGGTCTATAAATTAGCATACCTGAGAAGGAGATAGAGGGAGAAGTTTTAATCTTAAAATAGAGTGATTCACAGGAGCAGCTACAGCTGCTGGTCACAAGGTGGTATTTTGACTTATAAATCACTGCCAAGCCTCCTCCTGGCCTGACTGCTCTATCCAGTCTGAGGATTAGGAGGGGGATAGCAACCCCTATGTCCTGGCCCGAAGCTTCGTTGGCCCAGGATTCTGTGATGAAAACACAGTCAGGGTTGTGTGCCGACAAGAAGTCTCCTAGTTCTACTTTGTGTTTTACCATGGACCTCGCATTAATTATGAACTTTTAAGGGTGGGTTCCAACCTCCCTGTATCTTCAGATACCAAGGCAGTTTTTATAGACCTATGGAAGTTGTCCTGTGCACCAATGGGCGGAAGGGATGTCTCAAAACCACAGGTAGTACACAAGCTGTGCCTGTGGTCATACGTATCGTCAAAGCATAATGCTCTACCATGCTTAGACTCAGCCTCCCAACATAGAATCAGGAGCTGATCTCTGGAGTAAACCATAGGTGGAGGCTTACCTAGGCTGACTGGACCAGGGGTCCGAGCGCTGGGCGCGATTTGGACGTGGACACGTGCAGACGGTCTGGCCTTTGGTGCTCCTTTGGTACGCCGGTGGCTCATTCGCACTCTCATAGCCTTTAAGCAGCGTCTCTTAGTCGACCGACTAGAGTGCTAACTGTCCAAAATGGCCCCCTCCCGTTCAACCAGGAAGTGGGCATAGTGGCTTGAAGAAGCCACCATGACATTATCTCTAAATGCCTACTCCAGTTTTGTAGAAAATGTAGCTTTTTCTAGAGTTGTCATTGTATGTCCTGTTCTCATACCTATTGTTCATATTTTTGTACAGTCTCCTATGTAGTTTTTTTTTTTGTTTATATCAGAGTGAGCGTCACATATGAAGAAAGGATAGCTAATATGTATTTATTTTTTCGCATATGGACACAGTGCCACATTGCTGCAATTCAATAAGCAACCTGAAGCACACATTCTATTAAATAAACAAATACATCATAAATAAATCAATAAATAAATGCATTCAAATTATTAGTAAATCAACATGGAGAGGAGAAACATACCTCAGTAGAAAACAAGTGAGTGAACCATGAGTTCACGTTCAATGTAATCATTTTATAAATTCATAGTTATTTCAAAGAGACATTGCGATAGTAAAGTGCAGCAGTTCCTTTAAATTACCATAATCCAGGAAGGTAACTACTCTTTCAAATAAATAACCATTTGTCCTGGTTTGGCGTAAAACCTCATCTCATGAATAATTCATATTCAAATAATAAATAATGCATGCATTTGTCTTCCTTAAGGAATATTCACGCAGTCTATTGTCTTCCGGGTGCTGCACTTCTAAGAACACTGAACAGCCTTACTGAGAAAAGGCAATCCCGTGAATAGTGTGTTTACAGTAGGAAAACACACAGATGCAAGTGGACTCTTAAAAGGAAATAGACCTGTAAAGTCAAGCATCATTGGGTGAAGTAGACATGGTGCTATGAAATTCAGAGAAGATACGTGTCCGCATATGGAATTTAAATGAGAGAAGCTCTTCCTCTAGTGAACAACAACTTTCATTATTTTCTCATTTACAATGCTGTCACATTTTACATAAATTGCATTACGGCACGCGGGCTTTTGCATGAGAATCTAATACATATTTTATAATCTCTGGCATGCTTGTTTTTGCAATATCATGATAGTATATGAAAAATAAGCCATGGTATAAATGTATAAAAATGGAAAACATTTCTGTCCGCCTTCATAGTCCAAGTTCTGAAGTTAATAACTTACACAAAGGCAAATACACACGTGAACCACGAGAAATGAATTTCTTTTATCATAAACAGCAAAATGTAAGCACATTTGTTATCAAACTTCAGAATAAAACGTTTCACTCTATCTTTCTAGGAAGAGGTAGAGTCTCTTTCTCTCTCTCTCTTTCTCTCTCTCTCCCTCACTCACACACACACACACTCACATATTCAGGTGCTCCCCACTCAATCCTTTCATATATTTGTATTTGAAATCATAGTAGGCAGCCTACTGCAGTGGCGTAGCCAGTGAGTCATGGGCACTACTGCAAGGAAGGGAATGCCTGCCCCCGCCACCCCTGCTGTTCGAATTTCAAATATAGTAATAATCAAGTGTCAGTGGGTGCCTCAGGCCACTGCACCCCGGTGCCACAGCACCTGCCGCACCAATGGAAGATACGCCCCAGGACTTCTGCTGTCATTCTTTCCATACAGCCTTCCTAAATAAGTGTTTTTCGTCATTCATCTTGTCACCGTACATATATTGTTAATTCCACATTTCTCAATAAATCAAAAGAAATGTCATGAATAATATTTATGGCAATTTAAGGCCCAATCATATTCATTCTTAAACCACATTTGTCATTTTTTCTGATATTATAATTAACTCATTATTTACAGTGTTTTCGAAGTACAAGGCCATAGCTTTAAGCGTGACACAAACTGGATTGTTATAAAGTACGTTTTAGACATACATGCGCGAACCCGAAAACTTGGCGCGCGTGCACACTCAACAGACGGGCACACACACACACCTCAGAACACGCACGTGGGTGACACAGCACCAGGGCAGAAACCGTACAAGAGTTGTGTAATTCTCTCGTTCCAAAAACAATAACAATGAAAAGTAATCTATTTTCCAATTTTGCCACATGTATTCTTTAATACCCTCCCCCCCCCCCCCACCGCAGATCTGCTATGCATTTTTCCAGAGGCTCAAACAGAAATAAATAGCCCATACTTCCCTCTAAACCCATTTTCTGCTGAAGAATTATTCTATCCAGTACTCTTCAAAGCCATTTCACCCCTGCTAGTATTTAAAAAGCCTAATGCATCAAGTGGAAAGTTATTGACAGCCAGGAAACAGGAGCTCTTTACAATGGAGGCGTTTTTAACAGGGACTGGTAATCTAGTGAGTGCAGGGATTCTGTTAACATAGACAGATTTGAGCTATTGATTTTGTCATAAGATATTATACTTATTGGAATGCATTAAGATTTAAATTAAGATGCGGCCATTTCATTGCTACACGAGGGTCTGCAGCATAATAATTTCTGAAGAGGCAAGAATACACCGGCAATTTGAACCATTCAAGGAAAACGAAAATATACTTACACCTAAGCGTCTGCTCCTTATCTTCACATATCCTTGTCTGACCACGTCATTAAAATTAGAAGCCATCCTTTAAAAGCATATGGAGAACGTAATTCGCAATCGTAAAAGTTCAGGTAATCCGTGGTTTCCGATATCATTTGCAAATTGGCATCAGTGCCGTCCTTTCGACCACGCGAAGAGCAGCATGTTCCTTTGTTGTTTTAATCCACTTGTCGCGAGAAAAAGGGAGCTGCGGGGGGAAAACGCAGAAAATGAAAGCGCAAGAAGTAATGAGACTGAAGCCGCATCAGCTGAGAGGACTGTCTGACTACATAGTGGAATGCACCACTCCGCTAGAGAGGGTTGTTATGCTGCAGGGAGAAGCCTTTCTGTTCAGCACCGATGGTTCACCCTGAAAAGCAGATGCACATGCATTCACCCAAGTTGCCTAACAATTCCAGGAAGCAGTACGTCTATAGATTGAAACACGAAGATCACCAACGTGTGTGCGTGGTGTGTCTGTCTATCTGTCTGTCTGTCTGCCTATTCATTTATATTTAGCGATACAAAAGGGGATGATGGACGGAACGTTTGAGCCAATCAAACACTCACCCCCAGTCAACTGATCTGGGTTTAATCCATCATCATTCTTTAGCTCACTCCACCACCCCAGTTCAGACATGGCCATATGCAAATCAGTCTGACCCTGTGCCTCATGGGAACAGTCCAGCCCGAACTGCCAAGCCATGTCTTCCCTGGACCGAAACAAGCATCCTAGGACCGGTCTCTGGCATTCCAGCCGTCATCAGCCAGGCTTGCTTGAATCCAGTGGCAAAGTGAGCAAGGGACCCACGTCTGGGCATACCCTCGCCAACTTAGGGCGAACAAAGCGATACAAAAGGGGATGATGGACGGAACGTTTGAGCCAATCAAACACTCACCCCCAGTCAACTGATCTGGGTTTAATCCATCATCATTCTTTAGCTCACTCCACCACCCCAGTTCAGACATGGCCATATGCAAATCAGTCTGACCCTGTGCCTCATGGGAACAGTCCAGCCCGAACTGCCAAGCCATGTCTTCCCTGGACCGGAAACAAGCATCCTAGGACCGGTTTCTGGCATTCCAGCCGTCATCAGCCAGGCTTGCTTGAATCCAGTGGCAAAGTGAGCAAGGGACCCACGTCTGGGCATACCCCCGCCAACTTAGGGCGAACAAAGCGATACAAAAGGGGATGATGGACGGAACGTTTGAGCCAATCAAACACTCACCCCCAGTCAACTGATCTGGGTTTAATCCATCATCATTCTTTAGCTCACTCCACCACCCCAGTTCAGACATGGCCATATGCAAATCAGTCTGACCCTGTGCCTCATGGGAACAGTCCAGCCCGAACTGCCAAGCCATGTCTTCCCTGGACCGGAAACAAGCATCCTAGGACCGGTTTCTGGCATTCCAGCCGTCATCAGCCAGGCTTGCTTGAATCCAGTGGCAAAGTGAGCAAGGGACCCACGTCTGGGCATACCCCCGCCAACTTAGGGCGAACAAAGCGATACAAAAGGGGATGATGGACGGAACGTTTGAGCCAATCAAACACTCACCCCCAGTCAACTGATCTGGGTTTAATCCATCATCATTCTTTAGCTCACTCCACCACCCCAGTTCAGACATGGCCATATGCAAATCAGTCTGACCCTGTGCCTCATGGGAACAGTCCAGCCCGAACTGCCAAGCCATGTCTTCCCTGGACCGGAAACAAGCATCCTAGGACCGGTTTCTGGCATTCCAGCCGTCATCAGCCAGGCTTGCTTGAATCCAGTGGCAAAGTGAGCAAGGGACCCACGTCTGGGCATACCCCCGCCAACTTAGGGCGAACAAAGCGATACAAAGGGGATGATGGACGGAACGTTTGAGCCAATCAAACACTCACCCCCAGTCAACTGATCTGGGTTTAATCCATCATCATTCTTTAGCTCACTCCACCACCCCAGTTCAGACATGGCCATATGCAAATCAGTCTGACCCTGTGCCTCATGGGAACAGTCCAGCCCGAACTGCCAAGCCATGTCTTCCCTGGACCGGAAACAAGCATCCTAGGACCGGTTTCTGGCATTCCAGCCGTCATCAGCCAGGCTTGCTTGAATCCAGTGGCAAAGTGAGCAAGGGACCCACGTCTGGGCATACCCCCGCCAACTTAGGGCGAACAAAGCGATACAAAGGGGATGATGGACGGAACGTTTGAGCCAATCAAACACTCACTCCCAGTCAACTGATCTGGGTTTAATCCATCATCATTCTTTAGCTCACTCCACCACCCCAGTTCAGACATGGCCATATGCAAATCAGTCTGACCCTGTGCCTCATGGGAACAGTCCAGCCCGAACTGCCAAGCCATGTCTTCCCTGGACCGAAACAAGCATCCTAGGACCGGTTTCTGGCATTCCAGCCGTCATCAGCCAGGCTTGCTTGAATCCAGTGGCAAAGTGAGCAAGGGACCCACGTCTGGGCATACCCCGCCAACTTAGGGGCGAACAAAGCGATACAAAAGGGGATGATGGACGGAACGTTTGAGCCAATCAAACACTCACCCCCAGTCAACTGATCTGGGTTTAATCCATCATCATTCTTTAGCTCACTCCACCACCCCAGTTCAGACATGGCCATATGCAAATCAGTCTGACCCTGTGCCTCATGGGAACAGTCCAGCCCGAACTGCCAAGCCATGTCTTCCCTGGACCGGAAACAAGCATCCTAGGACCGGTTTCTGGCATTCCAGCCGTCATCAGCCAGGCTTGCTTGAATCCAGTGGCAAAGTGAGCAAGGGACCCACGTCTGGGCATACCCCCGCCAACTTAGGGCGAACAAAGCGATACTAAAGGGGATGATGGACGGAACGTTTGAGCCAATCAAACACTCACCCCAGTCAACTGATCTGGGTTTAATCCATCATCATTCTTTAGCTCACTCCACCACCCCAGTTCAGACATGGCCATATGCAAATCAGTCTGACCCTGTGCCTCATGGGAACAGTCCAGCCCGAACTGCCAAGCCATGTCTTCCCTGGACCGGAAACAAGCATCCTAGGACCGGTTTCTGGCATTCCAGCCGTCATCAGCCAGGCTTGCTTGAATCCAGTGGCAAAGTGAGCAAGGGACCCACGTCTGGGCATACCTCCGCCAACTTAGGGCGAACAAGCGATACAAAGGGGATGATGGACGGAACGTTTGAGCCAATCAAACACTCACCCCCAGTCAACTGATCTGGGTTTAATCCATCATCATTCTTTAGCTCACTCACCACCCCAGTTCAGACATGGCCATGTGCAAATCAGTCTGACCCTGTGCCTCATGGGAACAGTCCAGCCCGAACTGCCAAGCCATGTCTTCCCTGGACCGGAAACAAGCATCCTAGGACCGGCTTCTGGCATTCCAGCCGTCATCAGCCAGGCTTGCTTGAATCCAGTGGCAAAGTGAGCAAGGGACCCACGTCTGGGCATACCCCGCCAACTTAGGGCGAACAAGCGATACAAAAGGGGATGATGGACGGAACGTTTGAGCCAATCAAACACTCACCCTCAGTCAACTGATCTGGGTTTAATCCATCATCATTCTTTAGCTCACTCCACCACCCCAGTTCAGACATGGCCATATGCAAATCAGTCTGACCCTGTGCCTCATGGGAACAGTCCAGCCCGAACTGCCAAGCCATGTCTTCCTGGACCGGAAACAAGCATCCTAGGACCGGCTTCTGGCATTCCAGCCGTCATCAGCCAGGCTTGCTTGAATCCAGTGGCAAAGTGAGCAAGGGACCCACGTCTGGGCATACCCCGCCAACTTAGGGCGAACAAAGCGATACAAAAGGGGATGATGGACGGAACGTTTGAGCCAATCAAACACTCACCCCCAGTCAACTGATCTGGGTTTAATCCATCATCATTCTTTAGCTCACTCCACCACCCCAGTTCAGACATGGCCATATGCAAATCAGTCTGACCCTGTGCCTCATGGGAACAGTCCAGCCCGAACTGCCAAGCCATGTCTTCCCTGGACCGGAAACAAGCATCCTAGGACCGGTTTCTGGCATTCCAGCCGTCATCAGCCAGGCTTGCTTGAATCCAGTGGCAAAGTGAGCAAGGGACCCACGTCTGGGCATACCCCGCCAACTTAGGGCGAACAAAGCGATACAAAGGGGATGATGGACGGAACGTTTGAGCCAATCAAACACTCACCCCCAGTCAACTGATCTGGGTTTAATCCATCATCATTCTTTAGCTCACTCCACCACCCCAGTTCAGACATGGCCATATGCAAATCAGTCTGACCCTGTGCCTCATGGGAACAGTCCAGCCGAACTGCCAAGCCATGTCTTCCTGGACCGAAACAAGCATCCTAGGACCGGTTTCTGGCATTCCAGCCGTCATCAGCCAGGCTTGCTTGAATCCAGTGGCAAAGTGAGCAAGGGACCCACGTCTGGGCATACCCCGCCAACTTAGGGCGAACAAAGCGATACAAAAGGGGATGATGGACGGAACGTTTGAGCCAATCAAACACTCACCCCCAGTCAACTGATCTGGGTTTAATCCATCATCATTCTTTAGCTCACTCCACCACCCCAGTTCAGACATGGCCATATGCAAATCAGTCTGACCCTGTGCCTCATGGGAACAGTCCAGCCCGAACTGCCAAGCCATGTCTTCCCTGGACCGGACACAGGCATCCTAGGACCGGTTTCTGGCATATCCAGCCGTCATCAGCCAGGCTTGGTTGATCCAGTGGCAAAGTGAGCAAGGAACCACGTCTGGGCATTACCCCAGCCAGATCAGGTTGACTGGCGATACGAAAGGGGTTGATGTGCCCGAGCGTTCGAGCCCATCATCCCCTTTGCACGCCCAGTTCGACCTGAGTTGGCATGGGTATAACCCAGACGTCGTCCCTTAGCTCACTTTGCCACCGACCCAAGCTAGCTTGGCTGATGACGGCTGAATAGCCAGAAATCAGTCCCAGTGATGCTCTGTTTCCGTCCAGGGTGACATGGCTGGTAGTTCGGGCTGGACTGTTCCCATGAGGCACAGGGTCAGACTGATTTGCATATGGCCATGTCTGAACTGGGGTGGTGGAGTGAGCTAAAGAATGATGATGGATTAAAGCCAGATCAGTTGACTGGGGGTGAGTGTTTGATTTGCTCAAGCGCTCCGTCCATCATCCCCTTTGGTATCGCTTTGTTCGCCCTAAGTTGGCAGGGTATGCCCAGACGTGGGTCCCTTGCTCACTTTGCCACTGGATTCAAGCTAGCCTGGCTGATGACGGCTGAATAGCCAGAAACCGGTCCCAGGATGCTTGTTTCCGGTCCAGGGAAGACATGGCTTGGTAGTTCGGGCTGGACTGTTCCCATGAGGCACAGGGTCAGACTGATTTGCATATGGCCATGTCTGAACTGGGGTGGTGGAGTGAGCTAAAGAATGATGATGGATTAAAGCCAGATCAGTTGACTGGGGGTGAGTGTTTGATTTGCTCAAGCGCTCCGTCCATCATCCCCTTTGGTATCGCTTTGTTCGCCCTAAGTTGGCAGGGTATGCCCAGACGTGGGTCCCTTGCTCACTTTGCCACTGGATTCAAGCTAGCCTGGCTGATGACGGCTGAATAGCCAGAAACCGGTCCTAGGATGCTTGTTTCCGGTCCAGGGAAGACATGGCTTGGTAGTTCGGGCTGGACTGTTCCCATGAGGCACAGGGTCAGACTGATTTGCATATGGCCATGTCTGAACTGGGGTGGTGGAGTGAGCTAAAGAATGATGATGGATTAAAGCCAGATCAGTTGACTGGGGGTGAGTGTTTGATTTGCTCAAGCGCTCCGTCCATCATCCCCTTTGTATCGCTTTGTTCGCCCTAAGCTGGCAGGGTATGCCCAGACGTGGGTCCCTTGCTCACTTTGCCACTGGATTCAAGCTAGCCTGGCTGATGACGGCTGAATAGCCAGAAACCGGTCCCAGGATGCTTGTTTCCGGTCCAGGGAAGACATGGCTTGGTAGTTCGGGCTGGACTGTTCCCATGAGGCACAGGGTCAGACTGATTTGCATATGGCCATGTCTGAACTGGGGTGGTGGAGTGAGCTAAAGAATGATGATGGATTAAAGCCAGATCAGTTGACTGGGGGTGAGTGTTTGATTTGCTCAAGCGCTCCGTCCATCATCCCCTTTGGTATCGCTTTGTTCGCCCTAGTTGGCAGGGTATGCCCAGACGTGGGTCCCTTGCTCACTTTGCCACTGGATTCAAGCTAGCCTGGCTGATGACGGCTGAATAGCCAGAAACCGGTCCCAGGATGCTTGTTTCCGGTCCAGGGAAGACATGGCTTGGTAGTTCGGGCTGGACTGTTCCCATGAGGCACAGGGTCAGACTGATTTGCATATGGCCATGTCTGAACTGGGGTGGTGGAGTGAGCTAAAGAATGATGATGGATTAAAGCCAGATCAGTTGACTGGGGGTGAGTGTTTGATTTGCTCAAGCGCTCCGTCCATCATCCCCTTTAGTATCGCTTTGTTCGCCCTAAGTTGGCAGGGTATGCCCAGACGTGGGTCCCTTGCTCACTTTGCCACTGGATTCAAGCTAGCCTGGCTGATGACGGCTGAATAGCCAGAAACCGGTCCCAGGATGCTTGTTTCCGGTCCAGGGAAGACATGGCTTGGTAGTTCGGGCTGGACTGTTCCCATGAGGCACAGGGTCAGACTGATTTGCATATGGCCATGTCTGAACTGGGGTGGTGGAGTGAGCTAAAGAATGATGATGGATTAAAGCCAGATCAGTTGACTGGGGGTGAGTGTTTGATTTGCTCAAGCGCTCCGTCCATCATCCCCTTTGGTATCGCTTGTTCGCCCTAAGTTGGCAGGGTATGCCCAGACGTGGGTCCCTTGCTCACTTTGCCACTGGATTCAAGCTAGCCTGGCTGATGACGGCTGTATAGCCAGAAACCGGTCCCAGGATGCTTGTTTCCGGTCCAGGGAAGACATGGCTTGGTAGTTCGGGCTGGACTGTTCCCATGAGGCACAGGGTCAGACTGATTTGCATATGGTCATGTCTGAACTGGGGTGGTGGAGTGAGCTAAAGAATGATGATGGATTAAAGCCAGATCAGTTGACTGGGGATGAGTGTTTGATTTGCTCAAGCGCTCCGTCCATCATCCCCTTTGTATCGCTTTGTTCGCCCTAAGTTGGCAGGGTATGCCCAGACGTGGGTCCCTTGCTCACTTTGCCACTGGATTCAAGCTAGCCTGGCTGATGACGGCTGAATAGCCAGAAACCGGTCCCAGGATGCTTGTTTCCGGTCCAGGGAAGACATGGCTTGGTAGTTCGGGCTGGACTGTTCCCATGAGGCACAGGGTCAGACTGATTTGCATATGGCCATGTCTGAACTGGGGTGGTGGAGTGAGCTAAAGAATGATGATGGATTAAAGCCAGATCAGTTGACTGGGGGTGAGTGTTTGATTTGCTCAAGCGCTCCGTCCATCATCCCCTTTGGTATCGCTTTGTTCGCCCTAAGTTGGCAGGGTATGCCCAGACGTGGGTCCCTTGCTCACTTTGCCACTGGATTCAAGCTAGCCTGGCTGATGACGGCTGAATAGCCAGAAACCGGTCCCAGGATGCTTGTTTCCGGTCCAGGGAAGACATGGCTTGGTAGTTCGGGCTGGACTGTTCCCATGAGGCACAGGGTCAGACTGATTTGCATATGGCCATGTCTGAACTGGGGTGGTGGAGTGAGCTAAAGAATGATGATGGATTAAAGCCAGATCAGTTGACTGGGGGTGAGTGTTTGATTTGCTCAAGCGCTCCGTCCATCATCCCCTTTGGTATCGCTTTGTTCGCCCCTAAGTTGGCAGGGTATGCCCAGACGTGGGTCCCTTGCTCACTTTGCCACTGGATTCAAGCTAGCCTGGCTGATGACGGCTGAATAGCCAGAAACCGGTCCCAGGATGCTTGTTTCCGGTCCAGGGAAGACATGGCTTGGTAGTTCGGGCTGGACTGTTCCCATGAGGCACAGGGTCAGACTGATTTGCATATGGCCATGTCTGAACTGGGAGTGGTGGAGTGAGCTAAAGAATGATGATGGATTAAAGCCAGATCAGTTGACTGGGGGTGAGTGTTTGATTTGCTCAAGCGCTCCGTCCATCATCCCCTTTGGTATCGCTTTGTTCGCCCTAAGTTGGCAGGGTATGCCCAGACGTGGGTCCCTTGCTCACTTTGCCACTGGATTCAAGCTAGCCTGGCTGATGACGGCTGAATAGCCAGAAACCGGTCCCAGGATGCTTGTTTCCGGTCCAGGGAAGACATGGCTTGGTAGTTCGGGCTGGACTGTTCCCATGAGGCACAGGGTCAGACTGATTTGCATATGGCCATGTCTGAACTGGGGTGGTGGAGTGAGCTAAAGAATGATGATGGATTAAAGCCAGATCAGTTGACTGGGGGTGAGTGTTTGATTTGCTCAAGCGCTCCGTCCATCATCCCCTTTGGTATCGCTTTGTTCGCCCTAAGTTGGCAGGGTATGCCCAGACGTGGGTCCCTTGCTCACTTTGCCACTGGATTCAAGCTAGCCTGGCTGATGACGGCTGAATAGCCAGAAACCGGTCCCAGGATGCTTGTTTCCGGTCCAGGGAAGACATGGCTTGGTAGTTCGGGCTGGACTGTTCCCATGAGGCACAGGGTCAGACTGATTTGCATATGGCCATGTCTGAACTGGGGTGGTGGAGTGAGCTAAAGAATGATGATGGATTAAAGCCAGATCAGTTGACTGGGGGTGAGTGTTTGATTTGCTCAAGCGCTCCGTCCATCATCCCCTTTGGTATCGCTTGTTCGCCCTAAGTTGGCAGGGTATGCCCAGACGTGGGTCCCTTGCTCACTTTGCCACTGGATTCAAGCTAGCCTGGCTGATGACGGCTGAATAGCCAGAAACCGGTCCCAGGATGCTTGTTTCCGGTCCAGGGAAGACATGGCTTGGTAGTTCGGGCTGGACTGTTCCCATGAGGCACAGGGTCAGACTGATTTGCATATGGCCATGTCTGAACTGGGGTGGTGGAGTGAGCTAAAGAATGATGATGGATTAAAGCCAGATCAGTTGACTGGGGGTGAGTGTTTGATTTGCTCAAGCGCTCCGTCCATCATCCCCTTTGGTATCGATTCATTTATATTTAATCTGTTGGAATAAGACACAAGCGAAAGTAAAAAACCCTCATACCACACAATATGCCAGTTATAGTTTAATAAACTAACTATACCTTATGCCCACATCATCCACTGCTTACAACCACACATATTACAGCACTCATGACATGTTAAATGGCATAATTGATGACATAGGTGATTTTATTTAAATAACAACATTGTTGAGATTGCTAACGAGATCAACCAATGATTCTGACCATCTGCATCCCTTTATTCCGAGAGCGAGAAGTGGAGGACGCTACTTAAGCTACAATGTGCCAAACTGTGAAACACCCTCCCTCATACAATATGGCTCATTGACAACAAATTGATTTTCAGTAAATACCTAAAATCCTGGTTGTTTGATAACTAATCTCTCTAGAACATGTGGGGCAGTCTGTGTTGCTTTGCTTGTGCTGGGATGCCCTAGGGTAGCCATGTTTTCTACAAATGTGCATAGAAGAGAATAGACTAGAATCTCCTCCTCACTTATAGGTCCCCCTAGTGGATTCCCCTCCCCTTCAGGTATTTGGTGCAGTGAGCCCTCTCCAAATAAACCTTGATGTTCCTGTCAGGAAACCCTCCAGAGGTCCCATATAACTTGCTATAATAGTCCAGAAATACATAATTTATCTCTTGTTGCATACCTACCGATCGACCTAACAAATTCCTCACCTGTGCGATCAGGGTCCACCTACTCCCAGACTGAACAAGCCATAGTAAGCACTCTCTCTGTCTTCCTTTCTTCAATGTGCATTGTAGCCACATAGTCCCTATAATTATGGCATTGCAATTTTTCAATAGGTTGAGCACACCTAGCCCCCAATACCTCCTTCTTCTCGAGGTCTAAGACCACCTCCTTTGCTAACTCATGTGTAGATCTATCCAAGTAGCTGCACCTCCAGTGATCTATTAATACAGACTGTCTAGCCAATACAAAGGCCTCTAATCACAATATTAAATGCCCCTCACTCAGCCAGCGCTCCAGACACAGTTCCCTGATTTAGTGCAATGTAAGCAGAAATGGCTGTTTCCCACCTACCCCTGCCAGGAGGGAAAAGGCTGAAACCACCTCCTGAGGTGTATTTCCAGCAACTTGGGGTCCAAATGGGTCCCCCCATATATTCTGTGCCTGTAATTTATTGGCATACATCTATAGTACACAACATTATAAGCAAGTAGTTCCTCTCTCTATTATGATGTAACCTTCATACATTTGCTAAACCCCAGTCAGCCATCCACTGAGAAAACCACTGTGCCACCCTGGAGGGCTGGGAGTTAGGCAGAGGTGGGGTAGACAGCCAAAGTTAATATCTATAACACAATTAAAATCCTATTCCAGTATCACAGACCTCTCCCCTCTCGGATGAGCTGCAATGAGAGGGAATTAAGGCACATCAGTTGGTCTTTATTTGAGGCATACACAATCGTCAGTAATATCTCAATGCCATCTAAGTTTTCTTTCACCAATACGTGCCAACTCTAGCTATCTGGACATGTGAAGATTTAAATGGTATTCCAGATCGCTCCCAAACTCAGGGTTCCCCCAACAAATAAGGAGTATTCAGTAGCGTATTCTTGCTCTCTCCATCTGCGTAGCAAGCGGGCAGCCACAAACTTGGTGAGATGTGTCTCCTGCAGTAGCACCAACCTAACTCATCATCTTTTCAAATAGGAATTGATCTCATAGCGATAGTTGCAGTCACCATCCCTCTAACATTTCATGTTGGGAATGTATAGTTGTCATGATGGTGTGGCATCAATGATTTCTGCATCTATTGGTCTACCCCAACACATTGGGAGGTTCACTTCCATACTGAAAACCCTGCCCAGCATCTATCTGAAAATCCCTCACCGTTAATTTTACAGCTGCTAAGAATTGAAGCCAAATTACTTGCATACACCACCATAACCATGAACATTTCCCAACACCCCCACCCCAGAACAAAGCAGCAATGACTCTTCCCCTAGACTAAAGTACTCCTTTAGTCTCTATAACAGAGTAGGAAGTGAATGGAAGAGGACGAGCCTGTTCCATTACTTTGGTATATTCCTACGACCCCCATATAATAAATCATTGCATAACATCTTAAAATTATCTGGTATTGGTGCCTCACAGACTCTTCTTAGAACAACCACATATCGATACATATATGAACCACCAACCGTGCTTCTTTTTCAGAGCAAGGTCATAGTTTGACCCCAGCTCCGGCTCACAAGTCATCTGTAGGTCTAGGTGTTATATGTGGCATCTCAGATTGTCCATCTGATGGCGCCTCAGGTTTTGGAGTTAGAGTCAGAGGGCCCAGACTCACCACTGCCCTCTGTGTCCGAATTTAGGGCCTGATTTATCAAGGTTTTGGATCGCCCTTGGGGACGCAAAACCTAAGTGAGATTTATCAAGCTCGGCAATGTGACTGTGCATGGCCCTGCATGGCCTAATGAATCTAAAGTAACGCAAGGCAGCACAGACCGCTGCCTTGTATTACTCTGCAGCAGGGAGGCATTCCATGGGTGGAGCGTGGGTAATCCCATGCATCTACGCATGTATTTTGGAGCATTCCCAGATTTACCATTAGTGGTAGACCTGGAAATGCATCAAAATGCTACGGCTTCTGAGGTGAGGCATAATGAGGAGAAATATCTCTTTTTTCTCTCCTCATTTTTTCCTCTTTCTACGTGTGCTGCAGAATGCAGCTGGCATTAAAAGAGGAAAATTCCTCTCAGGATGTGTTTTATGCTGGAAGGTGTTCCTTTCAGGCACAAAAATGATCCTACCTACAACGCTGGCAACCTTGCACAATGACACTAGGGTGCCTGTGTTGGTGCTAGGCAGCCTAAAGTGTACCAGAGCTAGGAAAGGTCATGAACATGCGGTTTAATGTTAAATACAGAACATTCTTGCCCTTTCCCTTTCACGTAGCGTAGCACAGAAAGGTGGCTTGCTGTGTTGCACTGCATAAAAGAATGATAAATTTGCCCTTTAATGTCTGTCCAAGAGTAGTTGCTGCCTTCACTGCATTCGATTTTTTTGGCTTGAGATCTGGATGCACTCCAAAAGACTCTGGGAAACTTATGTTTTGTTTTCTTCTTCTTCAAGGGTGTATCCTTCTCTTCTTCTTTGAGGGTTGTTGTTTGGTTCAGGCAACCTTTTTTCCTGGATTTATGCAGTTCCAACCAGTCTCATCTTCAGATAGTTCCATGAAAAACAGGGATTTACCATCTATCATCACTCTTAACAGGAAATATGAGGCTGTATCGAAGTCCGACCTCTCTCAGGGCTTTCTTAACTTCAGTAAAGGACCTCTTTTGAACTGGCCCACTGCTGGATAATACAGAAACAAGGACACTAAACCAGCTCTCGAATTTGCACAGTCCAGACATGCTTGACTTCTGCAATATTGTATCCAGGTTTAGATAGTGTAGTAGACAGTCCACTATTGGCCTGGGGGTCCCTCCCAGTGGAGGGTGGCATGCAGGAACCCTTTGCATCTTTCCAGGGTCGAAAGTTTTGAGAGTCCTTGAGGAGCTACTTCTGTTGAGAGCCAATGTTCCAAGGTCAATACACGTTCATTTCTTCAGTTCCTTCCAGGAGGCCCACCACTCTCACATTATTGTACCAGTTCCTTTCCCCCACATCTTTTGCTCTGTATTCTAGGAAGTAGACTCACTCCATGAGATCAGACACCTGCTGAAAAAGAACTCTAGTGTTAGGGTGAAGTTCAATCAGAGTGTCTTCCATGTGCTTCAATCTGTCAGAAATTTTGAGCTGATCCTCTACTAATATGCCAACATCAGCTGCCACATTATCTATGTTATCTGTGTGATCTAGTGGAGATCGCTTCCAGAATTCTGTCATATTTACTTTGCAATCCAGAATATATGGGCAGTGCTTTGCCTCTGTGGGAGGGAGTCTGATCTCTCTTCCAGCAGCTCTCCCTTCTGCATGAGTGTTCCACCTTGAGCTCCAATATCTTTAATTGTCTTTGATTTCTCCATATCAGGTTTGGTGATTACCAGGATATAACTCGTCCCAGTTTGTAGTCTTTTGGTGACACAATTAAACTATTGTTGTTTGCTACATTATCTATTACTTGATAAAAACTGAAAGGAGTTAAAAGAAGAGCTTAGGAAGGAATATCTTCAGTAAACCCTCTGCAACAAAACTGCATAGGTGCATCTTATTATAAATGTGGCTCATATGAGGAACTTGATCGACTATCCTGATCTAAATTGTATATAAAATTTCATAGTGTTATTTAGGCAAGTCTTCGTTGATATAGCGGTCATGAAGGATAGTGATGAGACCATTCCCATAGATGAAATATTTGGCATGAACATGGTATAGACAAACATGCAGAATATTAAATATAGGAACCCTAAATATAGGAAACAAGGTCATGATTTTGAGTTTGGCAGACAGGGTACTCTGCCGCGAAGACAATGGAGTACCCTCTCTGTCAAACTTTCAGTCTGCACCACCTTACTTTGAGATGGGCCTAAGCTTTCTGTCAATGCCTCCATTGGATCCATTTAAAAAAATAAAAAATAATAAGTTTCATTTGATTTTTACCAAGAGTCAGAAAAATCAATAAAATCTTTTACACATACTTCTTACTTTAATTAAACATTTAACATAGATTTAGCTAGAAGACTGTGAAGTCTCTTGTCTCCATTGGGTGGGAGCTTGTGAGGCTTCCAGTTCCGTAAGAAATATCTGTGACTGCCCATTTCTGATGACCTTCAATCGCACTGGCTCCTGCAAGAACACCTGCACCACAACAGCTTTAAATGGATCTATCAGCTGGAGCAGCTTCCAGCGTTTATCCATTGTTGTCTTACAGAGATCCGAGCGAACATAAATAGAGAAAGAATCAGCTGACAATGGAGCTATTGGACGAGTTTTAAAATAGATCGCTTGCCGCAGAAGAAAGTTCCCAACATAGATAAGTATGGGTCGAGGATAAGAACGCCTAGAGTTGACTGCTTGCTTGAGATTCAATGGTAGCCTATGTGCTCGCTGAGTTTGGAGTCCATATCCCAATCTGCCAGATCTGGGAGAGCTTTCTGTAGTAGACTGACCACAAAGGTGCATGTGTCATTGCCTTCATTACCTTCCGGGATTCCGAATACCCTAAGATTGTTCCGACGTTTCCTGTTCTCCAGATCCTCGACCTTATGTAGGATATGCGCTAGTTAGTGTTCATGCTCTGTGACTACTTTAGTAGTAGCTCTGCCCACCTCCTCGACACCTGCAACTCAGTGCTGGAGCTCAGTGACCTCTGCGGCTAAACTGGCCATCTTACTGGTGGCTTCTGTGAGAGCATGCTGCATGTTTTGATTGTCTTCTTTGACCTGAGCGTAATGTTCGAGTGCCTCAGTTCTTTGCATCTGTAACAGCTGCAAAATAGCTGACAAAGAGGGCTTGGTTGTCTCCAAGAGCCCACCCTCCTCTGTAGGTTCAGAATTGACAGGGGAGATACCTTGGTATAATGAGGAGCTTGAAGATTCCAGAGAGCCATCGGTCACATGTGCGGGTCTAATTGCTGGACTCACAGTCGCACTGGTGATAGAACTAGTATCAGTTATAGATTGTGCTACGCCCCCTGCTGGCGATAGATGGGACGAAGGGGGGCAACCACCTTTAGACAGCCTTGAGATCAGAGATTTTACCTCTCCTTTAGAAGTGACCCACTTCCGCAAGGGGCTCTCCCTGGCCCCTCGCTTTGATCTCAGGGAGCTGAAATCAGAACAGTGAGCCACCTGAGATTTCCCAACACATTGGCAAACTCTCCCAGTTTTAGCCTGCCTTTTATCAGGAGTCCCTTTTTTCTCAACAGTCTCTCCCTCTTGTGAGGGGTTCCCAGGGGGTTCTGCCTCAGGGGGACCCAGCAACATCTCAGAGCCAGCTGTCCCATCTATCACAGATGCCGTCCCCCCCTCCAAGCTTTTACTGTCAGGCTGTAGCCCCTCTATCACACCTGGCCCCATGCCATCCACTGATGCTACTGCGTCAACTATAACTTCCATACCTTGCTATGAGTTCTCTGGGCTCAGACCCATTACTACTTTCCACTTTGGCGGTCGACTAAGTCCCCACCCCTCTGCCTGCTTCAACTGAGATGGACAACAGTCTTTCTCAGGCAGAGACACCCCAACGGAAGCCCCCGTGGATTGAGTCGATTCCTTCTCCAATCCTCCCATCGCTATGCTAGGATCAGGACAGGCATTAGTGAAGGATGAAAAGCTTTTACCTTGCTGGAGGTCAGATCTCAGCTGCTGAGGACCGCAGTGGTAATCAGCCTGCTGCCGCCTTACCCTCTGACACTGCACTCATCAGAACATCCACCAGCAAGGATTCTGTAGTTCCAGGGTTGCCAGTCTGCAATAAATCACACGCGGGGCTTGACTGCAGCACTCTCAGAAATGGGACAACCAACCCTTGAAGTAGTGACCTTTTGCTTTGAGCGGAGCCTTAATTCTCCTTCATTTGTGCTATCCGCTCTCTGCTGAAGCTCAGCCATCGTAGGATCTCGTGTACCATGACCCCCTCGTCCGCCACACTGAGTATTCACCCGCAGAGGGGCCATACCTAACTCCGGCCCGCAGGTGTGGACGCTGCAGACGTTACAGAACTAAACACGGTGGTGAATGAAGAAGAACAGCCAGCGGGACTGGGCCAGTGATAATCGGCCCGCTCCACACCGAACGCCAACCACTGCATATGAGGCCATCACCATCCGCAGCCTGGCCCCAGGATCACCGCTGCACAGAGGTAGCGTCTAAGGGGATGGCAAGATCACACTGTGAGTGCTGAATGATGATCGCGGAAAGCAGCCAGGAGCATTACGGGAGCGGTTTCAGCGCGCACACCTCAGCGCAGGTTCAGCCCGCCATCTTTCCTCCCTCCTCCATTGGATCCAATGACAGAAAACTTCCTCCGACAGCTCACAGGAGTAGGGGCATCAGAGGAAGGACATTGCACCACCAGTCCTATTTGGGGTAGATGGTGTAATGTGCTTTTTTCTGTCCATTACTATCAGGTAAGGCCTGGCAGTGACAGACAAATAAAAACAAATAAAAAAACTGAAAAAATAAAGAAAGAGCTCTACATCCTAGGAAAACACTCCCTGGGTGTGGTGGGCATTACATTTTTCATTTTTCAAAATTGACGGCAGCTGTCCACTAAACTTTTGTGCCTTGAAGGGAACAGCCATGATAGTTGTTCCTTTCAATGTACAGAGATGACCATTGGTCGGGCCCTTATCCCTAAATTAAATGAATGGAGTACCGTTGAGATGGTGTAGGTAATATCCTTCACCATCCTCATGGACACTAATGCATCCATCTAAGTCAAAATCAAGCTATAAACTTTCTACACCTCGAAAGCCATGCTTTTTCACAGCAGTAGAGCTCTACACATACAATAAAATGACAATAAGGAAGCTGGTCACTTCTTAGTAAGAGGATGTGATGGTCATTTAGTGGGACCATCCTTATCAAACTTTACGAAATGTTGTGCCAGAGAATAGGAAATAACTGCATTTTACTAAAAAGCTCAGGTGCAGCTGTAGTTGTTTATATTTTGACATACAGAAGATCTGGTGCAATAACAATACAATGCTATTTGTGAAACAGTCAGAGAGGATATTCAGATTCCAAACATATCTAAAAATGCAATAGGCAAAGTAGAACAGATAGCACAAAAAATTGCAAAAAGAATCATCAAGCAAGTCAATTTTCTGGTGGCAGTATGCAAAATCCTCTTGAAGGAATGTTACTCAAAAGGCAGCTTTACTAGCAATGAATGAAGTAAGTATGACATGGATCATGGAATAAATGGTTGCATTGATTTGGCCTCTATTGTCTCAAAACTGAATGATGAATAAAGAGAAATTTATAAAAAAGTAATTGAAATTGGAGATCGCTGTATTTATCAAGTCAACAAAAGTCTCAAGTCAAAAAATTGCTCATGCCACATGAAACCAAATTTAAAACTCCGCTCCTGTATGGAAGTATACTAACATGAACGTGAAAAAGTTCCTTGGTATGTGTAACAGCAGCCTTCAAAAACTACAAAATAGGGTATAGGTCATGTGTATTGTGAGTGCACCTACAGACTTGGCTGCTTAAAATGTATGTGAATCATTCATTGTGTGATAATGATGATTTGCCTTTTAAAGACAACAACAAATTGAATCCTCAAAAGGTTGTCAGGAAATGTAGGACCTTGGAATAACAAGGGTCCTGACAAATTGATAAACATGGCTTCTAACTTAATGGTAATTCGTGTCAACTTTAGGATGCAAGAAGTACTAAGGTCTGGCTAAGATAGGCTGTTTGAAGACAGCGTATCATTGTGTTTGGTGATCTCCTTTTCCTAATGCTAGTCAAAGATAATCCAATTTTTTACATTCTACATAAGGAAGACCAGTATAACACCAGGGGAGCATTGGAAATGTTGATTATTTTGAAATAATAAACACTTCATAAAGATTAAAAAAACTTCCATGAATTAAATATGCTGCCGGAGTGGTTTTTGCCCTCATTCTCAACAATCACCCCTAGGGTGGGACTACACCCCCCAACAGGCCTGTGACCTGGAGGAGGGAACTTTGCACAATGCGCTCAAAAGCGCTCTGAGTGTCCCGCTGCATGGGAGTTGTCTTAGCCCACATTCTTTGGCCGCAACAGTCACCACTGGGGTGGGACTACATCCCCTTGCAGGCTCTGAAGAACCTGTGGCCTGGAGGAAGGGACTTTGCACAATGTGCATAAAAGCGCTCTAAATGTCCCGCTGCGCTGGAGTTGTTTTCACCCACATACTTTGCCCACAACAGTCACTGTTGGGGTGGGACTACATTCCCCAGCAGGCTCTGAAGAACTTGTGGCCTGGAGGAGGGGGCTTTGTACAACATGCTCAAAAGCGCTTTGAGTGCCCCACTGTGCGGGACTTGCCCAGGCGCATGCCCGGGCTAAGATTTGGCCAAGACCGGGCCTGTCTTCACCTGTCATGCCCGAAAGAGGACGGGCAGTCCCTCTTGGCCCTGCTTTAAGATCGTCAGCACTCCAGCATGCTGCCCAAAAAGTGGTAGGCACCTGGACACCTAGCTTGCCACTTGCCTGTGGCCTCAAGTTCCTGCCTGTTCCATATTGATCCAGTGACACCGGAGCTGGCCGGGATTTCCTGCTGAGGTTTTCCCAGCAGGGTTTTCCCACTCACCGTTCTTCCCGCCAACAAAAGCCCTGCCCACCCCTAAACCTACTTAACGCAGGCAGAAGCGCAACTGTGCAGCAGATGCGTGCAACAGGTGTGACACTGGTGCACCGAAAGTTCACCACAGGCAAGCCCATCTGCGCCCATCCGTGCCTAGACCGCGCCCATTGCCACGACCCCTGGCCCTCCCACTCCTGAAAATACAACATCACCGATCTCTACACCCTCGACCCTGGATGCCACAACAAACACTGCCACTGCACAGACCCATGCTCCACGGTAGGACCTTTCACCTGCACCCACTGCCACTTCACCTGCCACTGCACACACACCAGCCCACCGACCGCCCCACTCTGAACACACCACAGACCCCACCTGAGCATAAAAGCCAACTTGCATGCGCCCTCCTCAACACACTCTCACTATGTAAGCATTCCACTGAATTATGAGAACTCATCGCCACTCTTGCAAATGACATCGTCTTCATCAATGAGACCTGGCTCAAACTCACAATTGTTCCAGACGTTGCCACAGTGATCCCAGACGGATAAAAAAATCACTCACCAGGACCGCACCGACAAGCCGGTAGGAGAAAAAGCCATCATCCACAAAGAGACCATACAGTGTACCACCACCGGCAATACCACCACCCCCATGGAACATCTCAACTTCAAGCTCCACACAGATGACAAGACAACCATCAGAGGCACCCTTGCATACCGACTTTCAGGCCCCTGCTCCAGCTTCTGCAACAACATCGCAGACTTCAATGCAAGCCTATCCTTAGAATCCAAGGACTACAGCTTCCTCGATGACCTAAATTTCCACATCAATGACCCCCAACGACAAAAATACTGCACACCTCCTCGATAGTATGAGTGACCTAGGATTTACCCAGATTGTCCACAACCTTACACACACCGCAGGACACACAGTGGAGGCAATTTTCACCTCCAGCAATCGTGTCAAATATAGCCTTGTTACAGAACTCACATGGACCAATCACTCCATTGTCCACTTCAGCATCTCAAGACCATACACCGCTACCCCCAAGATTGCTTCCTCAACAGATACGCCACCCCAGTAACCAACACAAACCACACATTGACCACCTCGAACATCCTCTCCACCCAGGGCACCACCTCCACAATGAAAGCCATCCACTCAGGAGCTCCCACAGACTCATGCCCGCACCTCATCTTCAATCTCGGAAACCACCCAACTCAACACCTCTATCACCACTGCAACATTTCCCGATACCTGGAAATACTCCTAAGTCAGACCACTACTAAAAAACCCTCAGCCGACCCCAGCAAACTCAAAAACTACCAGCCAATCTCCCTGCTCCCATTCAAAGTGAAGGTACTGGAAAAGATAATCAACAATCAACTTATGACACACCTGGAGCAGAACCAGCTACTCAACGCCTCCCAATCTGGCTTCCGAAGCAATCACAGCACCAAAACCACCCTTATCACAGCCACCGATGACATCCGAACCCTCCTTGACCGAGAAGAAACAGCAGCTTTGATCCTCCTTGACTTCTTGGCAGCCTTCAATACTATATCTCACCACATACTGATTGAAAGACTCCATCACATTGACATCCAAGGGGACACGCTCAGATGGATCACCTCTTTCCTCACCTGAAGAATCCAGAGGATCCACCTCCCACATTTCACATCTGAACCCAAGGAGATCACTTGCGGTGTCCCCACAGGGCTCATCCCTCAGCCCCACGCTCTTCAACACATATGTGACCCTGCTGGCCAACATCGTCATATTCCACAGTTTCAACATAATTTCCTACATAGCTGACACCCGACTCACCCTCTCACTCACTGATGACCCCACCACCACCAGAACCAACTTTCACAGATGCATGACAAACATCACTGACTGGATGAAAAACAACTGTCTGCAGCTGAACACAGACAAGATGGAACTACTGATCTTTGGCAACACCAGCAACACATAGAATGACTCCTGGTAGCTATCAGGCCTAGGACCCGCACCCACTCCCTCCAACCACGCCAGAAACCTTAGAATCATCATTGACAACAAGCTCACCATGAAATCACAGATCAACGTCGTTTCCTCGACCAACTTCCTCACTCTGTGCATGCTAAGTAAGATCTTCAAGTGGCTACCCCTACACACAAGACGCACCGTGACACAAGTCCTCATCACCAGCCGACTGAACTACAGCAATGCCCTCTATGTAGGAATCGCCACACACCTTCTACAGATACTTCAGGCCATACAGGACGCCGAAGCCAGACTCATCCTCTGCCTTTCCCGATGAACCCGCATCATACCCCATCTCAGGAAACTCCACTGGTTCTCCATACAGAAGAGATGCCAATTCAAGATGCTGACCCACGCACACAAGGCTCTACACACCCAAGGATCCCCTTAAATTAACCACCGCCTGAACTTCCACCAACCATCGGGAAGACTACACGCAGCCTTCCTTTCACTTGCCTATAATCCCCGCATCTACCAAAGCAGAAGTTGAGAACCCTCCTTCTCCCACATCCCAGCAAAGACCTGGAACAGCTTCCCCACGCACCTCTGGACCATCACCTAACTTCCTGAATTCAAATGGCCCTCAAGACCGGGCTGTTCGAAAAATCCTCTGGGGACTGCAAGCGCAGCGCTTTATAAATCCTGATTGATTTAATGATTGAAGGCAGACCTCAGTTTTTTTTGTCATCCATTCTGAAATATGGGGAAGAGAAAAGCTGTACCCCTAAAGGAGAGGAAATGTGACTCTCCTGCTCCTCAATCCTCCATTGTAAACTATCTAAACTGTGAAATGGGAGTAAAAGAATCAGAAATAGAGAACGTTGAGGAAAGGATTGATGGTGTGCAGCGGCTAGCCCAGAAGGCCCTCTGAAACCGGAGTTTATTATAGTTGGCAAAGGAGAACTCAATACCAAGAACTCCTTACCTCATGAAGGTAAGGGGCCGCAGGGTGCTGGTTTGGGGTCTGAACTATTGAGAGAGGCAAGCCCTGCTTCTTCATACATCAGGCATGTCTCGTAGGAAGCCCAAGGGGAAAACATATCGATATTCATAAGTCCTCCAACACCAAAAAGAGATGGGATGCTAAGGCCAGACTGTTGAGGAAATCAACCCTGTGGGAAATGCCCCCGGGTTGGGGAGAGAAAATGGAAATGGCAGTGGGATTGATGAGCCAGAAGGGGCCAAACCAAGGAATGATCAGGACAGGATAACAAAATATACCCACCATTCTGTCTTGCATATTTTGAACCAGCATTTAATCAAGTGCACTAAGTTAGAATCCAAGATTAAGGCCCTGGTGAAACATCAGTTGGAGCAAGCACTCATGACTCTGATTCCTTTAGAAAACAGAAGAGACCATGCCATTGCTAGACCTAAAGAAGTGATAATTTTTTTACCAACAGCACAAATGTCAACTAATGAGGGGCAGGTCCCCCAAGAAGCGGATAAGAAAACCACTAAGGATCTTATTGATTGGGCCAGTGCTACAGTAAATGACCACCCGCCAGATAATGCAGACATCCAAAGGAGACCGGTGGGAGAAAAGGCACCACATGACTTGTCATGTATAAAGGAGGTTTATATTCAAAATCCAATCCCTAATCAAAATCACATTAACTGTATGCACACAGAGACCTTGCAGCTCCCACCTGACTGTACCCCTTATGTGATTGTGTTTCATCAATCAACTGTGGGACATAGGCGGATAGGGTGGCTATAAAACGCAAGACTGCTCTCTGGTTATGATTTGTATCTGCCCACTATGGGGACTTGCACAACAAAATTCTTCTCACCCGCATAATAAGGGTGAATTGGCCGAATTACAAAAAAATCAAATGGTGACTGCGTTGTCAAACTTTAGAGATCCCAAGCTTGTAAATCATCTCCTACAGCATTTAAATTACCCGGCCAATAATCGAGAGGGCATAAGGGTTCACCCCCTTGGTTTTTTATATAGGCCTGCTTTCCCCTTACCAAACAATCATCTCCAATATAATATTATGGAATGGATGGAAATGAGTGAAGGAATTTCCTTGCAGGATAATTCGACTTTGCCGGTGTGTCAAACTATAGGGGAAGTTGATTTTAAATCTTTGTCACAGGGAATACCCTAATCTCTGGGAGAAGGAAAACTGTCTTCAATACAAGATCTTGAACCTGATCCTCCACTACATGGAACATACCAATTACAGGATGAAGCAGAGTTGCCCTCAGTCAGAGCGCCCAATTCACAAAAGTAATCTGAGACAAAATCCTAACTTTACGACTTTCGGTATTCACAGAAGGCATTTAGGAGTACTAAAGTTAGGATTTTGTCTCAGCTAAACTTAAGTTTTGGTTTTAAGTTAAACTTAAGACCAAACTTAAGTTTAACTGAGACAAAATCATAGTCGTAAAGTTAGGATTTTGTCTCAGTTAAACTTAAGTTTGTCTTAAGTTTAACTTAAGACCAAAACTTAAGATTGACTGAGACAAAATCCTAACTTTAGTACTCCTAAATGCCGTCTGTGAATACCGAAAGTCGTAAAGTTAGGATTTTATCTCAGATTACTTTTGTGAATCGGGCCCCAAGTCTCCTGTCCAGCATAGAACGGTCTCAGTCTTATTTCTTGGGACATTGCAGGAGCTCACTCAAAAATCACAAACTCTGATTGGGTTAGGATTGTCAATGCCTTTGAAATTATTTGCTGCCAAGAAACATGAATGACAGGAAGGTGTTGCAAGGTGTTGTATTGATAGGTATCAAGCTTTTGTCCAGTCAGCCCTGCCTTTAAAGGTGGGAAGAGCTAAGGGCGGCATAGCTACGTTTTTCTCTATCCAAATTATTGCATTCCAAGTTTCTAAAATTTGGTCTTCTCTTTACATTTTTATAACTTGTTTATCTTTACCTGCGGAACCTGACATTATTTGATTAATTTCTATTACAATATCGTCAACCAGAGGTTGAGTGATTCGATAAATTAATTTGATGGGTTTTAGATGACTTTTACCAGAAAACAAATCGCATTGTCTACATAATATGGGCTGGGGGATTTATTATTCTTTTTTGACAACATACTGGCAATCGTATGTGTGGTTTTATGTATCCAAAGAACAATAATGTTACCCATTTTAAGCATACAGTTTATGGCAAGGCACTTAATACCCTTATTATGAAGCACAATTTCATTTTTTCCAGTGATATGTTTTGTAGGGACAATGCCTGTATCCTAACTTTCTTGGAAAACTATTCAGAGAGCACTATTAATTATATTGTGACATCGGCTAAGCTTTCCCCTCTACTTCTAGAGCTTAAATTGGTCAGTAAATGTGCAAGTGACCATAATCCTCTCATTATCACACTAAGGGGCATATTAACAACGGCCAGCGATAATTATCGCTGGCCGTGCTTAGCGTGAGGAATCCTATCGCCGGCTATCGCTGGAAATTATCGCCATGCTAGCGCTGTATTAACAACGCTTAGCGCAAAGGCGATAATTTTTCAGTGATAGCGATGTTTTCCATGGAACATCGCTGGTTTTCCAGCGATGTCCCATGGAAAACGGCGATATACTTGGCGATAGGGCCTGTGGTCTTAGCCACACAATCCACCCCCCATGTTAGGTATGCCTTAGTCAGGAATTTAGCAGACGTTAAATTCCTGCGTTAAGGCATACTTAACGCAATTTAAAATATCGCTAACCCACGTTGCTAATATGGCGATACCTGGGTTAGCGATATTTCCCCTGTTGTTTTCACAGGCACGCCCCCTTTGCATCTCATTAGCGATGCGATGGGAGGCGTGCAGAAAACGGACGCTAAGTCAGGAATCACGCGCTAGCGTGTCCATGTTAATTCGGCGATAAAATTATCGCCGCTTTTCGTCCGAAAACGGACGCTAAAGCGGCGATAATTCATAAACGCCGCCTTGTTAATATGCCCCTGAATTCCTACACTAAATCTAAAGGCCCTAAAAATAAGGATAGGAAAGCTTATTCAAAGAATAAAGGATTAAAGACAAAATGGGTTAAGGTTGACCCAATTGTATTTAATTGAGATATTGCGGTTGAGAACATGGACTCTATTTTGACCTGTCTAATTGAGGAGATAGGGCCTAATATCATACAAGATGGGTTTAATAACATTTGTAGGTCTATATCAGACAATTTAACCTCCAATAGGTCTCCCAGAGAGCCTCCTCCCACTGATGGTTTAACGCTGCCTGTTCGCCTGCCCATGAACAGCTGACCCTGCCCTCATTCAATACAAGTGGTCAAGGACACAAGAAGGCTATATAAAACCACCTTAGAGGGAAGGAAAAGTGAAATAAGGAATAAAGAATGGGAAGACCTTTAGTGGCGAGGAGGGCTAGGGATAACACCAAGTCCTAGGAAGTAGTTAATTGGCCGTTCTTTTCAGAGATAGATGCCCCAAAAGTTGAATCTCTAATTACAGTGGATACCTGGATGTCTCACTTTTCTAAATTTTCTCAATCAGAAAACAAGACCAAGACCATTAATACAGGATTGGGTCACTGTCTGATTTCGCAAAACCCACAAGGCCTCCCGATCCCAATTGTCACCCATGAAGTGACTCTAGCCATCATGAAATGTGTTCCTGGGAAGGCACCTGGCCCTGATGGTGTTCCAGGGAATATTTTTTAATCTAACATTAATCTCTGGGCTCTCTTGCTAACAAATGTTTTTAGATCCGCTGTGTCAGGTCCCATTCCAGACTCCTGGAGGGCAGCTATTGTTGTTCATAATTTAAAAAAGGAGATAGATCCATGCCATCCTTCTGCAGGCAAAGCTTCACTATTGGATTCTAGTGTTAAGATTCTGGTCCATGTATTCTTGTCCCATCTGGAGAGCTGGACTGATGAAAACAATATCCTAACGGAAGTCCAGTGTGGGTTTAGACCAGGTATCAGCACTGTTTCAGTGCCTAAACCTTCATCTTATAGCAGGGAAATATGTCAGGGCCAAAGGGGGATCCTTACATCTGGCCTTCATTGATCTAACAAGTGCATACGATTTAGTGAACCACTCGAAGATATGGGACTTAATGGAACTGATTGGTGTTAAAAAAAGAACTCCTCATCCTTATAAGATGTTTACATCAGGATCTAACAGTAAGAGTCCGTTATAGCTCTACAGGGGAATGTTCCCCCCGATATCAGTTCTACTCAGGGCGTTAGACAGGGGTGTATTTTGGTTAATTTTCTTTTCCTACTTTATATTAATGGGATCAATAAATACTTAGTGGATAAAGGGAAAGACACACCATGTATGGGGACTCAATCCATACCCATTTTATTATATGCAGCCAACGCAGTGCTTCTTTGCCGCACAGCAAATGGCCTACATGTCCTATTAAACTTGTTTTTAACCAATGTGGAATACATGGACCTGCAGGTAAACCATTCAAAGTCCTTTATTATGACCGGTGGCCATCCAAGCTCAAAGTCTAAGTATTTTGTTATTGTGGCTGACACACTTAGAAAAGATCAAATCTTTTAAATATCTGGGAATTCTTTTTGTCTCATCTTTTAGCTGGACTTTGTTATTAACCCTAAGATTCCAACATTTCAGCAGGAACATTGAGGCTATGAGTGAGTATACACTTATAAAGCGCATGGCTACCAAAGGCCTCCCAGCGCTAGAGACAAAGCCGACAACTAAAGAGTAACAGGGGGGATCAAGGAAACAGCAGAGTCTTCAGGAGTTTGCGGAAAGAAAGATGATTGACCTCCAGCCGGATATGGTCTGGTAACTGATTCCAACATTTTGCCGCAATGAAGGAAAACAGACGTCCACCACTCCGAGCTCGGTTTATTCTGGGGACAGCTGCTAGGAGTTTTTTCCCGGAGCGCAATGCTCGTAGCGGGAGGTATGGGGAAATGATAGATTGCAGAATTGGTGGTGCCCTAGCTGACAGTGACTTATGGGCGATGCACAAAGCCTTGAACTGAATTCTTTCGGCCACTGGTAGCCAGTGCAAAGCAATAATGTGTGGTTTGGCAGATTCCCGATTATGAGCCTGCATAAGAAGTCGCGCCGCACAGTTTTGAACCGTTTGGAGTTTTTTAATAGTGGAGCAAGGAGCTCCAAGGTAGAGCACATTGGCATAGTCAAGCCTCGAAAGAATCAAGGCTTGCACCAGTAATTTCCTTGCAATAAAAGGCAGAAAGGGAAGAACTTTCCTAATCATTTTTAGGATACCATAACAGGTGCCTGCCACGCTGCGCGCCTGTTCCCTAAAGTTCAGGTTGTGATCCAACCACACCCCGAGACTTTTTATTTGCTCTTTGGGGGTGGGCATCACACCTAAGCATTTAGGCCAAAGTACGCTGGTATCAAGATTGGTGGTCTTGCCCAAAAACATCAACTCCGTTTTGGCTGCATTCAGTTTTAGGAAAGAGCCAGCCATCCACGCGGAGATCCTTTCCAAGCAATTGGCCAAATTAATCTTAGAATTGTCCAGAAGATTGAGGGACACAATCAGCTGAGTGTCATCAGCATACGAGATGATCCTAACCCCAAAGGGCTTGACCACCTCGGCCAGTGGACGTAGATAAACATTAAAAAGTGTGGGGCTCAGGGAGGAGCCCTGAGGCACCCCACATCGCAGAGGCATACTTTCCGAGATAAAATTGTTCTCAAAAACCTGGAATGATCTATCGGCCAAGAAAGACTCAAGCCATTTGAGTAAAATTCCTGAAACCCCAATCTCTCTGAGTCTTGCGATCAATAGTTGGTGGTTGACCGTGTCGAAGGCCGCGCTGAGGTCGAGCAATACAATAGCTGCAGACCCGCCGCTATCCAGAATTTTCTGGCTTCTTCGACCACTGCTAATAGGGCCGTCTCCGTGCCTTGTTGGGGCCTAAAGCCCGTTTGAGAGGGGTGAAGACGTTCATTCTCCTCCAAAAAAGCGGAGAGAACGGAAGTGACATACTTTTCGCAAATTTTGGCAATCCCTGGCAGGAGCGAGATCGGCCGGTAATTAGCAAAGGCTTCAGAGTCCAGGGTGGGTTTCTTCAAAAGAGCTCTGACCATGGCCCGTTTCCATGAGTACGGGACAATCCCAGAAGAAAGTGATGTATTGATGAGATCCAAAATAACTGGGGCGACAGAGTCAAAGACCTGACTGAGAATATTAGGGGGTACAACATCGCTTGGGGAGCCGGATTTCAGACGGTCAAGGTAGATTTTTTAAGATTTCATATCCAAGGGAGGGATTGTCTCAATAAAAGGGTCTGGAAGTTTAGCATCAGCAGGGGGGGGATTTATGTAGGGTGGAAGAGGGGGAAAGGTCGAATAAATATCTTCAATTTTCTTATAAAAGTAATGAGCCAAATTTGTAGATTAGCACACAGACTAAGGCACAAACCCATTAAAGAGATGTTAAGTTTATATAAAAGTAAATGGAGCTCGGCAGGGGTATATGGTAAAGGGCTATGGGGTTACTGCAACGCTGGGCCCCTCTAGCGAATTTTAGACCGTTTTAGTCATAGATTACTGTCAATTTCTGGAGGTACTGCCACTTTTATATGCCACAAAGAATTAGGGATACCATACCTGGAGGACTCGATTGGGCTCACTCCTCTATTACTTTGGATTAAAAGCTGGGGAACCCCAGAGGCGGGCCTTATTAGAACCTGTATTGCTGATTGCTTGTCTCTTGATAGGGTAGGCCAGATTCCTTGGTTCTCCTATTTGAGGAAAACCTACAAGACCCTAGGCCTCCCAGAACTGTACAAAAATCCATATAAGATTACGCTTAAACTCAAAGAAGTACTTAAACAGCATTATGTAAATCACTGCATGAATTTGCATCTGGAGAGGGCCTAGTTTAAGGAGTCAATTGTTGGATACTCATTAGTATCAACAGCAAGGAGTTTGGAACCTCACTTCGACTGGATAGTGAATCTTACCCATCATTTTTATCTTACCCTTTTCAGATTACACACACTGTACTTTAAATTCACTTTCCCCCTGCAAGGTCCTTGGCAACACAATTTACCTCCCTGTTGCTGTGATAACGTCTCTAAGCAAAGCACAAGTCACTTTACACTGTTTCGTACCTTGCATTCAGCCTCTCTGTCCTCTTTTCTGATGCGTATTTTACATAATACAAACCTGAGATAGCATGAGGGAGGAAGGGCCTGTGTTTTTGCAGCGTCGTGGTTCAATAGATATTTGCTATCCAATTTAAAATTTTATAAGAGTGGCTTTTATTATTCGGAAATCATATGAACTTTTACATCTGTGATGCCAGTATGATTTGTGTATTGATTATGAAGATATTATTCTTTGTCGCTGTTTTTTCACATTCTGTTGAATTTTTACTTTTTATGTGTTTATCCATGCTCTGTATATTTATGTTTTGCTTTAATGGCTTCTGCCGAATAAAGATTATATTGACTTAATATGCTGATAAGACATCGGAATCAAAATAATCACACAATAGAGCAAACTGGCAAAGGAAACATGTATGGTGTCAAATCAATAAAAGAAAGGTATCACAGGTGACAAAGGGCCTGATTCTGCAGCACACATAGAAAGAGAAAAAGCACACATAGAAAGAGAAAAAGCCTCAGTGGGGTGTTTTTGTGCAGGAAGGTACACCTTCCTGCATAAAAACAATCCACCTTACAACGCAGGCACCCTTGCACCATGGTTTAAGGGTGCCTGTGTTGGCGCTAGGCAGCCAAAAGGGCACTGGTGCAGTGGAAAAGGCAGGAATGTGCCACATTGATTTAAATACAGCGCATTCCTGCCTTTTCCCTGTCACACAGTGCAGTGCAGCACGTGACTTGCTGCGCTACGCTGCACTACTTGACTTGCCCATAAATATGGCCCTAAGTCCAACTTTCAAAGATGCTGGAAAAACTCTTCCTGCCTACTACAGCAGCTCCTGATATGCTGCTGTAGATTTCTAGGGTTCAGACCTCAAGTCAGATGTGGAATAAAGGCTCAGCCACTCTTGCAACCTTTCATTTCCGAAGAATATGTGACACCAACTGGTCTGAACATTAAGAGTACTTCTAAATTTCGGTACAAGGGGAAGTAGGATGCAGCCCTCAGACCTTTCCCAGGCTGGTAACACACAGCAAGCAGAGGTCCTCTCATTGATGTGCGCTTCCAAATCTAGTTGTGTTCTGAGGAGCTGGTAGTGGAAAGCTTTGCTTGTAAGGCTTATTAGACAGTGATTGATTTTAACTTCTAACTCAGTACTAATAACATTCTCAGTCCTCCTAGCCCTCGTTTACAGCCCTTACTCTCAGTATACTGTATACCAATTCCAGAAAATCCATTTTTGGGTGAATTCAAATGCTGCCAAATACCACACATGCCTTTACCATGTATTTTTTACCAACCAAATTTTTACTGCGCATATGCCTGTACCAAGCATGAAAAGTCAATTTAATGTAAGTATAATTAAGGTAAGTGTTTTATCTATCTATCTATCTATCTATCTCTATATATATATATATATGTATATATATATATATATATTTTGCTCCATTGTCCACCTTAAGGCGCCACCGCACTCTTGATGACGGGTGCAGACGAAAATGGAGGTGGGTCCATTATAACATCAAAGTTCCTGTCTCCTTAGAAACACGCTGCACTCAAGGGGTTCATTCAAATGATTTATTTGCGAGGACGTGTTTCGGCGTTCTGCCTTCTTCTAGCTGATTTTGGGAGTCATGCAGACTGTGAAATGTCAATTTAAACTCCCAAAATGTATCATGGACTATAAATTCCCCACAATAAAAACGGAAGGGCAATGACATTGGTATGTGACCAATTCCCTTACTCCTTTCATTGACTGTGACCAATGAGAAACCAGCTATTAATTTAAAAGGCATCGTCACGTATATGCTGTTATTTTGAAATGCGAGCTAGAAGAAGGCAGAACGCCAAAACGTGTCCTCGCAAATAAATCATTTGAATGAACCCCGTGAGTGCAGCGTGTTTCTAAGGAGACAGGAGCTTTGATGTTAGAATGGACCCACCTCCATTTTCGTCTGCACCCGTCATCAAGAGTAAGGTGGCGTCTTAAGGTGGACAATGGAGCGAAGTATTTCTATATGGCGCCATTAGACACCGCCAGGAAGGCATCCTGGGTATCAGCGTCGACGCTGTCGCCAGTCATTTAGACTGATGGGGAAACGGCTATCTACCGACTTCTGAGCTGTATACTATGGAGCCTCATGGTTGACGAGGGGTTCTTCAAAGAAATCATCTAAACAGCGAGATGAGATAATTTGAATTAAGTAGAAGCAGCAAAGGGAGGAATAGTGATTAATCCAACGAACTCTGAACTTGGGAGTGCCAATGTGGCGGCGCAATATGTAACACCTACATTAGTCATCCAGACTGTGAACTGTCAATTTAAACTCCCAAAATGTATCATGGACTATAAATTCCCTGCAATAAAAACAGAAGGGCAATGACATTGGTATGTGACCAATCCCCTTCCTCCTTTCATTGACTGTGACCAATGAGAAACCAGCTATTAATTTAAAAGGCATCGTCACGTATATGCTGTTATTTTGAAATGCGAGCTAGAAGAAGGCAGAACGCCGAAACACATCCTCGCAAATAAATCATTTGAATGAACCCCGTGAGTGCAGCGTGTTTCTAAGGAGACAGGAGCTTTGATATATATATATATATATATATATACACATTTATGTGTGTGTATATATATATATACATACATACACACACATTTATGTGTATATATATATATACACATATATATATATACACAACAGGAAGTGGGAGCACACCGCTGACCTCTCAGGCAAGGTTCGCGCCTGGCATTCTGGTAAATGCAGTTTCTTGTAGCTCGCTCCGATATTTTCGAGTGTTTCGCCAAGGTTGGCGCAGATAGTGATGATCTCTAGACACGTGTTTCTGGTTTATTAACCGTCATCAGTAGAGAATACAGTCTTGTATTTTGGGGTTTGCTGAGTAGGCTGCCAAACATTATATCAGGTCCAGTACCTCTCACTGGCGCGCAGGTGCTTCATCCACGAGCTCGTCAGCTCAATGACTCACGGGAGTACTTTAAATAGACAACAGGATGTGGGAGCACACCGCTGACCTCTCACGCAAGGTTCGCCCCTGGCATTCTGGTAAATGCAGTTAAAGAACCAAAAAACACGTGTCTAGAGATCAGCACTATCTGCGCCAACTCTGGCAAAATACTTGGAATACTATAGCGAAGCAAGCAACATGAGACTGCATTTACCAGAATGCCAGGGGCGAACCTTGCTGGGGGTTGAAGCGGTGTGCTCCCACCCCTGTTCCTGTTTAAAAGTACTCCCGTGAGTCATTGAGCTGACGAGCTCGTGGAAGAAGCACCCGCGCGCCAGTGAGAGGTACTTGACCTGATGTAATGTTTGGCAGCCCACTCAGCAAACCCCAAATTTGAAGCCTGTAATCTCTACTGATGACGGTTAAAGAACCAGAAACACGTGTCTAGAGATCAGCACTATCTGCGCCAACTCTGGCAAAATACTTGGAATACTATAGCGAAGCAAGCAACATGAGACTGCATTTACCAGAATGCCAGGGGCGAACCTTGTTGGGGGTTGAAGCGGTGTGCTCCCACCCCTGTTCCTGTTTAAAAGTACTCCTGTGAGTCATTGAGCTGACGAGCTCGTGGAAGAAGCACCCGCGCGCCAGTGAGAGGTACTTGACCTGATGTAATGTTTGGCAGCCCACTCAGCAAACCCCAAATTTGAAGCCTGTAATCTCTACTGATGACAGTTAAAGAACCAGAAACACGTGTCTAGAGATCAGCACTATCTGCGCCAACTCTGGCGAAATACTTGGAATACTATAGCGAAGCAAGCAACATGAGACTGCATTTACAAGAATGCCAGGGGCGAACCTTGCTGGGGGTTGAAGCGGTGTGCTCCCACCCCTGTTCCTGTTTAAAAGTACTCCCGTGAGTCATTGAGCTGACGAGCTCGTGGAAGAAGCACCCGCGCGCCAGTGAGAGGTACTTGACCTGATGTAATGTTTGGCAGCCCACTCAGCAAACCCAAGATTTGACTCCTGTAATCTCTACTGATGATGGTTAAAGAACCAGAAACACATGTCTAGAGATCAGCACTATCTGCGCCAACTCTGGCGAAATACTTGGGATACTATAGCGAAGCAAGCAACATGAGACTGCATTTACCAGAATGCCAGGGGCGAAGCTTGCTGGGGGTTGAAGCGGTGTGCTCCCACCCCTGTTCCTGTTTAAAAGTACTCCCGTGAGTCATTGAGCTGAAGAGCTCGTGGAAGAAGCACCCGCGCGCCAGTGAGAGGTACTTGACCTGATGTAATGTTTGGCAGCCCACTCAGCAAACCCCAAATTTGAAGCCTGTAATCTCTACTGATGATGGTTAAAGAACCAGAAACACGTGTCTAGAGATCAGCACTATCTGCGCCAACTCTGGCGAAATACTTGGAATACTATAGCGAAGCAAGCAACATGAGACTGCATTTACCAGAATGCCAGGGGCGAACCTTGCTGGGGGTTGAAGCGGTGTGCTCCCACCCCTGTTCCTGTTTAAAAGTACTCCCGTGAGTCATTGAGCTGACGAGCTCGTGGAAGAAGCACCCGCGCGCCAGTGAGAGGTACTTGACCTGATGTAATGTTTGGCAGCCCACTCAGCAAACCCCAAATTTGAAGCCTGTAATCTCTACTGATGATGGTTAAAGAACCAGAAACACGTCTAGAGATCAGCACTATCTGCGCCAACTCTGGCGAAATACTTGGAATACTATAGCGAAGCAAGCAACATGAGACTGCATTTACCAGAATGCCAGGGGCGAACCTTGCTGGGGGTTGAAGCGGTGTGCTCCCACTCCTGTTCCTGTTTAAAAGTACTCCCGTGAGTTATTGAGCTGACGAGCTCGTGGAAGAAGCACCCGCGCGCCAGTGAGAGGTAATTGTCCTGATGTAATGTTTGGCAGCCCACTCAGCAAACCCCAAATTTGAAGCCTGTAATCTCTACTGATGACGGTTAAAGAACCAGAAACACGTGTCTAGAGATCAGCACTATCTGCGCCAACTCTGGCGAAATACTTGGAATACTATAGCGAAGCAAGCAACATGAGACTGCATTTACCAGAATGCCAGGGGCGAACCTTGCTGGGGGTTGAAACGGTGTGCTCCCACCCCTGTTCCTGTTTAAAAGTACTCCCGTGAGTCATTGAGCTGACGAGCTCGTGGAAGAAGCACCCGCGCGCCATTGAGAGGTACTTGACCTGATGTAATGTTTGGCAGCCTACTCAGCAAACCCCAAATTTGAAGCCTGTAATCTCTACTGATGACGGTTAAAGAACCAGAAACACGTGTCTAGAGATCAGCACTATCTGCGCCAACTCTGGCGAAATACTTGGAATACTATAGCGAAGCAAGCAACATGAGACTGCATTTACCAGAATGCCAGGGGCGAACCTTGCTGGGGGTTGAAGCGGTGTGCTCCCACCCCTGTTCCTGTTTAAAAGTACTCCCGTGAGTCATTGAGCTGACGAGCTCATGGAAGAAGCACCCGCGCACCAGTGAGAGGTACTTGACCTGATGTAATGTTTGGCAGCCCACTCAGCAAACCCCAAATTTGAAGCCTGTAATCTCTACTGATGACAGTTAAAGAACCAGAAACACGTGTCTAGAGATCAGCACTATCTGCGCCAACTCTGGCGAAATACTTGGAATACTATAGCGAAGCAAGCAACATGAGACTGCATTTACCAGAATGCCAGGGGCGAACCTTGCTGGGAGTTGAAGCGGTGTGCTCCCACCCCTGTTCCTACATATATATATATATATATATATATATATATATATATATATACATACATACATACATACATACACACACACATTTATGTGTGTATATATATATATATATATATTCACTGAAAAAACCATAGGTTTCAGGGGCGTTATAGTTAGTTGGACATTTCACTCGTACAAAACCATAGAAATTCCCCCGTTATAGTTAGTTCAGCTAACTATAACTCGCGCGCCCATAATGCACTGCTGATGACGTCACATATTACATCACTCATGACATGGTCAGTGACATCACTCATGACATCACTGATGACATCTCAAATGACATCACTGATGACATCACTGATGACATCATCCTTGTGATAGAGTGGCAGACCTCCTCTCACCCTAATATAACCTTTGATACACACACTCAAAAATACAAACTACCATTTTCAAAACAATGGACATACCGATACCAATTACAACACACCTATTCAGTAATTCCAAGATCTACACACACATCCGCTCATTCACCAACAGTCCCTATACAGTCACTCATACATGTACTCACTCATCATATGTACTCCTACACCTATACATCCTGTTACACACCGCCACTCATCCATAGAGTTACTCACACACATAGTAACACATGCAAACAAAGTATCAAACATCCATTTACTTGCATATACAGTTATACACACACTACCACACTTACTTCTACAGAAACCTACACATACTTACTCTCTTAAACAATCACTTATAGAAACACCTACTTATTTGTACAGGAACTCTTCCAATCTCACTCTCACATATACTCACTTATATACACCAATACTCACATATACTAGTTTAAAACATATGTAGTTACTCATAAAGACACTATTGAGACAGTCATTCACTCACTAACACACCCATACACATACTCATCCACCTATACAGTCCTGCACACATGCTGTCTTCAACACATACAAACAGTGAGTCACTCATTCATGCATCTATGCACTAAGTAATACCCCCACCGAACCATACAGACACTCAGACACTCATACTGATACTCAAAAAACCAACTAATAACCCATATAGACACTCATGTAGCTACTCACCAACCCATGCAGCCACTTATACACAAAGTGAGAGACTGATACAGATATTTTCATATTTAAACATTACTCACTAACCCATGTATTCACTAAGATACACTTAGTCAGTTATACAATCAATTTTACAAAAAAAATCATCCATTTAGACACTTATATACCCATTTATTCTTCCATCGACCTTGAGATATACATATATAAAACATATTTAATTTTCAGAAAAACACACATTCACTGGATGATGTCATCAGTGATGTCATTTGAGATGTCATCAGTGATGTCATGAGTGATGTCACTGACCATGTCATGAGTGATGTAATATGTGACGTCATCAGCAGTGCATTGCGGGCGCGCGAGTTATAGTTAGCTGAACTAACTATAACGGGGGAATTTCTATGGTTTTGTACGAGTGAAATGTCCAATTAACTATAACGCCCCTGAAACCTATGGTTTTGTCAGTGAATTTCTAAGGTTTTTTAAATGCTAATTTCTAACTATAACGTGCCTGAAACCTATGGTTTTTTCAGTGAATTTCTAAGGTTTTTTAAATGCTAATTTCTAACTATAACGTGCCTGAAACCTATGGTTTTTTCAGTGAATATATATATATTTATTATACTATGTATACATATGAAAATGTCTCGGTCCCCTGTTTGCCTAGGTGGCACGGAAAAAATGGGTGGAACTGACATCAGCACGCCGACGAGGTCCTCTTATGGCTCCGATGACGTCATACGGTGTCGCGAGCGGAGCCGTGCTCGTTGACGTGGGAGAGCTAGGAAAGAATTTCCGTGGAATGCTGGTGCAGGGGATATTCACCTAAGTGTTCAGGCTAGTCCTTTGGGAGCAACTGTTTATGTTGCCACTCCAGAAACCGAAACCAGTGATCCGAGGGCAGAGGCCCTGCAGATGGCACACGAGGTGGGGTGCCCAGTCGTGTGCACCGGCGGGGCAGCGAAGTGACAAGCACCACAACCCACAAAAAAGGTAACGAGGGCACTGAATAACACAGGATCTTCTCTTTGTATCTGGCAGGAACAACGAAGTTAAAATGCCCTAGTACCAAAATGTAGAATTAGTGCTACAACGGTCTTCAAGAGGACCTGCGATGCCGCTTCTGCCTCCCGTACCCTGGAAGCGGCACATGGGTCACGCGGTACGGTCATACTGCGGTGGGACGCACACTCGTTGACCTCTCATGGCACTGCTCCACACTTCAGGGAGGACGCTTTCCATTAGCTATGTTTTCTGATGACATGTCGCGCCGGCCCCGTCCAACAACAGAACTCCTTTAGATCCAAACAGACTCTTCCACTCTCTCACCGGAAGTGAAACCAGGCCACGCGGACACTTTCACAATACAACAGCCGGGAATGCACTTTTCGGTAAAAAAACCACATTCCTTCCTCCTAATTAATCAAATAAACGTCTCACTGAAGAACAGGGGCCAGCTTCGATCGGTAAACAGCCGTTACAACGACTTTTTTACTTTGCGATACCATTACAATGCATGCATTACCACGCATGCATTGTACATCACGAAGTCATTACTACGCATTTTTTTAGAACGCATGGTCATTTACCACGCATGCCTTTACAACGAATTTTGTTGTAAAGGTATGTATGGTAAATGACCATGCGTTCTAAAAAACATGTAGACGATCCATGTCATTGTAAGGAAGCAGAGGCTGTTCCGTTTCCTCACAACGACGTGCACCGCCCCTCAGAGATGACGTGAAGCAGGAACCACGAGGAGAGAGGAACCATGAGGAGTGAGAGGTAAGGGGGATTGGCATGGGGTGGGGGTTCCTTTTCTAGGGTTTAGGGTAGTGCAGTGGTGTTTGGGTGGTGTAGGGGGTCGTGCTGGGGGTAGGTTTTTAGGGTTTAGTGTAGTGCAGTGGTGTTTGGGTAGTGTAGGGGGTCATGCTGGGGGTAGTGTTTTAGGGTTTAGGGTAGTGCAGTAGTGTAGGGGGTCATGCTGGTGGTAGTGTTTTAGGGATTAGGGTAGTGCAGTGGTGTATGGGTAGTGTAGGGGGTCGTGCTGGGGTAGTGTTTTAGGGTAGTGCAGTGGTGTTTGAGTAGTGTAGGGGTCATGCTGGTGGTAGTGTTTTAGGGTTTAGGGTAGTGCACTGGTGTTTGTGTAGTGTAGGGGGTCATGCTGGGGGTAGTGTTTTATGGTTTAGGGTAGTGCAGTGGTGTTTGGGTAGTGTAGGGGTCGTGCTGTGGGTAGATTTAGGGTTTAGGGTAGTGCAGTGGTGTTTGGGTAGTGTAGGGAGTCGTGCTGGGGGTAGTGTTTTAGGGTTTAGGGTTGTGCAGTGGTGTTTGTGTAGTGTAGGGGGTTGTGCTGGGGGTAGTGTTTTAGGGTTTATGTTAGTGCAGTGGTGTTTGGGTAGTGTAGGGGGTAGTGCTGGGGTAGTGTTTTAGGGTTTAGGGCAGTGCAGTGGTGTTTGTGTAGTGAAGGGGGTCATGCTGTGGGTAGTGTTTTAGGGTTTAGGGTAGTGCAGTCGTGTTTGTGTAGTGTAGGGGGTCGTGTTATAGGGTATAGGGTAGTGCGGTGGTGTTTGGGTAGTGTAGGGGGTCATGCTGGGGTTAGTGTTTTAAGGTTTAGGGTAGTGCAGTGGTGTTTGGGTAGTGTAGGGGGTCGTGCTGGGGGTAGTGTTTTAGGGTTTAGGGTAGTGCAGTGGTGTTTGTGTAGTGTGGGAGGTCATGCTGGGGGTATATTTAGGGTTTAGTGTAGTGCAGTGGTGTTTGGGTAGTGTAGGGAGTCGTGCTGGGGGTAGTGTTTTAGGGTTTAGGGTAGTGCAGTGGTGTTTGGGTAGTGTAGGGAGTCGTGCTGGTGGTAGTGTTTTAGGGTTTAGGGTAGTGCAGTTATGTTTGGGTAGTGTAGGATGTCGTGCTGGGGGTAGTGTTTTAACACTAATTTTTCTTTCTACAGCACTAACCATAATTTCTATGACAAAATGAACCCCCTCATTTTGTTCCTTTTTAAATTAAATGTTTTAAGAGTTACCAGTTTATTCCAATCAAGATGGCTTCAGGTGTGCCATAATGTTGTCATAAGTAAGACTGTTAGCGCTCTAGTTGTTCTTTAGAACACTCTGGGAAGCTGCAGTAGAACACAAAGGCATCAACTGACAGGCTGCTCCTGTTGAAATATAACAGGAAGATATTTGAGATCACACTTGAAACATGTCCTAATTTTTCTTTCTACAGCACTAACCATAATTTCTATGGCAAAATGAACCCCCTCATTTTGTTCCTTTTTAAATTAAATGTTTTAAGTGTTACCAGTTTATTCCAATCAAGATGGCTTCAGGTGTGCCATACTTTTGTCATAAGTAAGACTGTTAGCGCTCTAGTTGTTCTTTAGAACACTCTGGGAAGCTGCAGTAGCACACAAAGGCATCAACTGACAGGCTGCTCCTGTTGAAATATAACAGGAAGATATTTGAGATCACACTTGAAACATGTCCTAATTTTTCTTTCTACAGCACTAACCATAATTTCTATGACAAAATGAACCCCATCATTTTGTTCCTTTTTAAATTAAATGTTTTAAGTGTTACCAGTTTATTCCAATCAAGATGGCTTCAGGTGTGCCATAATTTTGTCATAAGTAAGGCTGTTAGCACTCTAGTTGTTCTTTAGAACACTCTGGGAAGCTGCAGTAGAACACAAAGGCATCAACTGACAGGCTGCTCCTGTTGAAATATAACAGGAAGATATTTGAGATCTCACTTAAAACATGTCCTAATTTTTCTTTCTACAGCACTAACCATAATTTCTATGGCAAAATGAACCCCCTCATTTTGTTCCTTTTTAAATTAAATGTTTTAAGTGTTACCAGTTTATTCCAATCAAGATGGCTTCAGGTGTGCCATAATTTTGTCATAAGTAAGACTGTTAGCGCTCTAGTTGTTCTTTAGAACACTCTGGGAAGCTGCAGTAGAACACAAAGGCATCAACTGACAGGCTGCTCCTGTTGAAATATAACAGGAAGATATTTGAGATCTCACTTAAAACATGTCCTAATTTTTCTTTCTACAGCACTAACCATAATTTCTATGGCAAAATGAACCCCCTCATTTTGTTCCTTTTTAAATTAAATGTTTTAAGTGTTACCAGTTTATTCCAATCAAGATGGCTTCAGGTGTGCCATACTTTTGTCATAAGTAAGGCTGTTAGCACTCTAGTTGTTCTTTAGAACACTCTGGGAAGCTGCAGTAGAACACAAAGGAATCAACTGACAGTCTCTGCCCTTGTTGGATGTACATGTTTTACTGAGAATGTCAGACTTCATTCTCACATGACTGAGAAAGATAATGTGAATTTACAGAAAATATGCTCTCATTTTAGCTTCTGGAGCACCTTCCAAAACTGTATGGGACAAGCATGTGAAAATAGTTCTCTCAAACATGATTCATGATATCCCAGCAGAAGGTTTTTCACAGGGTAAAATCACCTTAGAACACACCACAATTCCTGAAATTAGTATGGTACCATCAACAAATGAATTCTAATGTAACTAAAGTCTGTTATCACCCTTTATAGTTCTCCTTTTGGTAACCCTCAAAATCTTCGATTCACTACAATGCATTTCAATGGGGTACTATCATTTATATTAGTCCCAAGATGGCTGCCAGCAATTCCAGGATGAAGTGCTGTCAGCCAATCAGATCTCACGATGACATGTGTGGTTAGGCTCCGCCCAGATATATATGTGTTTTCTTTTTCAAATTTCTCAGGAACTACTGAACGGATTTACACCATTTAAGCAAAAGACACGACTCTGAACCAAGGGCTACCTTTTTGGCAAATTTGGTATAATTCCGTTCAGCAGTTCGGGCTGTAGCTGCGACTAAAGGTTCCTATGGAAAATTGCATGGGGAAAACACGTTTTGGGACCCCCCTTTTTTCTCGGCCCCCGCTTGCCGAATCACCCCGAGACTTTCAGGATAGGAGCGGACCGGAGCGCCCCAACAAGTTAGAAAATTTGGCGAAGATTCGTCAACCGGCGCCAAAGTTATTTCAAATAGAATGTTGCGGATTTCCTATGGAAAATAGGTCCTAACTATAACTATCTACTGGCGACCGCCAGTAGAAAATTTGGCGAAGATTCGTCAACCGGCGCCAAAGTTATTTCAAATAGAATGTTGCGGATTTCCTATGGAAAATAGGTCCTAACTATAACTATCTACTGGCGACCGCCAGTAGATAAATATATATATATATATATATATATATATATATATATATATATATATATATATATATATATATATATATATATATATATCGAGACAACAATCCAGATGCAGTCGTGCACAAAAGTGGATACGGACTTCGAAATATGCTGGTGCCAAAATGAAAAGTTTATTTTAGTTTGTGCTGCCCATGACGCGTTTCGGCCACGTCCTGTGGCCTTGATCACATGACCACGCTACGTAATTACAGGATTTAAAAAGGTAACACACTAACCATGTGACAAGTGATGGCAACAGTAGCAATGAAAGACAGACTGTAGAATACATTACAAATTTGTTAATAAAGCATTTTCATTATTTCATTCTACTTTTTATCGGTACTAATACATCAATATTATACGAAAATGACTAACTTAAATATGCATTTATAAAAAACATGTGCAAAGCTGCTATAAATGACCCAATTGCAATAACAAAAAAGCTAAAATCTATTCGGCTATCAAGATTGAATATATAAATACATTAAAAAAATAAAATGTACCAATACTTAAAATTGATATTATTTAGAAACCTAGTGTGCAAATAGCAATAGCTAGCTTCATGTTAATCGGGTTCATATTGCACATTCTAATTGCTGCAGTACAATGATAATGTTCCTTTTCAAAAGTGCTACTAGTGCAAAAAAAGTGCTTCAGTGCAAAGTTTATATAAACATAAAGTGCTTGTTTAATGCGTTCCTGAAGACTTCAACAATGCGAAGTCCAGGAATCTTTACCTATTTACAATAAAATCAAAAAATAGCGGCTGAAATAGAGGAAGTATACAGAAATGTAAACCTGGTTTTACCCTGTGATTGGGGGCCCCATAGATGTTGGACACCAATACCATAGTGTGTTATCAGGTATGGGTCAGAATTTCCAAGCTATTGGGTAATATGTTGTAACAGTCAGAGTCATAATTATAGTCATTATTTACAGTATTTTCGAATTCAAGCCTCATCAGACCATATACAGATGGTTGCATTTACAGATAATTATGCAGATCCTCACCAATATTAAGGCCCTGTGGAGACTTAGTATCTAATTCTACAATATATTTAGATTCTAGTTGCCGTAGCATTTTCTCATGGTTACCTCCTCTTGTGTTAACTTGTACTGCATCAATTACGAAGTATTGGAGGCAGCTCAAGTTATTATTATGAGCAGATTTAAAATGCCTCGCTACCGGGTAGGATGGGTCGGAATTGACTATTGCACGTAAATGCTGCAATATTCTTACATATACTTGTAGTTTTGTGCTGCCTATGTAGCGCAGACCACAGCTACATTGTAGCACATATACAGCGTGGTCTGTTCTGCATGTATAGTGCCCTTTAAGCTCAATATTGTAGTTAGAAAAGGCTGTACTGTATGAGGTGGTATTGATGCCAAACTTACATGCACGGCAAGAACTACACTTAAAAAGCCCTGCTTGGGTGTTAGCCAGCTGATCTTATTATCGGTTTCAGGACTAGTTTTTACCAAATCATTTCGCATAGAATATGCTTTACGAAATGTGAATATAGGTCTTGCAGGGAGTACTTGTTTGAGGGTTGCATCAGTGAGGATAATAGGCCATTGCTTATTTACTATGGCCTTGATTTTATTAGCCTGTTTGCTATAGGTGGTAATCAATCTAATTTGTGACTTTTTTGTGATTGTTTCTGGTATGTTGCTATCACCCGGTGTTTCCACCACCTCCATTTCCCTGTTCGGATTTAATAGCTTTTGCCTATCCTTGCTGTTTGCTTTTTTTATGGCAATATCCATTTTTTTAGGATTATACCGTCTTTCAATGAATCTCATTTTGGCTTCCAGTTGATGATGCTCAAGGTCCCTTGCTGTACTGCACGCCCTATGTATACAAAGAAATTCGCCATATGGGATACTCGTGATTGTATGTTGAGGATGAAAGTCAAGTCAAGTCAGGAACATTTGTTGAGCGCGCATATCACCCAAAAGGTCTCATGGCGCTAGCGGACGACTCCACATTAACCGAGCAGTAGAAAAGAGGGCTGCTGTTAATGATCAAACAGCCAGGTTTTTAATTCCCTGCGGAATTGATTATGATCTATAACAGAGAGCAAATAGGATGGAAGTTTATTCTAGAGGGTGGGTGCCAGGAAAGAAAAGGATCTCCCGCCGTTCCTGGCGGTGCGAACTCTGTGGGGGGTGAGGAGAGATCTAGAGCTGGACCTAAGTGTCCTGCTTGGCTGGTACCAGCTGAGTTTATTTGCAAAGTAGCTGGGCCCGCTTCCGTGCATATTCCTATGCACAAGACAAAGGATCTTGAAGCGGGTTCGCTTCCTGATAGGAAGCCAATGAAGGTATTTCAGACTTGGCGCTGATGGAGACCTAGACGGGAGATTCAGCACCAGCCTGGCCGCTGTGTTCTGCATTCTCTGTTCTGAAAGCTATTTGCGTGCAGCAATGTATTGCCAGCAGTGGATTTCCTGAACAAACATGTTTCAATTTTACCTTGTTCAATGTACACCTTAAGGTCTAAAAAATTGGTAGTTTTATCATTAATGTGTGCTGTAAATTGTAAATTCAGGTTGTTGACATTTGTTTTATTGACAAATTCTTCTGCCTGGTCAATTGTACCTCGCCATATAATAAAAACATCATCAATATAACGCCACCACTGTACCACATGTAGCATCCAGTCATTCTTGTGTTCTACCTTTAGGACATGCTCCTCCCACCAGCCTACATGTAAACATGCATAGCTGGGGGAGAAGCATGCCCCCATGGCCACCCCTCGCAGCTGTTGGTAAATGATGTTATCAAACATAAAAACATTGTTGTGTAAACACCAGTATATCATATTGAGGAGCATTTGATTGTGGCTATACATTTCTATTGGTCTTTTGCCAAGATAATGTTCAACAGCTTTCAATCCATCAGCATGTGCGATACTGGTGTAAAGGGCAGTAATGTCCATGGTTAGGAACACAAAATCACTGGACCAAGTTTGTTGACTCAGTTTGTACAAAAAGTCAGTGGTATCACAGATGTACGTCGGGAGGTTAATGACAAACTCTTGTAGGTAAAAATCAACATATCTAGATGTGTTCTCGAACAGGCTCTTCTTGGCAGAAATAGTAGGTCTGCCTGGCACTGGTGATTCATTTTTATGAACTTTTGGAATAAAATAAATGTAGGCATTGTGGGGAATTCATTGTTTAAAAACATAAACTCATCTTTCGAGATCAGGCCATCTCTTTTCCAGAATGTCAAGTCATCTTTGTAATTTTTACTCATCTTTTTCACTTGTGCAGAATTGATTTTTTTGTAACATGCTGCATTGTTGAGGTGCCTATATGCTTCTATCTTGTAATCAGTTTTTCGTCATAGCACAACATTCCCCCCCTTGTCCGATTTATTAATTACAATTGCTGAATTGTTTTTCAATTTTGTCATGAGGTCAAAATAATTCTTTGCTTGATGTTTGGGGATATAGTTGTGAGTTTTTGTCTTACGATGAAGTTTCTTTAATTCATCAGTTATGCGGTCATGGAAAATATCAACCGCATCACGAGGCATAGTAGGTACAAATGTTGATGGAGGCTTTTAGGGGCTATGGCCTGACATAGTGATATCAATTCCCTCTGCAATGGCTACGGCTTGTGTATTGGTGGTATCATAAGAAGTGTTGTTAGTATCATCACTTAGGGCATGCAGCATCCTTATAAGCGATACATCTTCTGATTGTAACCCAATGTGCCCGGTTTGACTAGTAGATTGTTTTTCTTTCACTTTGCTGGTATCTTCAGTATACTTTTTGATGGTATAGTATTTAGTAAGTTTTAGTTTTCTTATGAATTTGTATACATCCACTCTCGTATGGCAATAACTAAAATTGCTTTCTGGGCAAAACGATAAACCAAGGGCAAGTAGCTGTTTTTCTGCCTGATTTAGTTGGATGTCAGTCAAATTGATTACAGTCTTATCAATTGAGGCTAGCGTTTCTTCCATCTTTGATTTTGTTGCCTCCGTCCTCTTGCACCTGAGGCATTTTCGTCTTTCGCGCATTCTGGCATTCCTCCTGAGTTTTGTGAGGCATTTGGATTCCTTGGTCATAGGGACTGTTTTCTTTCCCTTCTTAAAAAATCCAATTCTTCTGCGAGTGTCAGATGGCCCAGGTCTACCCTTTGTTCCGATCCAGTTATTGCCCCATCTTCAGATTCTGTTTCGCTGGGGACCGTACTGGCATCAGAAGTAGATATGTTGGTCTCGCTGCCTATCATATTTGATGGTCTCTGATATCCTAGTAATTTGTTTGCACCTTTTTGTTTACGTAAGTTATCGAATTTGCGCGCAAATGTAAATATTTGGCCAAGTTCGTAATCATTTTTGTCACGTGCAAACTTGAATGCCTTTCTGGTGTTGATGACCTCTTCTTGCTTTTTCAAACGATCTTTCATTTCCTTTATGCTTTTATCTATAAAATCCTTGTGGCTCAGATGTTCCGTTTTATTCAATTCATTGTTAATCCGTGTTATTTCAATCATGTTACTTTCACGGTCTATTCTAGCATATTTGATTAAGAGGCATACCAACCGCATAGACGAATCCAAGTTGCTTTCCGCCCATTCTTTTAGTAGGAGCGGATTCGGATTTTCGAAACTTGGCGCTAGCATAATGCCCCTCGGGATCCTACCAACAACATGATATTTTTCAAGTGATTTGATCTCCCACCACTTTGTCAATTCGCTTTTGCTGTTTTTTTCTAATGATTTTAATAGGCCTTTAACATTATTGTTTGCGCTTGTATCATTCTTATTGGTATTGCTGCCCCCTTCCGTTATTTTTGGCAGGTTTAAAAACAGTTCCTCTGCTGCCATTTCCCGTTCCCGTAGCGCGTCTTCGGACATTGCACTGCAATATGTTACTTGAATATAGATTGGACTGTATACGTCTTTGCACAGTCCATAATGGCACTGTAGCACCTCCCCACCTTCTGTGTGACCACTGACTTACCCCGTGTACCCAGGTGATCTCACAAGTCCTCCGACTCCCGTAATCTCCCTCCGACACTGCGAATGTTTGTTGAGGTCAAAGCAGGGGGCTGATCAGTAAAGCTCCTTACGAAGCGATTTCCTTGGCGGCTTGACAACGACCAGCCAACTTCCGGGTGAGGGGTCCATAGAAAGGAAGAAGCCAACTTCCGACGATAATATCGAGACAACAATCCAGATACAGTCGTGCACAAAAGTGGATACGGACTTCGAAATATGCTGGTGCCAAAATGAAAAGTTTATTTTAGTCTGTGCTGCCCATGATGCATTTCGGCCACGTCCTGTGGCCTTGATCACATGATCACGCTACGTAATTACAGGATTTAACAAGCATTTGCAATGCAATAGGTCTCGCATTAGTAAAAGTTTGAGTTTTTAGCGTAGCACATATTAATGCAACATTACTAGTGCGTCACCTGTACCTGGTCCATGCACGCACCCACCCATGGAAGTGACGCAGCAGGTTGGCACAAGATCACACGTTTCTCGTGCCTCGGCTGAAGCGAGCGCGCCGCTCACCCCGCCCCTATCAGACCGACCTAACCGGGACATCCTCTTTATGTAGCGAGCCAGGATGAAAGCGCCAAAACCAAGGAGGCAACAAACCTGGGAAGTGCGCTCTGACGTAGGCGCGAGCTCTGGACCAGGATCATAAGGCACCGGAGCGGTGTGAGCTGGGATTGTACCCAGACGGCCTACCACTGAGGAAGTCAGGAGAGTTGCCACCTTATGCCGATACTTATCATAGATAAAGTACCGGCCGTTTGTTTATTTTTTGCTGCTGTTAAATTCAGCCACGCTCTGGGAGGTGAAAAAGCAGTGGCGTAAAAGTGTCAGGTTTTTTTTTGTAACATGATAATTATCTGCTATCCTAAAGTGCCTGAAACCCATACAAGCCAGTCTCAAATCACGTTGAGCTGTTTTCCTTATGTTTGCTTGTTAGGTACATGTTTCAGAGAGGGATAGATAGATGGCCGGCCTCCTCTGCTGGCTCCAATATCTGTATCAACCTGGACCTAAAAACACAGGCCAGGGCGGTTAAAAACAAGCGGAACAGGAGGTAAAAGTGGGTCTGAGTTTATTTTTTGCATCGCGCTTTCAGTTTTGAGTGAAAGCGCGATGCAAAAAATAAACATGCGCCGCCATTAACAAAGCCCCTGTCCCGGCTGCGCACGTCGTGCAGCCTTTGTAAGCAGAACAAGCACGCAAGTGGTGCGCACGCGTGCGCCACAGCGAGACATCTGTTTTGCATTATCGGCCACGATAATGCAAAACAGATGTCAGCCGTGCGGGTAACAGACACCAATAGGCCGTGGGCGGGGCAAATGCGGGACATGCGCCCGCATTTGCCCAATTGCGTGCTGTCTTTGTTAGAAAGACGCACGCAACGCCCAATAGCCTGCAAGGAAAACAAAACCACACGCACGAGCGTGTGGTCAGCTTTCCAAAGCCCTTTTTCTGTTCACATAAAGTCTCGCGCTGCGCGAGCAGTGCTACGCACTGCAACGCTAGGCGCAAGACCTAAAAAGGTAACACACTAACCATGTGACAAATGACAGCAATAGTAGCAATGAAAGACAGACTGTAGAATGCATTACAAATTTGTTAATAAAGCATTTTCATTATTTCATTCTACTTTTTATCAGTACTAATACATCAATATTATACGAAAATGACTAACTTATATATGCATTTATAAAAAACATGTGCAAAGTTGCTATAAATGACCCAATTGCAATAACAAAAAAGCTAAAACATATTCGTCTATCAAGATTGAATATATAAATACATTAAATAAATAAAATGTACCAATACTTAAAATTGATATTATTTAGAAACCTAGTGTGCAAATAGCAATAGCTAGCTTCATGTTAATCGGGTTCTTATTGCACATTCTAATTGCTACAGTACAATGATAATGTTCCTTTTCAAAAGTGCTACTAGTGCAAAAAAAGTGTTTCAGTGCAAAGTTTATATAAACATAAAGTGCTTATTTGATGCGTTTCTGAAGACTTCAACAATGCGAAGTATAGAAATCTTTACCTATTTACAATAAAATTAAAAAATAGCGGCTGAAATAGAGGAAGTATACAGAAATGTAATCCTGGTTTTACCCTGTGTTTGGGGGCCCCATAGATGTTGACACCAATACCATAGTGTGTTATCAGGTATGGGTCAGAATTTCCAAGCTATTGGGTAATATGTTGTAACAGTCAGAGTCATAATTATAGTCTTTATTTACAGTATTTTCTAATTCAAGCCTTATCAGACCATATACAGATGGTTGCATTTACAGATAATTATGCAGATCCTCCCCAATATTAAGGCCCTGTGGAGACTTAGTATCTAATTCTACAATATATTTGGATTCTAGTTGCCGTAGCATTTTCTCACGGTTACCTCCTCTTGTGTTAACTTGTACGGCATCAACTACGAAGTATTGGAGGCAGCTCAAGTTATTATTATGAGCAGATTTAAAATGCCTTGGTACCGGGTAGGCTGGGTCGGAATTGACTATTGCACGTAAATGCTGCAATATTCTTACATATACTTGCAGTTTTGTGCTGGCTATGTAGCGCAGACCACAGCTACATTGTAGCACATATACAGCGTGGTCTGTTCTGCACGTTTAGTGCCCTTTAAGCTCAATATTGTAGTTATAAAAGGCTGTACTGTATGAGGTGATATTAATGCCAAACTTACATGCACGGCAAGAACTACACTTAAAAAAGCCCCGCTTGGGTGTTAGCCAGCTGATCTTATGATCGGTTTCAGGACTGGTTTTTACCAAATCATTTCGCATAGAATATGCTTTACAAAATGTAAATATAGGTCTTGCAGGGAGTACTTGTTTGAGGGTTGCATCAGTGAGGATAATAGGGCATTGCTTATTTACTATGGCCTTGGTTTCATTAGCCTGTTTGCTATAGGTGGTAGCAAACACAATCAGATGATGGACGGAGTGCTGAAACTTTTCAAACACTCACCCCCAGTCACAGATCTGGGTTGAATCCATCATCGTTCTTTAGCTCACTTTGCCACCCCACTGCTATATGCAAAACAGTCTTGACCCTGTGCCTCATGGGAACAGTCCAGACCGAACTGCCAAGCCATGTCTTCCCTGGACCGGAATAAAGCATCCTGGGACCGGTTTCGGGCTAACAGCCCTCATCAGCCAGGCTAGTTTGAATCCAGTGGCAAAGTGAGCAAGGGACCCATGTCTGGGCATACCCTACCAACTTAGGGTGAACAAAGCAAACACAAGGAGATGATGGACGGAGTGCTGAAACTTTTCCAATACTCACCCCCAGTCACAGATCTGGGTTGAATCCATCATCATTCTTTAGCTCACTTTGCCAACCCAGTTCAGACACAGCTATATGCAAATCAGTCTTGACCCTGTGCCTCATGGGAACAGTCCAGACTGAACTGCCAAGCCATGTCTTCCCTGGACCGGAATCAAGCATCCTGGGACTGGTTTCAGGCTAACAGCCCTCATCAGCCAGGCTAGCTTGAATACAGTGGCAAAGTGAGCAAGGGACCCACGTCTGGGCATGCCCTGCCAACTTAGGGCGAAAAAAGCAAACACAAGGAGATGATGGACGGAGTGCTGAAACTTTTCAAACACCCCCAGTCATAGATCTGCGTTGAATCCATCATCATTCTTTAGCTCACTTTGCCACCCCAGTTCAGACACAGCTATATGCAAATCAGTCTTGGCCCTGTGCCTCATGGGAGCAGTCCAGACCAAACTGCCAAGCCATGTCTTCCCTGGACCGGAATCAAGCATCCTGGGACCGGTTTCGGGCTAACAGCCCTCATCAGCCAGGCTAGCTTGAATCCAGTGGCAAAGTGAGCAAGGGACCCACGTCTGGGCATACCCTGCCAACTTAGGGCGAACAAAGCAAACACAAGGAGATGATGGACGGAGTGCTGAAACTTTTCAAACACTCACCCCCAGTCACAGATCTGGGTTGAATCCATCATCATTCTTTAGCTCACTTTGCCACCCCAGTTCAGACACAGCTATATGCAAATCAGTCTTGACCCTGTGCCTCATGGGAACAGTCCAGACCGAACTGCCAAGCCATGTCTTCCCTGGACCGGAATCAAGCATCCTGGGACCGGTTTCGGGCTAACAGCCCTCATCAGCCAGGCTAGCTTGAATCCAGTGGCAAAGTGAGCAAGGGACCCACGTCTGGGCATACCCTGCCAACTTAGGGCGAACAAAGCAAACACAAGGAGATGATGGACAGAGTGCTGAAACTTTTCAAACACTCACCCCCAGTCACAGATCTGGGTTGAATCCATCATCATTCTTTAGCTCACTTTGCCACCCCAGTTCAGACACAGCTATATGCAAATCAGTCTTGACCCTGTGCCTCATGGGAACAGTCCAGACCGAACTGCCAAGTCATGTCTTCCCTGGACCGGAATCAAGCATCCTGGGACCGGTTTCGGGCATCAGTGAGGATAATAGGCCATTGCTTATTTACTATGGCCTTGATTTCATTAGCCTGTTTGCTATAGTTGGTAATCAATCTAATTTGTGACTTTTTTGTGATTGTTTCTGGTATGTTGGTATCACCCGGTGTTTCCACCACCTCCATTTCCCTGTTCGGATTTAATAGCTTTTGCCTATCCTTGCTGTTTGCTTTTTTATGGCAATATCCAATTTTTAGGATTATTGGATTAGATATATATATTCACTGAAAAAGCAAAGGTTACAGAGACGTTATCTTTAGGCTCACATTTCACTCGTACAAAACCAGTGAAATATAACTTACGCCCCCGCAAATACTGCTTATGACCTCACATATTACATCACTCATGACATGGTCAATGACATCACTCATGACCTCATCCAGTGAGTGAGAGTGTATTTTAAATGTTTATGAGTGTTAAACATATATATCAAGGTACTCCAAAAGTTAAAATAGCATGCTTTCTGTACTACTAATGACTGATACTATTTGTAACATATATTATACGAGTGGCTGTGCGACTATGTGTATCTGTATGTGAGTGGGTGTCTGAGTCCCTGTATGGGTGTGTGAGTGGCTGTATGGGTGTATAAGTAGGTGTGTGAGCAGCTGTGTGGGTGGGTGAGTGCCTGTATGAGTGACTGTATTGGTGAATGAGTGGGTGTGTCAGTGGCTGTGTGGGTGATTGAGTGGCTGTGTGAGTGGTTGTATGGGTGGGTGGGTGAGTGAGTGCGTAAGTGACTGTATGGGTGAGTGAGTAGGTGTCTGCATTGCTGTATGAGTGAGTGACTGGCTGTGTGAGTGGCTGTATGGGTCAGTGAGTGGTATTTTGAGTGGGTGTTTGGTTAATTGATTTGGTGTGTGAGTGACTGTGTTGTAGAGTAAGTGTCTATGTGCATGGATGTATGGGTGAGTGAGCGGATGTATGAGTGCTTATATGTATGTGTGAATGGATAGGTAAGTGGTTGTGTGGGTGTGTGAGTGCTTGTATGAGTGAGTGATACTGTGTTGAGCGGCTGTATGGGTGAGTGAGTGGGTGAGTGGCTGTATAGGTGAATAAGTGGGTGTGTGAGTTTCTGTATGAGAGAGTGTGTGGCTCTGTGAGTGGCTGTATGGGTAAGTGACTGAATGTATGAGTAGCTTTATGGGTAAGTAAATGGTTGTCTGAGTACTTGTATGAGTGAGTGGGTGTCTGAGTAGCTCTATGGATAAGTGAGTGTTTGTGCAAGTACTTGTATGGGTCTGTGAATGGGTATGAGAGTGGTTGAGTGGGTGTATGAGAGGTTGTCTAGGGGTGTGAGTGAGTGTGTCAGTGCTTCTGTGGATGAAGCCATCAGTGATGTCATGAGTGATGTCATTTGAGATGTCATGAGTGATGTCACTAACCATGTCATGAGTGATATAATATGTACGGTCATAAGCAGTGCATTGCGGGGTGTAATTTATAGTTAGTTCAGCTAACTATAACTGTTGAATTTCACTGGGTTTGTTTCGAGTGAAATCTAAGCCTAACTATAACGTCCCTGTAACTTTTGGTTTCTTCAGTGAAAAAAACAACAACAAATATGCATACACACACACACACACACTCACATACATTTATACTTACCTTAAATAGACTTTCTATGCATGGTCAAGTCATGTGTGGTAAACGCATATTTGTGGTAAAAATGTCTGCAGTAAAAAATGCGTAGTAAACACAGTGTATGGTAATTTCCACATTGTAAAGGCTGTTTCCCATTTAAAAATAGCAGTGTGCAGTGCTCTGACAATTCACTGAGGGTCTGTGCTATGGAGATGAAGGACCTCTCTAAAAAACAAACCTTGCTGGTTTTTTAAGCCATGACCCTTCCCTCTGTTGTGAGGAGAGGCAAGCTGTCTGGCAGCAGAGCAGCTTTAAAGGTCACTGTGACATTGTTTACAATAAACATGTTATTCTGGAATATTTCAGACAGTTCTATGTAAGGGCCATCTGGTGAGCCAGTCTTCTTCCAGATATTAAGATAAGTAAGCAGTAATCATTTCTCCTTCCCAGCAGCCAAACCCTCTCATTCATTCTGAGGAATGCTACTTGAAAAAAGAAGAGTCTGATCAGAAATAAATTCATTACTGTCCTGCCTTCCAACCAGAGAAAAACAAGTTTTCAGAAAGTCATCTTTGCAGTATATTTACCAGGAATCAATGTTCACTACTAAAGGACTGATTGCAGATGACTTAGGTAACAGTAAAATCACATTAAATGTATGGTTACCATCAGTGCCATGCAACTACGAGTAACATCCGACGCAATGGGCAATTACCAAATGGGACCAATTTTTCTGATCATATAGCCAGGAGAGCAGGTGGTAAATGCATGCGGGGACCTGTGGGTGGGATGGGTTGGGGGGAAGTTTTGTTCTGGCAGGGGAGCCTTTTATGCTCCCACATCTAATAAATGGGAAATAAGGCTTGACTGCTGCTGCCAGCAAAGCCTCATGTGATTTTTCCAGCCTTAAGTACCAGGTGGAAAAATCAGGAATGGTTCTCCACACATGGAATATCTGGGTGGAGAAAAACCTAATCACTCTGAAACAGGCGTAATTCCATGCAATGTCTGACTTTGAATTTGAGTTTAAATCAGATTTTTGAAGAATATTACATCTATGCATAAATGATCTTTGTTGCAATATCCTATCTGGAACCATGGAACAATACTTTCATGGACAATGAGACTTTTACCATAGGGATGGAGAATGCAGGCTTACAGTGAGAAATAATTGTTTTTATCGGTTTACTGAATGGGCGTACCATCCTAATAGTCCTCATTTACCTAATGTCGAATTTAGGCTTTATCTATGTTAAAATGGTTTCCTTTCACTTGCGTCTGATGCAGAATTGCTCACAGAAGCAAACAAAGTTGCAATGGCAGGCCCAAAACCATGTTTTTAAAGTCTTGCATCTGAACTATGCAATAGCATACTTCGTCCCACATGAGATATGTAGAATTTATACCACATGTGCTATATCTATATTATTTTATTGGGGCCTTACCTAAAAGTTAGACTAGGCAATATGGCGTTGCCATTATTTTACAATATTTAAGGGTCAGGGCACATGTTCAGGGAACTGTTACACAGTTTCCTGGGTAAGGAGTCAAAATATGCCAGTAACTTCAGTGCCACAGAAGCTAAACATCTGGAGGACTATGCAAGAAGGTGATTTTCCTATGAACATTACCTACATATTTAGAGTGATCATTCTGAATATTGGGGCTGCTTAGTTAAAAAAATAAATTGGATGGCACATATCTAGGTATGAAATAGAATTTTTGGGATAGATTTTATCAGTGTGGGACAAGATGCCACTTTTGAAGAATATAGGAGAGCACTGTTCTCACCTTATCACCTCACTAGGCACCTGAAGCTGAAGTTTTAAAATAAACTGAATCCGCTCTCTGAAACACATGCTCTGGTAGATTGTATCCTGAACATGTAAGGCTCTGCTCACTAGATGCCCCCTTTAAGACATCTCCATATGGACCAGACCTTTATGATTGTCAGCATGAAAATGATTCTCATAATATGCCATTATGTACAAAACACTAAATGGAGTCTCCATAGTTTCGAAAGTGATAAGGTGACAGGTGCTAGTGCAGTGCACAAAACTACTGCACACATCCAGGTTCAAAGTTACTATGAGACATTTTAAACTTAAACCATATTACCCACAAAAGTTTTAAAAATGCAAAAACCCAATCATCAGGATTATGCTGGATTACCCCCTGTATAGAAGTATAGAAGTACATTTTCCAAATCTAAATGAGATGTGAATTATTGAACTGTGTAAATCATGATTTGGTTATTTTACAAAATTATTTGTGACCATCCTTAAAATGTAGGTTCTAGTTGAATTGGGAATGCAGAATTGGTATCTTGACAAGGAAGGCTAAACTATGAGACATCAACACCAAGAGGTTATAGAAAGTACTATTCAAAAATCAATGGCCCGCAATAGCCTTTGGTTAATTCATAATCATATTTAACAGTGATTGTCTCTTGAGAAAGGTCATACTAATGTGTCTTCTTCTACGAGGGCAATGCTGATCTGGTAACTCTACAAACCTCACCCTCCTTTGTCTACTAATTCTGTAGCACAGGAGTCAAGGATATCATGGGCATTGATGCAGGTAAGTAAGTCCCTTCCCTTCTCCCGTTTAAGGCAGCTACATCTAATCACAACTGAGATGGGGTGCAGAGAGCCTCTCAAACGCCAGTAGCTTGGTGACTCATCACCTGCAGTACAAATCAAAGTGCCACCCCTTATTCCCATTTTTGTTTTTAAAGCTATAATACAACTACTAATAAAGAGTTAGAGTGGTCAATATGAAATGTATGTTTAAAAGGTAGTATTTCACTATGAAGATATTGCAACAGTAGAAGTTGAAGGCATCCTCATTGAGTCAGTAGAGATGGCATTCATCATCTACTCAAAAACAGATTGTGGAATTTTGTAAGAAATTGTGTTAATAATTTAGGAGGATTGTAATCCACCACAAATAATAATGTCACTAACCTGTTAGGTTCAGTCAAAGGTTTCAATAAATTAAACCTGGGCTCAACCCCTGCAGCTATGGCATGGAGCAGATAGGCTTAATTTATAGAAAATGTGTAAAGCATTTAGCAGTACAAAACCAATTTAAAAGTCAAAGACAAAACGCAATGAAAAATGTCACTCCAATTTATAAAAATATGGAGAAATTTAATATGCAAAATGACACCAAAATGACAAAAATTCAATAAGGGGAACCTAATATGAATTTTTAAAGATTAAGTGGAAAAGTAAAGTGCCCAGTGCAAGTCAACGGTCGCTGTAGACCAGGACCAAGGTGTAATTTCAGGTCAACCATGACAAAGCCTGGGGTGGATACACCAAGTGGTCGTGGTAAATTTCTCAAAGTCAAAATATTGAAAAAGTTTTAAAGTCCCACTTCAGAAAGGGACTTTTTAAATTTTTAGAAGGAAAATGTCAAAATTTCTTTTCGCAAAATGGGACTTTTCCCCTTTTTGAGCAGAAAAATACTCCCCGCTGGAGCCACCGGTGAAATTGCAGCCTCTACCATCGACCCAAAGCAGGTTGATATCACTGGATCTTTGGAGATTTCACACTCAAAGTTTCCCCAAGGCAGAATGGAATCCCGGCATTTTTTCAGAGGTGTGGGGACCAGTGAGCTGAACAAAGCTGAAATCCAATCTGATGCGGTTGAACTGCTGGTTGGATACTTTTTCCAGTGGGTCCCATTGAAACTTTGGAGGAAAAGTTTTCAAAAGTTTCTAAACTTTCTTCAGGTGAACAGACAACCACAGGACACTTTCAAAGCCCCGGGACCTCAGGGAAGGCACTTAGAGACTCTCAGGGTGTCAGACAGAGGCAAATAGCAGGGCCCAGTCCAGGTCCAGTTGCTACTGATGAACTGAGCACTTCAGGAAAAAGTCCTCTTGCTGCTTGTTGTGTCCCTGTAGCCACTGAGGAGGTCAGCCAACTGACACTTGTAGTCCACTTCTTTATCCTGGGTACAAGTGGGAGCAGGTCCAACCCTTTAGCTCTCCTCAGAGGTCTCAGACAGGAGGTGCAGTCCTTCTCCTGTTCTTCCACAGGTCCAGTGAATGTTCTAAGGAGGGTGCTTTGGGGGTGTCACATTTATGGTTGGGACATGCTAGTGGGTGAAGGTGATTTCGGTGCACCCCCTAACCAATGGGATAAAAGCTCCCGTTGACAACCCTATTCATGTTTTTAGTAGTTCCTTTTTGCAAACAGCCCCAAAATGCTATGTACCAAAGCAATATCAAGATTGCGAATACATTTTCCACACTAAACTTGGCCTCTGAGAACTGAGGGTGTGCATGGGAGGGTACTAAGGAAATCACCAGTGTCCTCCCATATTTAACACTAAAATCCACTCTGAAACAGGCTCTGGATCCACAACAAAACAGGAGACAGAAGAGTGGTAGGACAAAACCAGTGTCTTTCAGAAACCAGATAGGGAATACACAAGAAATGTGTTCTGGTCCTGTTTGATCCTTTTGGAAAGTGGGCTATTAATAGTGGTAAATATACATCTTCCACTGGCAATAATACCACTTACACAATATAGGGCTTGACTGCGAGCCAGCAGGCTTAACTTCAAAGACAGGTATGTAAAGCATTTAAAAACACTAATTCAGTAAATAATTAAGACACAACACAAAATAAAAATCCAACACCAATTTTTATCCTTAAAATGACACCAAAACGAGAAAAATCCAATGTAGGGAACCGGAGATATGAATTTTTAAAAAGATTTAGCACTATATAGCACATAGAAACCTATAGCACCTATTGGGACATCTAGTCATGCTTGACCGGGACAAAGTCAAAGTTTCAGGCCAACCGCAATGGTGCCCTGCACGGCTACCACTCGCGGTAGGTCTCAGTCAAAGTTTTTACCTTCGGACTTAGTAACTTTTCTGGAGCTTTTCTTCCCAGGGACTCTCGAAGCTCTCAGCTAGTACGGATATGGTGAGGGTTCGCCAGCTTGCCTTGCGATGAGCTCCAGGTCAAATTTGTGGAAGTCCGACCTCAGGAGCTTTCCAGGGGGATGAACCAGAGATCCAGGCCAGCTCCTGGTGAAGGTGGGCGGTTTGACTCTTGCAGTTGGTCCCTGTCACCTTCTCTACGTTCATACTTAGAAAATTATATGGAGCTGTTACTCGCGGGGTCCCTCGATGCTCTTCACCAGGTCAGATTCGGTGAGGGTTTGCCGGTTTGGGTTTCAGCCAACTCTCGGTCAAGCTCTGGAAGTCGGACCTCAAGCGATTTTTAGTGGGACGAACCTGGATGGCAGGCCGGCTCGCGGTGTAGGGTCGCCAGCTTGGCTGGCCAGGTCTAGTCGGTCCACTTATGGAGCTTTTTTCCAAAGTTGCTCCAAACATCTGGAACTTCTTTGTGAAGTTCCTTTGAGGGTCCCAAAGTGTCCACAACTTACTCCAAGGGTCTGGAAGCTCCAAGGTGGTCCTTGAAAGTTTGGTACTTCAATTACCACAATGCACTTGGACAAAACCTTTATAAATCCACTGGTAATACTCCAGGCTGGGGATTTTTGGTGGTGATGGTCCAAGTGAGCTCTGTTAACCTGTAGCTTGCAGGGAGTCCACTCTTCAGTCCTTTTGAAGTAGGTTTGAGTCACAGGGCTGTAGTTCCAGATTGTGCAGCAGGTGCAGTCAGTCAGTGCAGGGCCTGGTTGGTGCAAATCAAACTTCCAGCATGAACTATTTTTCTTCCTTAAATTTCAAGCAGCAGATCTGAGAGACACAGCCCCTCTCAGATACTTATTCCAAGTTCTCTGGGTCAAGCAGGCGGGCACTCCTGTCCAATGAGGTGCAGGGCAACACCCCAGAGTATGACCATATCCTCCAAAGTGTGGCATTATAGTCTCCCAGAGAGCACAATTTCCCCAAAATTCAACATGGCTGATTTTCCAGCAGAGAGACAAGAGCTGGCTAAGCCCCCCATCAGGATGGTTCATCTCCATACTATCCCTTCCCCTTGCATCTGCTCATTCCTTCCTTACTCCTGCCATCTGGCTGGGTTCAAAGAGTAGGAGTCTAAATGAAACTGGCTTCTCCTACCTGTCTCCTCCTTCTATTAAAGATTATTGTTTATGACCCCTCCCCCTACTCTGGCATTCCTATGTAGCAGAACCCTGCCCTCCCAGAATGGCTCTTAGAGAGCTTCAAACTGATCACCTCACCAAAGCAGCCTGGCTAATCCATTTATCCAATTGGGACAGACCACTGGAAGGCTGAATGTTGGCTTACAGACAAGAAAGTCTTATAACTTCTTGTCTGTACATTTTAGGATAAATTCAACAATATCATAATGTTGGATTTATCAATGCCATTCTAGGAAGCCCTTGAAAGGTATTTTTATGACATCCTTGACATTAGTTATTATTTAATAACGTCTTGCCATGTTAAACTATGTGGCTGGGGATTTGCAATGGGGAAAATGACTTGGTCAATTCTGACACTCTGGGGTCCAATCCACCTTTTTGGGCCTCTTCTTAGAAGTCAATTCTGTTAGGGGCCCCACAATGGTCTCATAATTTTGAACAAACGATCTATAGTACCCAGTCAGTCCAAGGAATGCCCTGACCTGAGCCTGGGTGACAGGAGCCGTCCAATGCAAAATAGTTTGAATCTTGGCCCGGAGAGGCTGTACATGGCCTCCACCTACCAGGTGACCCAGGTACACCACAGAACTCTGCCCTATTTGGCACTTACTTATCTTGATAGTCAGGCCCGCCTGCTGCATGGCCTGAAGCTCTTCTCTTAGGTGGCTTAAGTGATCCCCCAGGAAGAACTGTATACAGTTATATCATCCAGATAAGCTGCACTGAACTGCAGTAACCAAGAAAAGACCCTGTTCACCAACCTTTGGAAGGTGGCTGGTGCATTCTTTAAGACAGAGGGCATTACCTTAAACTGATAATATCCCCCTGGTGTGGAGAATGCTGACCTCTCCTTTGCTCCATCTGTGAGGGCAATCTGCCAGTAGCCTGAAGTCAAATCAAAAGTACTCAGGTATTTGGCAGCCCCTAAACTGTCAATTAGCTCATCAGCTCCAGGTATAGGGTGAGCATCAGTCTTTGTGACTGCATTCAGTCCTCTGTAGTCCACACATAACCTTAACTCTTTTGGTCCCCCCAGGGAATTAGGTTTGGGCACCAGCACCACTGGACTGGCCCATGGACTTTCAGATGGTTGAACTATCCCCAACTCCAGCATCTGAGCTACCTCAGCCTTAATGTTGGCTCTGACATGGTCAGACACCCTGTACTGTTTATTTTCAACAGGTAGGCTGTACCCAGTGTCAATGTGGTGCACACACAACTCAGTAATGCCTGGGGTCCAAGAGAATAGGCCAGCAAACAGCTCCAGCACCTATTTGCAGTTTCTGTGCTGCTGGTCTGTCAATCTGGGAGAGAGTTCAACTCCTTTCACTGACCCATCTTGCACATTAGAGGAGTGGAGGTCAGGCACTGGTTCAGTTTCCTCCTAAACTCCCTCATCAGTGACCAGTAACATGGTCATGTCTGCCCTGTCATGGTGGGGTTTCAATCTGTTCACATGCAGGGCCCTATGAGGGTTCCTGAAGGTGCCAAGGCCCACCAGATAGGTTACCTCACCCATCTTTTATAAGATTGGATAGGGCCCACTCCACTTGTCATCGGAGGGCCCTGGGAGCCACAGGCTCCTACACCCACACCAACTGTCCTGGAGTATACCCAGGCATAGTAGCCTTTTTTATCATACCATTACTTCATGAGCTACTGCCTGGCGCCCAGTCTTCTGCTTGGCTTATACATGTACTCTGCCATTCTTGGTCTCAGCCCTAGCACATAATCAAGCACATTGTTCTTTGCTTCTTTGAGAGGTTTCTCGAAAGACTCTCTCAGCAGGCACAATGGCCTCCTCACAGGGTGTCCAAACAACAGCTCAAAGGGACTGAACCCAATCCCTTTCCATGGGACCTCCCTGTAGGCAAACAGTAGGCATGGGAGGAGAACATGCCATCTCCTCCTGAGTTTCTCAGACAACCCATTAATCATGCCCTTCAGGGTGTTGTTAAACCTCTCCACCAGACCATTTGTCTGTTGGTGATAGGGGGGTGGTGAACTTGTAGTTGACGCCTCACTCCTCCCACATAGTTGTCAGATAGTTGGACAGAACGTTTGTGCCCCTATCTGACACCACCACTTCCGGAAAACCCACTCTGGTGAACACACCAAGCAGTGCTCTAGATACTGCAGGAGCATTTATGGTTTTAAGAGGGATTGCTTCAGGGTACCTATTGGCATGCTCCTCTACCACCAAGATGTACCTATTCCCTGATGCAGAAGGTTGGTCAAGGGGACCAGCAATGTCCATCCCCGCCCTTTCAAAAGGAAACTCCACCACTGGCAAAGGTATTAGGGAAGCCTTTGTCTTGCCCCCTGCCTTGCCACTGGCCTAACAGGTGACACAGGAGCTGCAAACCTCCTTTACCTTTTCAGACATGTGTGGCCAGTAGAAATGGTTAACCAACCGGTCCCATGTCTTTGTCTGTCCCAAATGTCCTGCCAAGGGGATACAATGGCCCAAGGTCAGGATGAACTCTCTCTACTTCTGGGGCACCAGCAACCTCCTGGTGGCCCCCTCTTTGAGGTTTCTGGCCTCAGTATAAAGCAGTCCATTTTCCCAGTAGATTCTGTGAAACCCACTGTCACCCCTCCCCCTCTTGCTTAGAAGCAATCCGCCTCAAGCTCTCAAGGGTGGAACAGTCTCTCTGTCCCTTACTGAACTTCCTCTCTGGAGTGTCATCCTGCTCATATCAGTCCTGCCAAAACTGACAGATCTGGCAGGGATGGAGTCCCTCCCTCAGAGGCTAGATCTTCCCCATCAGGGTTAGATTCTTCCTGCACCTCTGGAGTTCCCTGGGCTGCCTCACCAGGCCCAGTACCCTTGTCCTTGGATGCTTGGCCCTTTGTTCCAGGGTCCAAATGTCCAGCCTTTCCCTTCTGGATAGGCTGTGACCTAGTCACAGCACATACCCACTAAGGGAGCTCCAATATTTTCATATGGAGACCCTCTCCACATCCGACCACTCAGATGCTTAGAGGTCATTGCCCATTAAACACTGGACTGGGAGCATAGGAGACACACTACCTTCATACAGCCTGTCACACCTCCCCATTCCAAATCCACCACAGCCATAGGATGGAGTTTGGTAGTGCTGTCTGCACAGGTAACATGGTAGCAACCTCTCCTGAGGCACCAGCTTGTCCAGGACCATAGTTACACTAGCCCCTGTGTCTCTGATAGACTCTACCTCAGCCCCATTGACTTTGCCACTGCCTGTACTTGTCCATGTTTGGAGGTAAGGCAGCAAGGGTTGCAATATTCACCCAACCAGGGACCCTAAGGTTGCTTCTACCACATGCCTACCCCTCTCTGGGTCACCACCCTCCACTCCCACACTTACACTGGCAATCCCTGGGGATGGCCCCTTAGTGGGGGCCTTCTTGGTGCAGACAGCATCTCCCTTCTTGTGCCCTGGCTAGTTACAGTCAAAGCACTCACCCACCTTTGAGGGATCAAAAAACCTACCATTCTTTCCCTGATACCCCCTCCCTTTGACTTTGGGTTGGCTCGGCCCCCCCTCTCTTGGTCAGTTTTTGTGGGTCTTTGGAGGACTCCTTTAGTATTTGACCTTCTTTTCCTTGGGCTTTCCCCTGGGGAGGGACCTGTCCTCCTTTGTTCTGGTCACCCCCCTGGTGCTTTGTGGAAAGCCGGGTTCTCATCCACTCATCACCTGCCTTGACTAGATCTCTAGGACTGGATAGCTTTGAGTCCACTGGGTACTGGCATAACTTCTCTTCAGCACAATCAGTCAAAATCATCTCAAAAACAAATCATACAATCCCTCATATGTGTCATCATTGTTACAACGATTCAGCCTTCCAGTGCCTTCTGTGAGCTGTCCAAAAAGTCTACCCATGACTTTGTACTCACTTTCTGGGTGTCTCTGAACTTCACCCTGTACTGCTTTGGGGTTAAATCATATTTCTTAACTAAGCATGCCTTCAACTGCTGGTATGATTCTGCATCCCCCTCCCCTTCAGGGTTAGGAGCCAATCCCTTCCAGGTACTGGAATCAATTCCCACAGGAGTGCACCCCAATACTTAAAGTAGACCCTACTCATCCTAAGGGCCCTCTCAAAGCCTGCTAGACACTTATCAATGTCATCCCACTCTGTATACTTGTTTACTATACCCTTGGGAAGTTTGGCCTCAAATCCACTCCTGGACGTCTCAAACTCTTCATCATTTTCACTGCCACGATTTCGTTTTATCAACTCCTCCCTCTCCCACTTCTTCTCAGCCAATTCCAGTTTCCTCTGTTCCAAAAATATCAAAGCTAATTGGCCCTCAAGATGTCTCTCTGACAGGGATAGTGGTGGTTCCTGAGTAGGGGGCCCTTACCCCCTTCCACCATCTTGAATAATTTGGCTAACACTGGAGAAAATGGACGAGGCATCATCCTCACCTTCCTCATGGGTGAGATTAGGGGGGACACCCTCCATCCCCCCTCCATCCCCCCTTGAATCCGCTTTGCTACCCCAGACCAGGTCCTAAGGGACTTAAGCAACTCTGCCATCCTAATCTTGTTGGAAGCAGACACGCACCTAAACCTACACTGTACCCTAAGTTCAGCCATCCTGAACTTAGAGAGCTTAGCCAGGTCTAGCTCCATGGTTCCCTAGCTTTGGGTCACAACAACTAGCACAACAGACTTTGAACAGTTTGGAAAAATCAAAACAATGTATTAAAACTGTTTTAGTCTAAATTCCAAAAATCAAACTCAAAAGATTTTTTCTAAGACAATTTAGAGGATTTTTAAAATCTTAATTCACTTTACTGAAAGGTGTACTTTTTAAACACAAGTGCTCAGCCACACCACTGAACACCAAATGTTGGAAAGTGGGTTATTAGTACTGGAAAATATACATCTACCACTGGCAATAATTCGACAAACACAATATAGGGCTCAGAATATGTCCTAGAAAAATTATTGTTACAATCAATGGGAGATAGCTACAGGGTAGAAGCTCCTTGTGTATGTTTGCAGATGAAAAAACATTTGTTTTTATAAAGACCCTCACCCACCAACCTGGTTGGTGGCATGCAACCAGGTTGGTGGGTGAGGGTCTTTATAAAAACAAATGTTTTTTCAAATGTTTTTTCATCTGCAAACATACACAAGGAGCTTCTACCCTGTAGCTAGTTCCCATTGATTCTAACATATACCTAGGGGAAGTGAACTAGCTCTGGCTTTTCCTCTCTCTCCCGCTTGATATTCATTATTACTAGAAAAATTAATCCCATGATCAACCCTTGGTAGCTTTGCTGCGAGCAGGCAGGCTTAACTTTAAAGACAGATATGTAAAGCATTTAAAAACACCAATTCAGTAAATAATTAAGACACAACACATATTAAAAATCCAACACCAATTTATAAAAACAGGAAATATTTTTATCTTTAAAATGACACCAATCCCAATAAAAAATTATATTGGGAACCGGAGATATGAATATTTAAATATTTAGCACTATGTAGCACATAGAAACCTATAGCAACTGTTGGAACATTTGGTCGCGCTAGACCCGTGCAAAGTAAAAGTTTCAGGCTGACCATGATGGATCCCTGGCGGTAGGTCTCAGTCAAAGTTTTTACCTTTGGACTTAGTAACATTTCTGTAGATTTTCTTCCCGGGGTTCCTCGAAGCTCTCAGACGTCTGGATTTGGCGAGGGTTCGCCGGCTTGCCTTGCGACGAGCTACCAGTCATACTTGTGGAAGTCTGACCTCAGGAGCTTTCCAGCGGGACGAACCACAGATCCAGGCCAGCTCCCGGTTGAAGGTGGGCGGTTTGACTCTCGCGGTTGGTCCCGGGCACCTCCTCTACGTTCGGACGTAGAAAATTTTACGGAGCCTTTCCTTGCGGGGTCCCTCGATGCTCTTCACCGGGCCGGATTCAATGAGGGTTTGCGGGCTTGGGATTCAGCCAACTCCAGGTCAAACTCTGGAAGTCGGACCTTCAGAGCTTTTCAGCTGGACAAATCTGTACGGCGGGCTGGCTCGTGGTTGAGGGTTGCTGGCTTTGCTGGCCAGGTCGAGTCATGGTTTTGTTGAATCTCTCAACTAAATCATTTGTTTGTGGGTGATATGGGGTAGTGTACTTGTAAGTCACTCCACATTCCGCCCACATGTGTTTCTGGTAGCCAGACATGAAGTTTGGATCTCTGTCTGACACCACCAACTTAGGGATACTCACTCTGGTAAAGATACCAATGAGGGCCCTAGCCGCTGCAGGAGCAGTAGTAGTCCTAAGGGGTATTACTTCAGGGTACCTGGTTGTATGATTCACCACTACCAGTATAAATGGGTTCCCTGCTGCTGTTGGAGGATCTAGGGGACCAACCACATCAACCTCGACTCTTTCAAAGGGTATCCCTACCACTGGGAGTGGAATTAAGGGGGCCTTTGGATGGCCACCTGCTTTGCCACTGGCTTGGCAAGTAGCACAGGAGTTGCAAAACTCCTTCACCTTCTGGAACACGCCTGGCCAGTAGAAGAGGGTAACTAATCTACTCCAGGTTTTGGCCTGGCCAAGATAACCAGCTATGGGGATGTTGTGAGCCAACTTGAGCAGGAACTCTCTATACATTTGAGGCACAGCCACTCTCCTAGTGGCACCAGGTTTGGGATCTCTAGCCTCAGTGTAAAGGAGTCGCTTCTCCCAATAGATTCTGTGGGAGCCACTGGCATCTCCTGTTTCCTGATCAGCAGCTTGCTGTCTCAGGCTTTCAAGAGTGGGACAGGTCCTCTGTCCCTGGCACAGATCTTCCCTAGAGGGTCTCCCTGGGCCTAGCAGCTCTGTCATGTAAGGCCCAATTTCCTGGGGTTCAGTTCCCTCTGGGGCTGACAAGTCTTCTCCCTGAGGAGAGGGGACCTGAGCTTGTGTCTATTAAGAAGTTGGTTTCCCGGACCTTTTGCTTTTTATCTCGGAGGGTTGGGCCAGCATTCCAGACTCCAACTGCTTTTTTTCATCTTGGGTGTTGCACTGTGCTTGGGTTTTCACAAACACCCATTCAGGTATACCCAACATAGCTGCAGTGGTTTTTCCTTCGACCTCAGTCCATGCTGAGGACTCCAGATCATTTCCAAGCAGACATTGTACAGGAATTGCCGAGAATACCACCACCTTCTTTTGGCCACTAACACCTCATCATTCTAAGGACGTCATCACCATGGGATGGACCTGATTATCAGCAATGAGGACCATGAATGTCTCACTAGTCAGATACTGTCCTTAGGATACCAGTCTTTCAGTCACCTGTATCCCTCAGTGCTTCAACTCTGATCCTATTGATCTGAGGCTTTTGTCTGTATTTTTCCATGATAATGGGCCAGACAGCCAGGGCAGCTACATCCACCCCACCCTCCGAGACTATAGTTGCTTTAGTGAGCTCTACGACATGGTCATGGCTTGCTTGGGATCCCATCTGGAGACTTACCACTGCATTCACTGCTGGCCCACTAGGGGGACTCTTCGTATTGGGACACTAGGGTCTTTAGTGGGGTGTCCGTTTGCCTTGCAATTAAAACCAAGCCTTCTTGGGATCAGAGTTCTTACCCTAGTACCCAACCATAGACTGTGTATTTACTCCAGGCCCAGCCTCCTGAACAGGTTTTTGGGGGTCTTGAGTAGACTCTTTGTTTTTGTTTTTTGACTGCTCACCATCTTTACCTTGGGGCTGGTTTAGCAACCCCTTTCTTTAGGTCACCCCCACCATGAGTTGTCTTGGTTACCCTTGTCTTGATCCAGTGGTCTGCCTTCTTCCCCAACTCTTGAGGAGAAAGTGGACCTAAGTCTACCAGGTACTGATGTAATCTCTCAGGAACACAATAACTCAACAGATGGTCTTTCATAATATTATAAAGCCCATCATAGTCTTGCACATTGTTACCTTTTAACCAGCCACCTAGTGTTTTCACTGAAAAGTCTACAAAAGCTACCCAGGTATGACTCTGGGTATTTTGAGTCTCCCTGAATCTGATCCTGTATTCCTCAGTGGTGAGTCCAAAGCCCTCAATCAAGGTGTCCTTCATGCCATCATAGGACTGAGCATCTGCCTCATCCAGTGTCAGGAGCCAATCCCTACACTTTCCTGAGAACAGCTCCCAGAGAAAAGTGCCCCAATATTTTTGTTTGAGTTGCCTCATTGTACAAGCCCTCTTGTAGGCCGTAAACCATTTGGTGATATCATCACCCTATGTGAATTTGGGGACAACCCCTTTGTTGATTTTAGGGCAGAAAGCTTCATATTTCTCCCTATTTATTATTTTGCTGTCACCAGAGATGGGTCCTAGGACCATCTCATCTCTTTCTTTCTTTATAATTAGGAGTTTAGCCTCAAAGGTTATCCTTTCGACTAGTTTTTGAAGATCTGCATATTCACTGTCTATTTCTCCTGAGGTACCGTCATTACTCCCAGTATGGCTTTCAGTAGGATTGCTGATGGAATCGGCGTTGACGTCCTCCACCTCAGCATCTCTGCCCCTTCTCCAAGAGGGGTTTCTTCCTCGGCCAGGGACCTAGCATTTTCTGCGAGTAGTGTTTGTAGATGTGCCTTTGCGGGTCTAGGCCCCATGGTGAAGTCCATGCTTGGCAGAGGAACTGCCCCAGGTTGAGCTCCTGTCTCCAACATGGTATAAATGTAGTTGGGGCGTTTTTAGAAAACTGCAAAAAATTCTACGTACTTTTTAAAGGCCTAAATAACTTAAATACTTTTTAAATTCCAACATGTTCACTGTGGGACTTAACACAGGGCCCTAACAGCTAGGTTTTAAACAATTTATAAAAAATCGGAATCGGAAAAATGATTGAAACTAAAGACAATTGTAGATTCCTTAGTGGAATCACTCACTAACCATGTGGTACTGCATATGTCATGTCTTAGACCCCACCGCTGCACCACCAATGCAGGAAGCTGGCTCTTTATATGGTACACCAAAATGAGGTATATCATGCAAAGAGCCCAGGTACTTCCTCACTAGTGGACAGGGGCTTGCTCTAGCAATCCCAAGGTGCTCTTCTAGGGGGTAGTGTGGTGGAGCAGCCTTAGACTTATCAGAGAGGAGTGTTAACACCTGCACATACACAAAATATTCAATAAATTATGCACATGATTCAATAAGGAGAGCCATGCCAATTTATACAAATAATACATATCTTTATATAACTTTAGGCACCAAGAACATCCCAATCAGGTAAGTACTTTTTAAAATAGCAGGTTTGAAGGAAACAGGTTTTTCATACTTTAAATCATAATTGAAGCACTTCGTGGTAATGCTAACCTCTGGAGGAAAAACATGTATTGCATTCGAGCACTCAACAGTGACTTATGGACTAAAGGTGAGTATGGGGCAAGGTCCAAGGCAGCACCAACAGGTCACTTCGGGCAGCACTGGGGTGGCCGGTTCGCAGAGCGGCCTTACAGAGTTGGGTGCCCCATTCAAGTCTATGGTAATCGGTCCGTCGGAAAAGAGCCTGCAGGCTCAGACTGGGCACCAGTCGTACTGAACCAACTATTGGTTCAGCTCTTGCGATGCTCAGGGATGTGGGGATGCCTTTGTTCCTCTTCTCCAGGGGCGACGGGTGCAGAGGTGTCTTTAGACATTGGATTTTCGTCACCTGGAGCACTCACGGTAGAGGGGGCCTGCAGAGGCTGCAGTCAGCATTGGAAAGCCCACAGTAGTCAAGTCCAAGGAGGGCTTCATCTATGGAGGGCTGGGAATCACGCTGCAACCGTTGGCCCACTTCAGCTTGTGCTAGGTAGCCGAGGTATCGGGTTTTCAAGGTCCGGAGCCCTCCCAGTCTTTTTTGGGGTGCGTGCTGGATGCACGGAAGCAGCTCCACTGCTCCACAGGAGTTCTTGAGTCTGTATTGAATGCAGGCAGTCCTCCTAGGCTTTGTAGGCACAACAGCTTCATGACAAGACATCTTTGGCACAGTTTCGATGGGGAACAGCAGACAGGCCGTCAGTTGCTCTACTTCAGTCTTCTGCTTTCGCGGCTGCTGCCTGTGTCCTGGGTCAGTGACAGTCAATGGCTCTGCTGTTGGGGTTTCTGTATTGCTTCCAGACAGTAAGACAAAGGATGCCTAGGCATGAGGGGAGTGGGTCTGCCTGACAGGATGACTGGGGACGGGCTGTACCCATCTCTGGTTACATTTCAAAGGGCCATATCTGCAGAACACACAAAGGAACCTGCCACCAGCCTGCCCTTAACTTTGTCAACTTAGACAGCTTGGATACAGGAATAGGGGAAGTGGAAGAACTGACCAGAACTAGCTCTGAAGGTATGTCAGAAAATTCCCACACACAAAGGCTGGCACCAGGTATAAAAATAGAACCTTCGGAACCACTCCTCAGAACACGCCTGGATCGATGGAATATTCAGAAGAATGACTGCCCTGCTGCCAGAGGGACTGCCCTGTTGCTGGAAGCACTACATGCCTGTCTGAAAAAGGAAGAATGGACCTACTTGCCTTAATCCCAGGCTACCCAAAAGTTACTCTAAGTGTCAGTTTGCTGACTTACTGTGTGAGCTACAGGGACACAACAACCTTCCAGAGGCCTCTCTGCAGCTGCTCAGCTTACCAGCAACAAATGGAGCTGCCTGAACCTGCCTGGCCTCCGCTGGAGTGATTCATGACCACCCAAGAGGTGCCCTCAGGGTCCTGGACCCTTGGCTGTCATCAGAGAGAAATCCTCCTCAGGAAAAGGTGAAAATCCTTAAGTTTGGGCTTCTTGCGACCATGAAGTGACCTCTTCATGCAGAGAATCAACAAATGCGAAGCTCCAGCTGGACATGCTTTTTGCGCCGATAGTGACTATCAGCGTCAACCGGCAGCACGAGATCTGCAATTCGCACTGACAGTGACCGTCTATGGCAATCAACCAACGCGAAGCTCCAACAATGACTGGCTCTTTGCAAACAGCAATGACCATCTGCGACTCTCAACCTTCTTCTTGTGCCAAAAGCCGTCTCTACACAGCCCCCACCAATGCGAACGGAACTCTTCCCACTGGACTTGAGAAGGTAACTCTTCACCAGGACTAACTTGGTCCCTGTGTCCGACCCTCGCTACTCCATGGTTGGTCTGAGCTTGTGACTTTTCCTCGGTGTAGCATGCCCCGGTAACCCCAAGGGGCACTTGCTTCTTAATGCTATTTTTACCTCAAAATTAATATGTCCGGTTCTACTGATTGACTTTTGTTAGTTTTGGTGTAATTTTATTGATTAAAATGTTCTCTATTTTTCTAAATTGGTTTTGGATTTTTCTTGTGTTGTTTTTGTACTTCATTATGGTTTGTGAGTTGTATAAATACTTTACGCATTGCCACTAAGTAAGTCTGACTGCTTTGTGCCAAGCTACCAGAGGGTTAAACATGAATTAATTTAGTGGCTTTTGTAGTCCTCCTGACAAGGATTGTGGTTGCTATTTAAGTGTAGCTTCCACACCTCTGGACTAATATCCCAATTTCTTAGAGTGTATTAATACCAGTCCTGCACACTATCTACCATACCACCATTGAAAAATTGGAACTGGGCAATAATAATATCCCACAGAAGAAAATGTGAGGTATGGAATCAGATATCAACTGATCAATCAGGAAAAAAAAATAGGTAATAAAACATTAAATTCAGAGTTATACTAAACGGAAGTATCATTACTGTATTGGGTTATTATCCTCGACTTAATTGTCGGGCTTAAATGAAGATATGCGATCATATATTTATGTATACGTTTTCCAGAGTTTAAAATGAAAGTGTTTTAAGCAGGAAGCCCCTCGGTTGTGTTTATGAACCACAATTCTCAGTAGAGCGTCTTATTGGATAAAATGATCTAAAGGGTCATTCACCTTGTGTAGTATAATTTATTATTTTTAATAAATCGTTAAACTATGAACAGGGTACTTAATCAAGTTACGGTGCTATCTTACTTAATATCTACACATATATTTTTTTCTGCTACACAAGACAAGTGAGTATATTGATGGCATTAACACAAGTGAAATGGCAAAACATGCATTTTTATGGATCGCTCTATTGATTAGCAATGTTTAATAAAGCTTGCATTGATTGTTCTATCCCAGTAAGAACATGGGGAGGACTTTGGTGTGTACTGATGTTTTCAGGTTTATGTGTTTATCCGCAAAGCTCTTCATATGGGCAATTTGTCTGTGTAGAACATGAGTGATTCGAACTGTACAGCAAATGAAAGAGGGGCGACATGGTTTTGAAAAATTGTTCTTAATGTTACTGCCTTCAGGCTTGTTGTAGCAGTCTGTCTGCATAATAAAACTTGTCAGTGTAATTACCCACCCCATGCAGTCTTCAGGCTGCACACATCGTGCAAGCAGACACAGCACTACGGGGGAGAGGCGCGGAATGTGTGTATGAATGAAAGGAGATGGAACGTGGGAGAAGGAAGAAACATGAAGGAGGAGGGCTGGAGATTATCCTGGGCAGAGACTTAAAGTGGGATTGCTAGCTTGTTTGGTGAGAGAAACAAATGCAGGAAATGGGAACCATTGTTTTTGAGAGATATACACACAGTTTTACATGATAAACAAAAACCCTCCAAAGTGTGGCTCAAGATCAGCGGTCAGATAGGACCAGGATTGTAATATGGAATAAAGGGGAGGAATATAGAGGTCACACGATATCAGGGCTAGAATATTGAGGGCCAAATAATAGAGAAGGCAAATGAACAGAGAGAGGTATAGATTGGCTATTCCTTGCTCTATATCTACGTGCCATGAAACTAAAGGAAAATAACAAAAGATTATATATGTGTGTGTGTGTGTGTGTGTGTATATACATATATATATATATATGTGTGTGTGTGTGTGTGTGTGTGTGTGCGCGTGTATATATATACACACACAAATATATATCAAATATATGTATATATATTAATATATATATATTTCATCATCAAGATATGTATATGTGATGTTAGGATGTTAGGTATAGAAAATATATACATACTTATCTCTCAATAGTTTGGTCCTCAATATTTTGGTCACAAAATTGTGCGACCTCGATGTTTCCTCTGTCTCCTCCTCGATACTCGCAAACCGCGCTAGGTGATACCTGGTACAATTTAGGAGGGATTAGCAGCCATCTGGATCCAAGATGGGCAGATAAGGAAACTGAATGGCTGGTTAAAAACAGTCAACAAAGGAGGGTAATAAGAAGAGGTAAAGTAATTTAAGGATTCTAGCAAATGGACATTAAAATGAGTTTCATACTGAGATTATGCATGACGAATACGACACATTCCAGGCGCCCAATGTACCCACACAAAAGAGTGGAAAATAGTGCAACTGAAAGTAGTGGTGTAAGGGAACAAAGGTTATGATTAGTGCTGTACAGATAACATTTAACTTGTATTAACAATGCACTAGTCATACCCGCTGTTCAGTTAGTACTTACATCCACTAAAACTGTTACTGAACAGGAGCAAAGAGGCAATCACCATGTGTACCCTATCAGTGCCATCCGGGGGCCTTCTGTTAAACACCCACATTGCCCCGATCTCACCCTCCTTTTTGACCACAACACAGTTCTTGTCCAATGTGAAAGAGCATTTCACAATCAAACTTTACATGTGGTGTTAAGATCTAATAATGAGTCAAGTGGCATGAGTTCTAGGTGCTGTAACACTCAGTCCTGAATCTGATCCTCCTGGGCTTTGGGCTTACATTACCTACACCCAAAGTAGGGCTCACCTCAGCCAGATCCATGTTCACAGATGGAGCATTGGGCTGTAAAAGTGTGTTTAGTCTCTTCAAAGAAGCAGAGCATCACTGCTCTAACAAAGAGCTTCATTTTCCATCAGCCAAGGCTACTGGGATACTTGGATCCCATAAATGCTGCCATGTGTGTGAGCCGAGTGGCTTCAGGGGGGAGAATACAAGGTTCTGTGCACTGCAAGCTCTTGTACTGGCCCAGAGAATGAAGGACAGAACAGTTACTATTACCATTTTCAAGAATGAAACCTGACCTATGCACAGCAATTAGGAATGCTATAAACATCTAAATTGAGGAATAGCTGTGGAAATTAATTTAAGCGTTGCCTAGTTAACTGGAGATGAGTGGTAAAAATGCCTTCCAGGTCTGATATTTACCAATTGTTTGTGCAGGATTTGGAATTCCGAGATTTGAGGATATTTCTCCCCCCCCCTACCGCAAGTTTCCCTTTGCGAAATTTATGATGTGAACACATGCAATAAATTCAGATACGTTCAGAATTATCTATGCAAATAATCCCTTTTTCTCAAACAAAACTCATGATAGGAGGTATTTGCTGCACTCAGTTAATACTGTATCCAGCAGTATTTGTATTTATTGAGGGCAGTATGTACCTCACCTCCTTCTCACTTGGAATGAAGGCCAAAGTGAGAACTTTTTGGGACTTACTATCAAAACCTAACTTTGACAGTGATAAAACTCTGGCTCCAGTAGAACTCAGCCTGTGTGTAATACCTCTGTAAATTACATTACTCATGGTCGGATTCTTTTTTTTTTAATGCACGGGGCAATTCAGTGAGTTGCCCAGAATCACAGGATGTTGAGCCCATGCTGGGACTCGAACCTGGCTCCTTAGTTACCAAGCCGGCAGGCGGCTCTGGCACTAAAGCCACATCCTCGCCCATTTCTGCATTTGATGATGCACCTGGGATGGAGACGTGTTGCGCTGCACTGGTAAAAATGAACAAAAGCGAACAACAAGCTTACCTTAACGTCTTAAAGATATCTGTACTTTACCACTTTACCACCCATTGTCTGTGGGCAAACTGCTCTTTTCCTATTTGATCTATAGGAGTGCATGCTGCACTGATGAATCAAGCAGCCCCTCTTAATAGAGGAAGCCATACCAGGACCCTATATGACAGATTTATTAAGGCGTTGCATTGTCCTTGCGTCAAGTAAGGTGATGTAAGGTGATGTAAGGCAGCACAATTCCTTAATACAGATTTACAAAGCCACACAAGGGGTGATTTTCACAGCCTTGCATGGCATTGTAAAGAAATGTAACACACAGCAGTTTCTTGTGCTGTGTTACTTACATTTCAAGCTGGGAGGCGATCCATGGGTGGAGCATGGATTTGATGCTGCTCCAGAATTACGAGGAAGTTTGTAAACCTGGGATTGTGTCAGATTGGCCCGCATCCCTGAGGATGGTTTAACGTGGAAAAACATTATTTTCCTCCTTGTTATTTCCTCTTTTTATGTGTGATGTATTCTGCATCACAAATAGAAAGACAAAAATGCCTCTTTGGGTTGTTTTTGTATGGGAAGGTAGCCTTCCTGTCTGCACAACAATTATCCTGCCGATAACTAAGGCACCCTTACACTACGGTGCAAGGGTGCATGTGTTGGCGCTAGGCAACACAGTGCGCCAGCGCAAGGAGAGTGCAGAACTGCTTCATATATTTGTAAATGTGGAGCATTTCTGCTGTCTCCCTTTCGCACAACGCAGCACTGCAAGTTTCCTTGCTCCACACCATTGTGTGAAATAATAGTAAATGTGCCCCTATGTTTACCGAAGGCATCTGTTAGTTGAAGTTAGTGATGTGCTAAAGTGAGGAAAATGGAGGCAATACCTTTATGCACAGGCCTTGGTTCGAGGTAGGATGTGCAGGATTCTCATTTACAGTGTTTTTAATATGAATAGCTAGCTGGCTTGAGAAATTAACTGGTGTTGTAGAAAGACACTGTAAGTAATATCTTCAATCCTCTGCTCACTGCACCTCCTGCTACAGTTCCTTAAGCGTGTACAAGGCTTCCTGTGTTTAACTAGAAATACTCCTTACTTTGTAAATCAGTGGCAACTGTAGAGATTCCAGCAATGTTACCCCCATGTGTGTGTAAATTATGATATATTCCCATTCTTCCGTCCCTAGCGAATTTCTAATGCTCATCATCACAGACCATCTGTGTACCAGGTGTCAACAGACAGGTAGCTTCATTGCTCTGTGTTTGTTCAATGTGTATGTATAGGGATTTATTTAACACAAATGTTTCTTCAAGGCACTGGGGTCCTACACACAGATCGCAGAAAAAGGTGTAGGATGAAGTAGGGGATATAGGAGAGGATGCTAAAAGGCCAAAGATGCTTACTAGCTGGAGCCCAGCAAAATGATGAGTTGCTTTAAGAGGAGGGTCATTAGCACCTTCTTCAAAAGCAGGACAACATCTTGTTGGAGGCCCAATACGGCTTCCGTTCTGGCCTCTCCACAATCGATCAATGTCTAAATCTTTTCATGATATTGAATAAGTACACGGTAGCCCGCTCTTATACTATTTTTTGGCCTTTATGGACCTGTCTCCTTCATTCGACTGCGTGAATAGAGGTAAATTGTGGCAGACCCTTTCTTCTTTAGGGGTGGATAGGGATATAGTCTCCTTCCTTTATGACCTCCATCGAGATACCAAGGCGGTCGTGCGCTATTCGGCCAGCTTGAATGTATCACGCTCATTCCCCGTTAGGGGTGGAGTCCGTCAGGGTTGTATCTTGGCCCCGTTTTTATTCAACCTTTACATCAACAACCTAGAGAAAACCCTTTTGGAGACCAAGGCAGACTTCCCTCAGGCAGGACGGCGGGGCCTCCCGGTCCTGTTATACACAGATGACGCCGTCCTGATGGCTAGGACTGAACGGGGTCTGCAAACCCTTATAGCCTCCTTCGCAAAGTCTATGGGGGACTTGGATTTGACGATTAATAACTCCAAATCATACATTATGCAAGTAGGGGCTCGGCCCAGCAGACCATACACCTTCAGGGTAGGGCTTACCCCTATTCCTAAGTCGAGCGTGTTCTCCTACTTGGGGGTACTCCTGGATGAAAAAATGAAATGGGGGCCCCAACTCACCCGCAAGAGAAATGACCTCAACAGGGAAACTGCAGCAATTTTTAATTTTGCCGCCAGACTGGGGAAAAGACCTGTGGAGGCCCATCTTGAGCTCTATAGGGCTAAGTGTATCTCAAAGGCCCTCTACGGCAGTGAAATCTGTGGATACTTTGACACAAATGATATTCAAATCGCGGAAAACAAATTCTTGAGACGTCTGTTATCCGTTCCTCAGGGTATCCCCTCTTTCACTGCTCATGAGGAGGTAGGTATGCCCTACATCTCTGATTTGATAGCTTTTCGCCCGGTGTCTCTCTGGCTAAAAATCTGCATTGGGGAGGGGAACCCCGCTAAATAAAGCAATCCTTAAAGATTGTCTGGCTCTTGATCACACACCCAGGGTACCATGGCTAAAATATATAGAAAGGAGCCTCTTGAGTCTGGGAAGAGGAGATCTTTTTTCAAACCCCGATGCAACGTGCAAGGAAGATTTAGCCCTCATTAAGATGACGTTTATCACACGCCAAACCATGGTAAGGAGGAGAGGGCGCTCTGGAAGCCCAGTGTACGTCGCTTCATTATGTTAAGGACAACTGTGATGGCGGAGCCATACCTGCTGGGGTTCACAAACTCATACGATCGCTTCCTCCTGACCAGGTTCCAGTTTGATCTCTTTCATATTCTCCTCTCCCATCCCAGGGGTCAGAATAAAGGGCAATCTCTCTCGTACTGCGGCTGCGAAGGTATATCTCCGCAGGACATGGTTCATTTCATGATGTTTTGCCCATTTAATGATACACCTAGAAAATCCTTTTTAATCCCCATTTTGAAACAGGCCAATATTAGACAAGTACGGCCCGCTTTTATATTCCAAACACAAGGAGATGATGGACGGAGCGCTGAAACTTTTCAGACACTCACCCCCAGTCACAGATCTGGGTTAAATCCATCATCGTTCTTTAGCTCACTATATTCCTTCAGATGTTGACGGGTAACACCGTTTTTTATGTGCGTAATTTTTTTAAATCTGCTATTAAGCTTAGGGCGAGTTGTGACTAACCCGCCTGACCCTAGTCACTATCTCCGGCACTATGCACTTTACCACCTCCAATAGCCTGTTTAATTAATAACTTGATGAAGTGTAAGGTTTTATTGTACCATTTATAGTGTGTTTAGTAGGTATTTAAGTTTGTCTCAGGTGACCTCGTAATTAGATACTTTTAAGTACATATAAAACAAAATAAATTGTCTGTGAGATGTTTGAGATGTTTACACCAGGTATGTTCCCGTCTAGATTGTACGTATTGTATCATATTTTATCCTGTGTTTTACTTCGTGCTTTCATGGTTTTATCATATGAAACCGAATAAAGTTATTTGACTTGACTTGACTTGAAAAGCAGGAGTGTGGGGTGCTGCCAGATCCAGGTAGAAAGGGAGTAACACATCATAGGAGCATCCCAAGAGAATGTTTGGTGTCTCTGTCCAGAATTTGTTGTCTAGAGCTTGATGAGGTTATGACTGCAAGCGTTAGACAGGCCACTGGAGATCCTGATCTTATATTTGATCCTGATCTGTATCACAGTGTAAATGTGTTCAGCTTGAGTACAGAAACATTTTGCAGAACATATCCCATGTGGCTTTCCGGAGGATTTTCTGCCTTTGGCTGTAATGATAGAGCAGGATCAAATTAGGCTTTATCCTATATTCTAGGACTGACATTACATTTTTAATTAAGTTTGGCATCCTGCCAGCTACCTCCCTTTGGCTTCTATCACCTACATGGGTTTAATCACCTGCAGTCTTATGCATTTTTGATTTACACTAGATTACTCATTTTGTCAAAATTTTACACGTTTGAACTATGTTAATTTGGACAAAAATATATTTATTTAAACTAGGTTTTCCAAATTATCAAATCCATTTCATTAAGTCTTTTTTTGTCCCGGTCACATCGATTATACTAATTATTTACATTAGATAATTCCCTAAAATATCGACGAGGAGCTGTTCGTCATCACAAAGTCGAAGTGTAATCCATTCCAAAGAAACTTTGATAATAAATGTAAAGAACCACTCTTAATTTTCGTTTCACTCTTTCTTCAATATCTCAAAATTATATGCTTGACGTTCCTGCGCTGTACTGATGTATAACACTTATGAACAGTAATGAAAAAATAGATGTGAGATATTGCAGACTTACTGGTATCTATAAAGTATAAACCTAGCTGAGGAACAACTGAGCAGTGTATTTTTGCGGAGTTCTGGAAGATGATACAATATCATAAACCTCAAGGGGGGATTTCCCTCTTTGAAATACACAACTATATTAAATGCCTCATATTGACAATTGCATTTCAGATATTTACATTTCCTTTAGAAAATAAAACTTGTATTAAGCACAGGATGATTGGGTAATTTGCAATGAATCATACGATGCAGTGAAGTGCCAGGGCCAGAATTCTGTCCCCTATTGGTAGCTTAGGGGCACATTACGATGGCGGGCGGAAGCACCACCGCCGTGCTGGCGGATGCAAAAACCACCAGTTACCGCCGGCACGCAGCAGTCCACACGCCCGTCCAATTACGATGCGAAAAGTAGGCCAAACACCGCCGGCAAGCCAGCAACACCGTCCGCCATCAAAGTGCGCCCATACATGTAGCGGCGCAGCCCAACTGACACACACCGTCCGACGAAACACGTCCCGCCCGGCGCATAAATTACGATGCCGCAAACAAACGGCTCCCATGGCCAAGAGATACCGTACGACAAACCGAAGCGGTAACACGGATGCCGAGCACGGACAACGAAGAAGCGGCTCCCCGAGCATGAATCCAGCACTGCAGGCACTCCCCATGCTTCTGCTGATGCACCACCAAGGACGCAACGTACCGCGGAGATGCAGGTAGGCACACACAGAACAAGTGCACGCAAACAGCGCACACAGTGCAAGGGCGGAAAAAGCGGACAACCCCCCACCAGCGCGTGTACACTACACATCCACCATCGCATCCACATATGACACACAGGCCAAATCGTAACATCGCAGAACACATGTGTACACACCACCTGGGACTAGGAACCAACCACCCCGTCACGGCCCCAAAGCGCCGATGACGCCGCCACACATGCGCACAACGCAGAGGCCAACCGCAGCGCCATGCATGCGTCGCACACAGACACAGGGACACAACCAAGCAGCACACACATCAGCCCCACCCCGAACGCACATGACACGTGACAGGCCGGCCACAGACATGTCCCCAACGCCCAATTCACGGACAACACCCAACGCCACACAACCGACGCACACATGTCAGTGAAGACACGCAACAGCAGGACACACCCCAGTGTAACAAACATGGCGTAGCACACAGCGGCGGCAACACCAACTAGGAGAAGCAGGGCTCCTTCGGGAAGAGGAACGCCAGTACCACACAGAAACACCCATACCACCCTGCACATATGAACAAGACATATAAAACGGAACACCAAAGAGCCCGGGGACCGACAACAGGTGGCCCAAGAATAACATTCACACACAAGGCCCAACGCAGAGCGGAAAGGCAGCCTGCCGCCCACACAAGGGAGAGCAGACAGCACTGAATGACCTTCCATTCCAACTCCGAAACCACAGCCCTACGACAGAAGCCGGTGAATACAGCCATTGTCCAAGAATAGACCAACACAGGCATGCCGAGGAGACCGACCACAGGGCAGATAGCGCATATCACAGAAGCACACAACGGACGGGGAAGAAAGAAGAAAACACTCCCCCATGTCGGCCACATGCAAGTTAATTGGAAGGAGTCACACATCACTGACCTTGAACTGTCTGAGAAGCATGTGGGAAGAGGGCCCGTGTCCTCCAAACAAGCCAACAGAACACAAGTCCTGTCTCCCTACGACTACACAGAGCTCACAGCAACCCCGGAGCGTGCACATTGCAGACTGCACACACAGCCGGAGCACGCCACCTCAACGAACCGCTGCGAAATGGCAACCGCAACACACTTACCCAACTACGCCGAACAGCTCAAGCTGTACAAAACCAACCTGTTCCATACATTGGGATGCGATCTCCTGTCCCTGCTGAACGTAAGTTACCGACTGACTTACCGCATCACATTGTTCAGCTGCGTCATGCCCGTCTTCTACTGTCGGAGGTGTCCCTACCAGCATCCCGTCGAGATATGCCTCTCCAACCCGGCATGTCTGAAGGCGGACCTGCTACCACTACTCCTCCCTCTGGACGCACACGACAGGGCCTGCTCTGCCTATGGGGGCATGGCGTATGTGGCCAACATCGCACCCGCACTGAAATGGGACCACTGTGCCTCCACACGACGGATCATCGAGAACAGCTACATCGAATGTCACCCAGCATGCCCCATCATGGTCCTCCAAGGGACAACTTACGAACAACACCTTGACAGCCACCATCCGCTACATTGGCTGGCAAACATGTACACCACCAATGACATGGAAGCCCTGCTGGACGGCATCGCATACCTGACAACCTGTAAATACGTCGGACCACAACGCAGGTTCCCCGAGTGACCTATGATGTCCAACCCCGCACCCATGCTTAGCTTCCGCACGGACTGGCCAGTCACCACCACAACAGCCATACCAAACGACCGGCAACTGTAACCACACCATCAACGACATCGCCATGACATCGGATATGACCGGGACATGCACACTGTTCCCCATCACATCCAGGAACACCGCATGCATCGTGGGAGGCAGTGGCATGGGCTCTGTGTATCGCACCCACATGGACGGAACTGCACGAACAACCAGGACACGACATGGATCCAGCGCACATGGACACACACACCGCTCAGTGGACATGAATAGGTCGCCTGGAGTCTGTGGGTGCTGCACCCCTCCCACCCCCGCCCCGGGAATCCCATACCAGGACCTTTGCATGGACGACAAGTGCATACAACAACAACACGACCCCAGTGACTGTGACATGTCCAGTAACCACCACAGTGCAACAACAAGTGGCACGCCGCTGCATGCACGCAAGCACATGCCCTGATGTCATCTCACATGCACGCGTGCATGAGGAACAACCGCAGCAAACCTGTCACATGGAACTGAGATGGACTGTGCCCATGATGCCAAGCGGTCTGGTAGGCTACATGTATACCGTCTGTGTCAAAGTCCGCAGCTCCGCAGCTATACGTAAATGTACATTAGCACAGCCTTGGCCAAGCAGATGTCACTCTGAAGCCCACATCCCACATGCAACAGCCAATCACATGTAACCCCACACCCTATCCCATTTGCATCATGCTCAGTATATCCTCAACATGTATTCCGCTGCCAGTAGTGTCCACTATACTGCATCACAGAGGACAGAAGACACAATATAATGTTTGAAACCAAAACTGTCTCCGCTGACTCATTTCACAAGTACGAATGAGAGAGGATGAGAGTATGTGAAGTACACGGCAGTCGTGACATGACCATGTAGTCCACTGGTATTGGATGTCAACGCAAATGAGTAGCACTACTGTGGAAGACACACATGTGTCGTGTGAAGTCGTATGGACGCAGTGCTCAGGTGGGTGGGTGCGACGGGTAGATGCGCACATGCCAAGTTGGAGCACGCCGTGTTGGGAGGGGTCATGAACAGTACACCACCGCTTCCCTGGGCATTGTGAGAGGACACCTGTCGGGGGGAGTGAACACGTGTGTGCACACCAGCCGGGCACACGTACAAAGCGGTACCAGGCGCACCTCAGCCCACCCTCTGTGGACAAGCTGGATCCTGTTGTGCGCCCGCCATGCCCCTTGACAAGGCACACACAGCCCCAGTCGACCAGGTGTAACCCCAACATAGTCAATCCGCACAGGCGATACAGGGCACGGGATGGCAGTGGAGCATGGTGTGTGAGAGGTCTCCTCGCGCTCCTCCTGGTCATATCACGCAGGCAATAGAACCTCAACGTCTAGCATGGCACAAGTCACATGGAAGTGTAGGGGGACGCACCACAGCACGAGCAGCACTGACGTCACGGGAGGTGGCTCGCACCATCCCATCCATTGCCCATCATACCAACCACGCCACATGCCATTGCGACTAAGTGCAAGCGCGTGCGCCACCCCCCGAGCCCTCCCCAGAGAGGCCAAAGAGTGAATGTGTGGGCCATCAGTCACAGACGGACGTGGCCTGGCCGCAAGGGCAGCCACAGCCAGTGGGTGTCGCAGGTGGCGGATCCGGAAGGCGAAGACTGTGATGCATAGTCCATGCAGGCCGGGTCTCCATTTGGGGCACCACGCAGGTGGACGGCGTCCCGCAACACATCATACCCTGAGACAGCCCACTCGTGCAACTGGACCCACACATACACTCCTTGCCCTCTCTGGTGCGAGCTTGGGGCTGCCTGTGCAAGCGCTAGCCTCGCAGGTGAGCATGCATATTGGGGGAGCGAGGGGAGGACATGAGGGCTGGGGCGAAGATGACTGTATCACTGTCAGTCAGTACAAGGGATGACCCAGATGTGGAAAGGAAGAGACGTGTCCCGTGTGTACTGCAACTAGTCGCCAATCCAACTACCCCCATGTCCGGAATGTAAGCCCGCACCTAGGCCCGCCCATCCGCCACATCGAACATACCACCAGCACGACAACCTTCCCATTCGAAACACTGACTGGGGGTGGCGACCAGTGTACAATCATGTGTAGCCTACCCACGCGTACATGTGGGCCCTCCATGATCCATGTCACCTGCGGCAAAGTCATGACATGCGCAATGAGGGAAGTGAGGAGAGCTGTCCGCCCCACGCGCAGAAGGTGCATCAGCTCCACAGACCCAGCAGCGAGTCCAGCAGGGGTCACATGTGCAGGGGCAGCTGTGCCTGGTGTGAAGGCACATGCATATAGACAGCACATCGACCAATGTGTAGTCTGCCCACATCTACAGTCCATCATCATGCGGACATAGGAATTGAACACAGGGCAACACATCTTAGTTGGTGCACCCACCGTGACCAACAATGCGCAATCATCGACGTACCCGCCCTGTGCATGGCCCCCCACCCAACGGAGGCACATCCAGTGCCACCATCCCACACACACAAGCCTACCACGGAACATGCTGTGTCCAATGGTCAGTACAGAGTCAGCGCCCATCTGGTGGAACCTGAACAGGAGACACATGCACACACATGCCAGCTCCCACTATGTACGTCTGCCACCTGGCACGTGCAATGTAACCTCTCACCTGTGACGTGTGACTGCAAGCACACAGCCGTCTTGGCATGGGGCTGTCAATGTGGACACCTGTCAATGTTTCGGGAGGTGTGATCCGTACAGTGCTGTACATAGGGTGCAGTGCTGACACCTACTACTGTCTCATATCCCCTCGTGCCACAGGTCCCACTTGTTTTGGCCGCTCAGCCTGTGCCCACATCGTTGTCGTCGTGTGCCATACTCATCCAGCCGTGGAAGCAGTTCCATGCTCAGCAGACATTCATGTTGCCGTGGCGTTGCCGCTTGACGGATATGCAGTCAGTCCCCATCAGCACGCCCCGCAAGTCATTGGGGCCTAGATCCCCATGTGCATGCACATGGCAGTGGTTTGTATCACTAGCCATTGCCATTGTTGGGAGACCTGTGTAAGTGTATTGTGGCCGTGCCGTCCCAGCTTGACAGCTGGGCTGTGGCTCATGTGCTTGCTCAGTCATGTCAGTGATGTGTATGCGAAATTGCTATGTGTCGTGTTGCATTGACATGTGTCCTCTGCCATTGTCCCTAGGCGGAGACCGAACATTGACCGCCCATACCAATTGCTGGCGGACATGGACGATACAGAGGTTATTAGGAAGTTTCGGCTGGACAGGCCAACCCTGCATCGACTGTGTGCCATGTTAGAACCCCATCTCCGTCCCCGCAGGGTGTATCCGACTGCTGTCACCCCCACGGCTAAGGTGATGGCCGCCATGCATTTCTTCGCCACTGGGTCATTCCAGCACACAGTGGGCATTGGAGGAGGGATGTCCCAGCCCATGTTCAGCAAGGTGCTGAGGGATGTACTGGCAGCCATGATGCTGTACCGGAACAGGTACATCCGCTTCCCCAGGGCTCGTGAATTGGCGGCAGTGAAGGGTGCATTCTATGCCCTTGGCAGAATCCCACACGTCGTTGGAGCCATTGACTGCACACATGTCGGCCTTGTTCCACCACAGGCCACTGAGCACCTGTACCGCAACAGGAAGCACACGCACTCCTGAGTGTGCAAGTGGTGTGCCTTGCGGACATGGTGATCACCCACGTGTGTGCAAAGTTCCCAGGCTCGGCCCATGACGCACACATAATGCGCAACAGCATCTTGCCACGACTGATGTCCAATATGCAACAGGATCGTGCCTGTATTGTCGGTGAGTATGTGGAGTGGTGTAGCGTGCTGGCTGTGCGATGCTGTCCCCTGTCCAGTTGGATTAGCAACGGTTCTCTGTGTCCCTCACACCCAGGTGACTCTGCGTATCCGAATGGGGCATGGCTGCTCAGTCCATTGAGGAATCCTCGCACCCCAGCAGACGATCGCTACAATGAGGCACATGGGAGGACCAGACGTGTGGTCGAGCGTACCTTTGGCCTCCTCAAGTCCAGGTTCAGGTGCTTGGACCGCACCGGGGGTGCGCTGGCGTACTCCCCACAGAAGGTGTGCCGGATAGTGGTGGCGTGCTGCATGCTGCACAATCTGGCCATTCGGAAGCAGATCCCCTCATCGTGGATGACGGAGATCAACCAGGGCCCCAGCCCGCAGACCAGGACAGCTCGAGTGAGGAGGACAGCGGAGAGGAGGAAGCTGGTAATGTGCGGCAGCAGCTCATCGCCCGCTACTTCACTTGACGGTGAGTGTCCATGTACGACGGCTGATGTGGCTGTATCTGTGCAGGTGTGTGTGTGCTGTGTCAGGGTGGCCGTTTGTTCACTGCGTGCTGTGTGTCAACGCTCCATGGCCAGGGTAGTATGCCACTGTTGGTGGCTGTGGCATTGTGCCCTATTGCTCTGTGCGATGTGTGTACATTGCTTGTAGTTGTTGACATGTACTGTGTGATGGGTGTGTGACACACTCATTGAATGTGCTCCTGTTCTGTCTCCCACCCCTAGGTCCCTACAGGCCCTCCGGATTCAATTGCCATGCCACGCATCAGGTGCCTTTCCGCCCAAGGTGGCCGTTGTATTCTGTACAAATAAGACACAGGGCACAAACAGCAGTTAGTGAAAAAGGTGCATTTATTACAAACTGTGACATGTGATTGTGTGTAAGGTGATGACAAAAGTGGTGCGTGCAGTGACAATGAGCTGTCGGTCATGGCTGCGTGATGATCAGGGTGTACCCACTGGTTCTATGTCCATAGTCCAACACACACATGCCATCCAGATGGCTGTGTGGAGTGGGATCGTAGTCCAAGTCAATGCAGTGGCTGGTCAAGGAAGGCTGGCGGAAGGCTGGCTGGCTGCCTCACTTGCGTTTGGAGCATGCGAAGTCCTCCCGGGAGATCTGTTTCCACTTCGGACGGCCCCTTCCACGTTTGCGAGGGGGGGTGCCTGCTTGCGACATGCTGGTGGTTGAGGTGTGATCACTGGCTGTGGACGCAGGGGAACTGGACACTGCTGCTCCACCCTGCGCCCCGGCAGGTGGTGGCGGAGGGGGAGCTGCTGTCCCTGGCTGTGACCTCACCGCCACCACCAGCTGTCCCATGAGGTCCACGATTTGGCCCATACGGGCGTCCATGGACCTCAGCACCCCCAGCACCTCACGCGTGTCTGAAGCAGACCGGACCCATTGTCCTTGGGCCTCTTCATAGGCCCCAAGGACTCTGGCCATGTGAGGCAGGGCATGGCTCCCAGGGGAGGCTGACGTTTCCCTGACCCTGCTCCTCCTACCAGTCCTGCTGCCACCGGCCTGCCCACTAGCCACATTGCTCACCACGGTCCTCGCTGTGGCTCCCAGGGTGGATCCAGTCGTCCGGGCCACCACCTGCGCTGGGGCTGGTGCCAGCGAAGACGTGGCGGTGGTGGCGGCGGTGGTGGTCGGTGCGGCGATGGTGGCGGTTGCGGCAGTGGTAGTGGCGACAATGACCGTGGGTGTGGCCGCAACGACAGTGGCAGCAGGGGGCTGGGAATGTTCAGCAGCCCTGGATGATGGGTTGGTGGGTAGGAGGGGTCCTGGGGAGCGGCTGGGCCCTGCCACACCAGATGGGCCTGCTTGGTGGTCCGTGTCCGAAGAGGAGGACAGATCCTCCAGATCCGTGTGTCCTCGTTGGGGGCTTGTAGGCTGGCTGTGCTGGCTGCTGGCTCCATCCCCAGCATCCAGCAGTTCGTCACCTGTGGAGAGAATGAGATTTGTTATTGTGTTGCACCTGGCGAAGTATGTATTTGTCGTCTGACATTGACAGTTCGTGCAATCTCGTACATGGGTTTCCCGGAGGCGTGTGTGTGGCTGTAGCATCTGTAGTTGTGTGTGCTTGGCAATGGGACTGTGTGCTGTGCACATGTGGCATGGGACGGATTGGCCATGCCGATGGGTGTGTTGCTGTGCCCCTACTTATTGTGACTCTGGTGTATGCGGGCTCCTGGCCCATCCTGGGTCTGGTTTGTACTTTGCTTTTGGTGTTCAGATGGGACGCTTAGGAACGCATATGGCAACATGGGGGCCATGCCCCAGATTCGCATTTGGGAGGGGATATGCTTTTGGGGTTCAAATGGAACGCTTAGGAACGCATATGGCAACATGGGGGCCATGCCCCAGATTCGCATTTGGGAGGGGATATGCTTTTGGGGTTCAAATGGAACGCTTAGGAACGCATATGGCAACATGGGGGCCATGCCCCAGATTCGCATTTGGGAGGGGATATGCTTTTGGGGTTCAAATGGAACGCTTAGGAACGCATATGGCAACATGGGGGCCATGCCCCAGATTCGCATTTGGGAGGGGATATGCTTTTGGGGTTCAAATGGAACGCTTAGGAACGCATATGGCAACATGGGGGCCATGCCCCAGGTTCGCATTTGGGAGGGGATATGCTTTTGGGGTTCAAATGGAACGCTTAGGAACGCATATGGCAACATGGGGGCCATGCCCCAGATTCGCATTTGGGAGGGGATATGCTTTTGGGGTACATGCTGTGAGCCATGGGTGCCGAACGTGACATGTGTTGTGGCAGCATGACAGTGCATGGTTTGAGGTGTGTGCATGCTTGACATGGCCTGCATATTTGCTGTCTGTTGTGATTACTGGACATGGCATTGGACGCATCGTTATGAGTGAGTGATAGTTGTGTGCCAGCCAACGTATTGCAGTTGTCCCATCTCCTTGGTGTGCGTGCTGCCCTGTGCCATGTGCATCACTGCAGTGCTCGGGGGGTGTGGCCCATGTTGTGTGTTGTTGCTCACAGTGTGTCGTGCGCTTAATTGACTTCTGGCACATGGTTGGTCATGGGCATGTGTCTTAGCGTGACTGCTGTATGTGTGGCAGCTGTGCGGATGACATGCCTTTCATGAGACTGGGGCTGACGGATGGGATGGATGGTATGTTGTATGTGCATGGTGTGTCTGTGAGTTTGATGGGTTCAGTGGTGTTCGTGTGCATTTATGTTGTTCCGCTCTGTTGTGTCTAGTGTTGTTTGTCTTACATAGGCGTAGTTGTGGGGTGTGTGGTTGACAGGCAGTAGGGGCTACATGGACAGGACTTCAATGGTGTTTCGGTTGTGTGTGATGAGTTGCACAGTGGCTGCCGTGTGGGACTATATTCAGTGTGGCTTGTGCATGCAGACGTGGCTCCTTGGGTGTTGCTATGTCTGTGATGGGTCATGTGGGGTGTGAGTCTGTTGTTCATGTCCGTGTGCACATTGTTCACTTGTTCGTGACGGTGGGCGGTGCTGCGTGTTCGTCTGCTACGTGACATGTCCCATGTGTTGGTCGTGTTATGGTCCTCATGCCTCCAGTAATCCAGCCCTGTCCAGTTTCCCACCTGCAAGTTGTTCGTGCGTGCACTGTACTGGATGCCACATGGCTCTAAGCGGGGGTGCTCCATGTTGCAGGTCTGTGGGGGTGGGGGGTGTTGTGGGTCGTGGGGGTGGCTGGACACCCACTGACACCGATTGCTGTGGACCGTGATGTCTGCCTTTCGGCTGTCGTTGTGCACTGCGGTGGCTAACACGTGGCTGTGGGGTGTGGGGGATGCTCCTCCTTGCTGTGCTGTGGGACTGGGGCCTGGTGTGTGTTGTACTTGGGCTGTCCACCGTCCCACCCACTGCACTTTGTGTTCCTGCCACTTACCTGTTACTTGTCGGTTAGTGCAGCTGTGGCGGACACATGGGTGTGGTGGGTGCTCGTTGTGGCGCTTCTGGCATATTTGGGGACCTGTTGGTGGTTACGTGGCTGGCTTAGTGTACACATGTCCCCACGCATCTTACAGTTGTTCGGTTTGGGCTGTGTGTGGTAGTGTCTGTTGCATGTGTGTGTGATGTGTTGTGTATTGTGTGCTGGACATGGGGGTGTTTGTCCCTGGGAGCTGTGGCATGGTAGTTGCGCATGTGAGTACATAGCGGTGTGCTGGTATACATTAGTTTGTACTTACCAGCCTCCACTCCCCCTGCTAATCCGGCGAGGATCTCCGGATGTATTACGACTCGCACCTTCTCCTCCCACGCTTTGAAGGTCTTAAAGAGCGCGGGATTCCCTCCGCCAGTGACGGCAGCCAGCTCTCTGTTTTTGCCCTCCTTCTTCTTGACCAGGCTCTTGACGTCATTCCAACGTTTGTTTATTTCTCCTCTGTTCCTGGGCAGGGTCCCGACTGCATTGACCTGGTCTACGATCCGGTTCCACATTCTGTTTCTGGTGGCTAGTGGTGTGTGCTGGACCATGTTCCCATAGATTTGTGGGTACACCTTGATGATCTCGTCGACCATGACCGTCAGCTCCATGGGCGTGAACTTGGGCATTCTTTGTGGTGCCATGGTGTTTGTGGTGCTGGTGCGGTGTGTGTTGTGTAATGTGCAGGGGGTTTGTGGTGCCGGTGTTTGGTGGTGGTGGTGGTGGTGGTGTTTGGTGGTGGTGGTGGTGGTGGTGGTGGTTGTGATGTGTGCGTTTCTGTGGTGTGCTGCTGTCCTTGCTGTGTCACTGTGTCCTCTCCTCTCTGGTTTGCAATGTAGCAAGGGGTTGTGGTCTGTGGGAGTGCTGCTTTTGTACTCACCTATGTGGGTGTGTCCTCATGGTCTGTTGTTTTCAGGTGTGTTGTGTCTGGGGTTCTGGCCTTTGTATTTTTTGTTTGTCCGGGGGGTGTTTTCGGGATGTGTACTGTGCTTGTGTATTTGTGCGTGCCTTGCTGTGTGGACTTGTTGGCCATGTTGTGTGCTATTGGTTTTGTGTGCGGATGGTTTCTGTGCAGGTACGTTGGCGCCATGGCTTCTGCCGTGTCGATTCTCATCGGCGTTGTTTGCGCTGGCGGGCGGTATATTTGTGGTTTTTCCGCGCTCATGTCGGTGCGATCGTAATGTCACGTGCGGTGTGTCGGCCGTGAGGGCGGGCGGTTTTGTGTTGTCGTGCGTGTTTCCGTCCGTGGCGGGCGGTTTGACTCCGACTCGGACGTTGGCGGGTGGTATTTTGTGTGCTTTTTCTGCCGATGGCGGTTTTCGGTTTGTGAAATCGTAATGGCGTGGTCGGTGTTCAGGCGGTGTGTGCGGGTGGATTTTTGCCGCTTCCATGCCTGGCGGATTTATTTACGCCGGGTATCGTAATGGGCCCCTTAGTCACTATGGGCCTGATTACCATGGCAGTGGGACCGCCAACATCAGGCCATCGGTGTCAGTCCCTCCGCCATCCAGCCCATTGGATCCGACTGCCGCATTAGGATTCAGGCAGTCGGATTTCGGCTGGCGGGGGGAAAGTCCGTCATGTCCAACAGGATCAAGAATCCCGTCAGTGCGGCGGTCAGACTCCTATTCCCTACAATGGGGCGGTGCCTCCTCAGGCACTGCCTAGAGATTAGGATGTCACTTTCCACCAGAAGGTGACTTTGGGGGCCCCTATCAGGGCCCCCCTCCACCCCGGCCCTCCGCTATGGGCCCTAGGGGGCACCAACATCCCTGCACCATGTGGCAGGCCCAGCACGGTGCTTCCCACATGTTGCGAATCACTGACAAAATATCGAAGGTCAGAATATCGACCTACAGAAATATCGACACAAGAATATCGAAGTCAAGAATATCGACATCCTATCTACATTATGGTAAGTACAAAAATATCGAAAAAAAATATCGATGTCAAAAATATCGTTGTTAAAAATATCGTTTTTTATTTAAGATAAAAAAATAATGTAAAATAAAGTAAATACATATAATTTAAATAAACAGTAAAAAATATTTTAAAATGTTTAAAAATGTGTAGTAATATATATGTAATGTAAAAATAAATTAAACATATACATATAATATATAATATATATACTTACTAATAATTTTTAATATTTATTTTAATAACATATTTTTTTAAATGTCATAAATTATAAATACATCTATACACATAAAACAATAATATAAATACAAATTAAATACATATATATAACAAATACAAAAAAAATATTTTTAATCTTTTAAAAATTAATTATATACTACATTAACTAAAATAATACAAAAAATATTAGATAGCGGAGGTAATAAAATTACTATTCCACCTCCAAACAGTGCAACAGTAGGGAAAATGTTGGATAGCGTAGGGGTAAAAATTACTATTCCCACCCCAGTGAGTGCAACAGTAGGGAAAGAGTTGGATAGCGTAGGGGTAAAAATTACTATTCCCACTCCAGTGAGTGCAACAGTAGGGAAAGTGTTGGATAGCGTAGGGGTAAAAATTACTATTCCCACTCCAGTGAGAGCAACAGTAGGGAAAGTGTTGGATAGCGTAGGGGTTAAAATTACTATTCCAACTCCAGTGAGTGCAACAGTAGGGAAAGTGTTGGATAGCGTAGGGGTAAAAATTACTATTCCCACTCCAGTGAGTGCAACAGTAGGGAAAGTGTTGGATAGCGTAGGGGTTAAAATTACTATTCCAACTCCAATGAGTCTAACAGTGTGGAAAATGTAGGATAGCATAGGGGTTAAATTAACATACTTATTAATTAAATAATCTTTGTAAAATAAATAACATATTAATAATTATTTACCTAAAAAATTAATATTAAATACCAATAAAATTAAATTAATATTTACTTAAATAACATTAAATTACTTCCCACCCTATTCCCCCATAAACACACAACCCGCTACTGTTAAATTAACATACTTATTAATTAAATAATCTTTGTAAAATAAATAACATATTCATAATTATTTACCTAAAAAATGTATATTAAATACCAATAAAATTAAATTAATATTTACTTAAATAACATTAAATTACTTCCCACCCGATTCCCCCATAAACACACAACCCGCTACACATAAAAAATAACACAATTAATTTAATTATCAATTAATCAATTAATAAAAATTAATTACCAATTAATAATAAATTAACAATAAATTAATTAACAATAACAATAAATAAAAAATATTAATAAATTAATTATAGTTAATATAGTTGTAAATTAATCAATTAATAAAAATTAATTACCAATTAATAATTAGTTAACAATTAATTATCAATAACAATAAATAAAACAATATTAATTCATTAACTATAATTAAATTACTTCCCACCCTATTCCCCTATAAACCCACAACCCGCTACACATAAAAATTAACATAATTAATTTAATTATCAATTAATCAATTAATAAAAATCAATTACCAATTAATAATTATTAAATTAATTAACAATAACAATAAATAAAAAATAAAAATGTAAAATATAATGATAAATTAATCAATTAAAAAATGTAATTACCAATTAATAATTAATTAGCAATAAATTAATAATCAACAATAAATAAAAACATATAAATTAATTAATTATAATTAAATTACTTCCCACCCTATTCCCCTATAAACCCACAACCCGCTCTGATACTAAAACACAAAATTTACTAATTTCTAAACATTTAATACATATATTTAAAAATAATAAAAATACATTACAAAAAATGTTAAACATACATATAAAGTGCATACTAAAATACATAACACTAATATAAATATCGATATTATTAACAACGATATTTTAGCTAACGATATTACTTACTTCGATATTACTTCGATATTACTTACTTCGATATAAAAAAAAACGATATTACTTACCTTAAGGTCGATATTCTGGTCACCGATATTCTTGACATCAATATTCTGTCTCTACGATATTAAAAACTCGATATTAGTGTAGGTCGATATAAAAAAAACAATCGATATTTTGACTGCGCACCAGTGCAGGGATGCCTGGAATGTGTATATTTTATACTGCGGGGTGTGCTGCAGCCTGCAGCACACACCAAAATGCAAAGTATACACAGTGTGACTGCTGTGAATGCGGTCACATCCTAATGTGGGCAGTTGGATTACCGACATCTAGTCAGGCTGTCCTGCTTCCGCCGTGGAGCCAGTTGGACGAAAGTCCGACCGGCATCGTAATCAGGCCCTTAGTCACATCTCCTCCCTGGCTGATAATTTAGACACCATTACTATCCTGCTAGGGATGTCTGACCAGAACTTTGAAATAATGGAATATTATGAAAAAAGCTATGCACAGTCTGTGTGGGCATAATTTCACCCCTAGCATTTTTAGCTTATTTTCCATTATTAGAGTGAATATTTTAGGTAGAGACAAATAAACTCTGTAAAAAATCTGAATAAAAGTTAGCTGTAAGTCATATTAGCTAGGGACTGACCAAAATTTAATGTGAGGAATAGATTTAAATTTTTGGTTGCCGAGTCACACAGAAAGAATATTTACCTAGTCAGCGGCAGCTTTCCTATTTTCAACTAAATCAGCCAGGCTCCAAATTCCTAAGAAATGTATGCTTTAATTCCTAGTACATTTGTGTTATTTAAGAGTGAAATAATTTTGTTTATATTTACAGTTGAAGAAGGGCATTTTGTTCAATCATTAACTTCAAAGCAAGTACCGATTGCAAAAAGTTCTACATCACCCTTCAGTCAACATGAGTTTCTCAACTTACCTGGGTGAAGGAGAACATGTGGCTATTTAAATGGAGTTTCTTGTTTTTTAAGATATTTTGGTTAGCAAATGGTCCTAGTTCATCATCTTTTCAACAACTTCAATGATGCAGTTGTACCAGATTACTGCATGTTTTTGATAGGACTAATTAAATTACTTTAAAAAAAATAATAAAATTTGGTATCCAGGCTCATTGGACTTAGATGGACAAACACATGAAGCCACCAAAAATGTGTACTTTAAATGGGAAATAAAACCATACATAATCAAAACCTTAACTAGCCTTTATTTCCATCTCATCAGTCAACTGTCACCTGGCAAGCACAAGTGCCAAATCCCTAAAACTCTCTGTTGCCTTCGAGCATGAAGACCCAATAGGCACAGCAGAGGGGAGCAGTCAAAGTGCCTGTCTGTATCATGACAAATTATACGGTGGCCCAGTAAGGAAACCTACATCAGGCAAGTCTACACTATGGGGCCGATTCCGATTCAGGCCGGAAATCACTCCGACCGAGCCGGACCCAGAGAGATTTCCGACCGAATCGGACTCTAGCAGCCCGACCGAACGAGTACGATGCGTACGCATGTTATCGGACTCGATTCGGTCGGACTCCCATTGAAGTCAATGGGAGCCGGTCGTACAACGCGTACGCGGGCTCCCATTGACTCAATGGGTGCGAGGCGAACAAGGGCGCCCCTACAGCGGGTACGCGTCGATGCGAATCGCGCCGTACATGCACAGGTAGGGGACCCATGGGTCCCCCTGTGTGCGACTCGCGCAGCTACGCGTACAGGGGGTCCGACACGGACCCCCAAAGTCCGGCTCCGACTGCCCTTTGGAGCCAGACGGCGCGAGTCGGTCGGACTGCTCGAGGCGCGCATCGTACTTGCCCGGCCGGGGAACGTCTCCATTGCGCGGTGCGAGCCGTGTCTGTGCGAGTCGGTCGGAGCGGGTCGGACCCGCGTACGAGTCAGTCGGCGATTTCGCCTGCGCTCGCATCGTACTCGCTCGCCCGGACGCACGTACGAATCGGTCGGGAAAGAGGGCTCCGAATCGGATCCGGTTAAGCCGAATCCGATTCGGTGCCCTACCGGCCGAGATCAGAATCGGCCCCAATATGTTAGAACCCCACATCTGCCGAATTACATCGGGGGCTCCCTGATGAAGCCCCAAAAAACATGACATGAAGACATTGAGTTGTGAGATAGGCCTGGTGCAAGACATAAAACTGAACATGTTTAAATCCAGCATTTTGGGACACTTTGGGGGTTTTCTTCCAGGCGGAATCACTGAACACCGGTCATAGGTCCGCTGTCCAGTGTTGGCGCAGCCATGACAGGCCCATCCGGGCCCCTCTCAGCAGGACCCCCATGGAGTAGCGAGACAGCCCTCGTCATCCCAAAGATAAGGAACAGATAGCAGAGACAATCCTGCTGTGGAGGCTTGGCAGATCCCACAACAGCTGTATCTTACCCATCAGGGCCTCATGTAACAGGAAGTGCCTTGCTTGGTGGTCATATGTCTCCCTCAAGTCCAGGAAAGAACTAGGTTAACCCCCTGCAAAAAGGTCACCCAGTATGAAGTGAGTCCCGCCTTGGGCTGCAGGCGCAGACCGGCCCAACCTCCCAGGTGCTGCCAATACCAAGCAATCATCAAGTGGAGCTCGCAGGCATATTGGACTCAAGTATGCATTCTCTGTAACATCCGTGCCCATACATAGCATGCAGCACATTCTCACCATGCACACTCGAGGCAGGGGTAGGCTGTAGCAATACTCGATTTAACAGAGCTCTTGAAGGTGTACTGCACTTCCTTTTGGTACACTGCATCCCAAAGTACCGATCGCCACTGAGCCACTCACTACAACTGAACGGTCAAATAATAAAGCTCAAAATCAGGGGTTGTCATTCCACTCTTGTCCTCCGGGAATCACAATTTTCTCAGGGCCACCCTCCATCTTGAAGACCCCCAATTTAACATAAGGTTGCTATCCAATTCCCGAAAATATGCCATAGGTAACTCGAACGGCAGGGCCACAAATAAATAATGGAGCCACAGCAGTATCACCATCTTAGAGATGGCTATTCGACCACTGACCGATATAGGCAGGGTGCACCAAAAGGCAATGGACCACTGTGGGGCAGAAATTGCACGGGCAAAGTTACCCTCAAGAGTAATCCCAGAGTTCTATACAAGGCAGGCAACTTATGGAGTCATGTTCCAAGTGCAGAGCGGTGATTCTCCCCCCAGTCGGGCTGCAGGGTGTAAGTGCAGGAGTTATGACAGTATAACTTACAGCCCGGACAGACTCCCAAAAGCTGATGAGGCTGCCAAACGTGCTCTCCAAGTCAGAAGGCCCTCCACACATATACAGCAACATGTCATCTGCATACAATGATATATAGAGACAATATCCTCATACCTGCAGCTCCCGAAGGTGTTCACCTTGCTGCACCGTCACTGCGAATGGATCTACAGCCAGCACAAATAACAGAGGGGACAAAGGGCAACCCTGCAGAGTACCCCGCTCAACTGGGCAGACTGCTGATATCACCAACCCAGTTCTAACTCTAGCCATCGGCAGATTATACAATAGCCTGGCCCATTTAACGAAAGCTAATCTGAACCCAATCCTGAGTAAGGCAGCATACATAAGGTAGCATACAAAAACTCCCAGCACATGGAATCAAACGCTTTCTGAATATCAACAGACAATGCTAGGGCATCCGGCGAGAGAGTTTCGTGCATGCCCATGATGTGAATCAGCTGGCGAATATTAGGCAGGGTAGCGTGGGCGGGTATAAAACCTGTCTGATTTGGATGAATCAATTTGCCCACTTGTGGCAAGATTCTGTTCACCAGAATCTTGTTCAGGATTTTATAATCTGCATTAAGCATAGAGAGGGGGTGGTAGGAGTCTACCTATGTTGAATCTTTGTCTTTCTTGGGTAGAGATGCAATTGTGGGCTCGCCCAGAGAAGGTGGGAACAGTTCCTGCTGTCATGCTCTGTTAAAAACTTACACTAACATAGGGACAATGGCTGCTGAGTAAGTGGAGTAGAATTCTATGGGCAACCCATCTGACACAGGGACTTTGCCCCGGGCCATCTTCTTGATTGCTCCCCAAACTTCTTGCATGGCAATGTCCGCACCCAGTCGCTCCATCACAGCAGGGTCCAGGACATGTCGAGAGGTATCCGCTATGTAACACAAGATGTCCAACTCATTATCCATATGCCCACTGCATACTGTGCACGATAATAGTGCAGAAACACTCCATTAATATCCTCTTGCACGAACACATTTTGACCCACAGAGTCTTAAACCTGAAGGATAGCATGCCCCGTCATCTCTTTCAGAAGAAGCCAGGCTAACATGCTCCCTGGCTTGTCCCTCTCTGCGTGTGCTCTTGCAGTAAATCTCCTGTAATCATATTGTTGCAAGCGTTCCACCATCGCAAACAATTTCTCCTGTTCCGCAAGTACCCGCTCTGTGCCCTTGGGCATCTCTTCCAACTCCGGAAGAAGCTCATTGAGGACCGACTCCTGCCATCCAATATCTGAGTACAGTAGGGAGTGCACCTCTATTTTATTGAAAATACAGTAATTGCGCACCATCACCTTGAAGGCCTCCCATTCAACTCCCACCGATAAAGCCGAGCCTGCGTTGTCCAGCCAAAAATCTGTGATCTACTCACCGAGCGCGGTCCAGATTGCTGGATCCTCAAGCAGGACTAGGTACAATGTCCAAGTAGGGATACAAGGTCTATGAGGGGACCACTTGAAGGTGCAGAGCAGGGGGCAGTGGTCAGAGTAGGTTCACATCCACCACCCTCTCACATGCTGCATCACAACACAGCACCCTATCTAACCATGCCTCTAAGTCATATAATCCAGAATGATAGAAATACTGTGCAGTCCATGCTGTGCAGCAACAGGGGTGCATGCACAGAGGGGGTCCCAGACCGCCACCACACCTCCATCGCAGGTTTGGCGGTCCCACGGACCGCCAAACTCATAATTAGGCACTACATTTTTTTTGTGGTTACTCAGAATAGTAAATCAGAATCCCTCAATGTCCAACACATTCCCAATGTAGCTTATGTTGGAGTGGGAATAATAAACATGAACCCTTTAATGTCCAACACCTTCCCCAATGCAGCTTAGATTGGAGTGAGAATAGTAAATCTCAAACCTCAATGTCCAACTCTTTCCACAATTTAGGTTAAATTGGGGGTGGGAATAGTACATCTGAACCCTTCAATGTCTATCACTTCTCCAAAGAAGCTTAGGTTGGAGTGGGAATAGTATAGTAAATGTGATCTTCTCCAAGCATAACACTTTTCCAAATGTGGTTTAAAATGATGTGGGAATATTAAATGTAAATTCATTGTCCAATTATTTCTCCACTGTAGTTTAGATTGGAGTGGGAATAGTAAATCTGAACCTCTCAATGCCCAATACTTTCCTCCATGTAGTTGGACTCGAGTGGTAATAGTAAATCTGAATCCTTCATAGTAAGACAACAGAGCTTTTTAAAGATGCCCCCCATATTTTGCCCCAATTTGGGCTACTTGGTGCTGGTTTTCGCCTCTGACAGTGCCCTGGAGCTTGCTAACCAGACCCCAGTGCCAATGCTCTTTCCTCAAAACTGTTATTTGTGAATTGGCAAACCCAATTCACAGAGACTTTACCCCCTTATAAGTCCATAGTAAATGGTATCAGAGGTCCCCAGCGCTACAACATGGTTTTGTGCAACCCTGGGTGACCCATAATTATTATTTACACAAATGGTTCCTATGGGGGAAGAGTAGCCATTAACTTCCAAGGCAATAGTTTCTTAAGGAACCCTTCATACAAGTAAGGTTTGTCCATTTATTGTATTTATCTATCATTCAAACAAATCATTGTTTCAAAGATAAGGTAATATCTACTGCAAAAACAAGGGTCTTCTATATGGTGAAGGTACAGTGAAAAGTGATAAAGTAAATCAATAGTGTGCTGCTGCTATGTGCAATACTATATACATTTGACTGATAGGGATAGTACAATGTTATTTACGACATTCTTGTTACAAGTGTCGCTATCCACAATCAAATTAAAAACAGTCCACATTTGTAAATTGTCGACGTTTCAACCCACACCGCCAAATGAATCAGAAAACGGTCATCATCAGGACAGAGGATAGAAGGAGACACCTAAAGAAACAAGCATTTTCAATGCAAGAGTTTAAGCTATTGGCATTGTAAATGAAAATGCCTTTTATTTACATGTTTTTAAAAGCAACACATTTATAAAAGCCATTGTCATTTCTAATGGCAATAGCTTAAACTCTCGCAAATGTAAGACCACTTTAATGGTGGCCGCGCCCCTTTCTTTAGATGCCGCTTGCCGTATTCAGGTTACAGTAAGCAGCGTCTAAAGAAAGGGGCGCGGCCAACATTAAAGTGATAGCGCGATATGGGACGCTTTCACTCAAAACAAAAAAAACTTTTCTGTAGCGCGGCCGCTAAAGTGAAAGCGGACTGTGCTGCAAATTAAATAAATAAAGAAGCGCAGCAGCTAAAGTGAGAGCGGACCATGCTGTAAATTAAATAAATGAAGAAGAGCGGCCGCTAAAGTGAAAGCGCACAGCGCTGCAAATTAAATAAATACATTAATAATAACAATATAAAAGAGAGCGGCGTGCTGCGACGTCTTGGGTGGAATAGGTGACGATCATTAAAGAAAATAGTGTTCACCAACTAGATAAAGCAGACTGTGTAACATTACAAGTAAAACGTCCAGTCCTTATGAGAGGTTACAAATGCAGACCAGGCGGTACCAAGGAGGGACTAGTAAGCCTATTCATGAATGAAAGTCAACGATTTCGAAAGGACAGTAACAGGAGCCAATTGAAAAGATGGGCGGGGAAATGGGCGGAGCTTCTATTCCATACCTCAATACAGCATGCCTCGCAGAGCAGCACATGCGCTGCCCAGGCTCGGCCTAAAAACTGAAAGGACTGCATGAAATGGTTTGCTTTGAGCGCACAAAACTAATCCCAATAACAAACATCAACCAATAACATTGAACTAACCATTAACCTTGGGTTCCGGCGCAGCGTGCTGTCCAGCATAAATCGCTTAGATGCCTTGTCAGGGGTAGTAAGCGCTATATAAATATATAAATATAATTACAATACATCACGCTTTTTTTCTTTTATTTTTTGCGGATGCTATTCGGCATTGGCAAACAAAGCATTTCTTCTTTTTGCTAATGCGGAAAAGCTTGGCAAAAAGCATAAGAAAAGACAGCAGGTCTGCATTGCTTTTTAAAGACTTTAAGCTTTGCCAGTGCTTGTTATGGATATGCAATGCACAAGTGGGTTGTGCATTCAAAGCGAGCAGCTGCAGAGTTCTTCATGTGCTGCAGTCTTTTCAAAGCAAGTTTGATGCCAGGGTCAACACAAGCATTAAAGTATAGATCATTACAATAAGACTTACAGTAACTCACTTCTCCCCAAGGAAATGTTGACAAAATGCCTACTAGTTCACAAGAAGCTGAGCAACCCCTCACTAAACTGTAAGTAAAGAAAAATAATAAAAAGGGTCACAAAGTACAGTAAGTCATTGTTAACGATTTTTTAAAAATTAAAAATAAATATTATTGACGACAATCTTATAACACCAAGTGCACAGTTCTATATCAGAGGCAGCTAAATTCAGACTGTATTCCCACATACACAAAATGCTGATGCAGGCACTTACATAGCATACTCCTTTGTAAACAATTCTAGGTACTGAGAACACTATCACCAGTAACTAACCAGAAGGACCTTGAATGGGTCTTTAAAGCGGGTCCTAATAGGCAAAAAAAATTCTGAGAAAATACTTACAGTTAATAAGTTCCAAAGTCAAATCATTGGTTGAAGAAGATTCCCCCACTAAAATTAGCCACAGGAAAGAGAAGGGCTCACCAGCCTTGTGTTTGTTGCATATAAAATTTTGCTTTTACTAAGCTGGAAAGAGCACTGCTGAATAACATTCCTGCACAAAGCAGAAGTTCTTGAACTCTGTCCTCCACTTTTGACCAATTCATATTTCGGCATTAAAAGAACCCAAGCCTGCATAAACAAGACACGCATTTTTGTTCATCTTCAAATCTAACGCTTAACAGCACACTGTCAATTGCTGTCAATTGCTCTGCACAGGCTATAACATTCAGGAGCCTAAGCAAGGTATTTTCGAATGATCAGCCTTTGGGGATTATAGCTTGTTTATTGCCAAGCACTAGTGTATGACCTACATCTAACAGAGAATAAAACTATGACAGAAGCTGAACTGCTAGTTACAAGTTAGTCACATAGCATATTGGCATAAAGTTAATTTCTCGGATTGTTCAAAGATCAGGGCAGGCATCAATGCATTTAAAATCTACTAACTGGTGGGGAACAATGCATGTAATATCTTAGAATGAGACAAAAACATGCCCACACCGTCTAATATATATTGTCCCAACTATGCAAACCAGGGCAAACAAACTCCGCAATAATCACGCATTTTTCTTTCCTCAAAGAGTAGGCGTTCAGTGTGTGACGTCTTCAGACAGCCCCGGACTCAACTAACACCAAACATATTGTGCAGGGAGGTACATTAGCTTCCAAAATACTGGGGGTGGAGTGGTGCTATTGTGAACAAGGGATTCACTAACTACAAGCATTTACTGCTGGTTCCAATGTTCTCTATTTTGTTGGACTCAACTTCCTGTTTTAATCACATCACTAAATGTTCTGTTGGACTGAGGGCTATTTTCACTTAACTGAACATTAAAAAGTGCCCTTTCACATAGTTCTCAAGTTGTTGAATTTGGTCTCTAGAATAGTTTTCCCTCCTAATATAGTCAGTATTTCTTACATAAAGAAGATGGATATTTCGTTGTCAGACGTTTAGTTCGAGTAACAGGTTGTTGGGATATAATTATATTATTTGTGTTATTCCAGTGTAATTACTGCTTCAAATGTAAATGTATTTTTTTTTAAGTCAAACCACATAAAAATGTAAAACATTTCCACTAGAAACGTCGCACACATTAGAAGACAGTACACTGTATCACCGTAGAGGAAATTGTTCCATAGTATTTTATTGCATTAGAATATATGTAGCGCTTTACATACCTCAATACGAGCCCTAAAAAGCTTTCTATGAGATCAGGTCATAAAGTGTGTTTATATAGTTATAGCGAGGTCAGTGTGTTTGTTTATTTAACATTAGACAGGTTTGTTAAACACACAAAATGTGTAAAATGGCAGGCACGTGCAAATAACGTGTTTTCCCAGACTCCCACAATATTTGTTAAATGCCAAGGTAAGGGCACAGATCCTAAGTGATCACTTTTCAAGGCCGCAAAAGACACACAATTGATGGACGGAATCCAGAACAAATCAAAACATTCACCCCCAGTCAAGAGATCTGGGTTAAATCCATCATTCTTTTGCTCACCATGCCACCCCAGTTTAGACCTGGCCATATGCAAATCAGTCTTGACCCTGTGCCTCATGGGAACAGTCCAGCCCGAACTGCCAAGCCAGGTCCTCCCTGGACCAGAAACAAGCATCCTAGGACCGGTTTCGGGGTTTCACCCTCTTCAGCCAGGATAGCTTGATTCCAGTGGCACAGTGAGCCCGGGACCCACGTCTGGGCACACCCGGCGCACTTAGGGCGAGGAAACAAAAGACACACAATTGATGGACGGAATGCAGAACAAATCAAAACATTCACCCCCAGTCAAGAGATCTGGGTTAAATCCATCATTCTTTTGCTCACCATGCCACCCCAGTTTAGACCTGGACATATGCAAATCAGTCTTGACCCTGTGCCTCATGGGAACAGTCCAGCCCGAACTGCCAAGCCAGGTCCTCCCTGGACCGGAAACAAGCATCCTAGGACCGGTTTCGGGTTTCACCCCTCTTCAGCCAGGATAGCTTGATTCCAGTGGCACAGTGAGCCCGGGACCCACGTCTGGGCACACCCGGCGCACTTAGAGCGAGGAAGCAAAAGACACACAATTGATGGACGGAATGCAGAACAAATCAAAACATTCACCCCCAGTCAAGAGATCTGGGTTAAATCCATCATTCTTTTGCTCACCATGCCACCCCAGTTTAGACCTGGCCATATGCAAATCAGTCTTGACCCTGTGCCTCATGGGAACAGTCCAGCCCGAACTGCCAAGCCAGGTCCTCCCTGGACCGGAAACAAGCATCCTAGGACCGGTTTCAGGGTTTCACCCCTCTTCAGCCAGGATAGCTTGATTCCAGTGGCACAGTGAGCCCGGGACCCACGTCTGGGCACACCCGGCGCACTTAGGGCGAGGAAGCAAAAGACACACAATTGATGGACAGAATGCAGAACAAATCAAAACATTCACCCCCAGTCAAGAGATCTGGGTTAAATCCATCATTCTTTTGCTCACCATGCCACCCCAGTTTAGACCTGGCCATATGCAAATCAGTCTTGACCCTGTGCCTCATGGGAACAGTCCAGCCCGAACTGCCAAGCCAGGTCCTCCCTGGACCGGAAACAAGCATCCTAGGACCGGTTTCGGGGTTTCACCCCTCTTTAGCCAGGATAGCTTGATTCCAGTGGCACAGTGAGCCTGGGACCCACGTCTGGGCACACCCGGCGCACTTAGGGCGAGGAAGCAAAAGACACACAATTGATGGACGGAATGCAGAACAAATCAAAACATTCACCCCCAGTCAAGAGATCTGGGTTAAATCCATCATTCTTTTGCTCACCATGCCACCCCAGTTTAGACCTGGCCATATGCAAATCAGTCTTGACCCTGTGCCTCATGGGAACAGTCCAGCCCGAACTGCCAAGCCAGGTCCTCCCTGGACCGGAAACAAGCATCCTAGGACCGGTTTCGGGGTTTCACCCTCTTCAGCCAGGATAGCTTGATTCCAGTGGCACAGTGAGCCCGGGACCCACGTCTGGGCACACCCGGCGCACTTAGGGCGAGGAAGCAAAAGGCACACAATTGATGGACGGAATGCAGAACAAATCAAAACATTCACCCCCAGTCAAGAGATCTGGGTTAAATCCATCATTCTTTTGCTCACCATGGGGTCAAGACTGATTTGCATATGGCTGTGTCCAAACTGGGGTGGCGTAGTGGGCAAAAGAACGATGGATTTAACCCAGATCTTTTGACTGGGGGAGAATGTTTGCATTGTCAGCATTCCGTCCATCATTTGTTTGCTGTAACAGTTTTCGCCCTAAGTGGGATGGGTATGCCCAGACGTGGGTCCCTTGCTCACTGTGCCACTGGATTCAAGCTAGCCTGGCTAAAGAAGGGTGACATACCCTGAAACCGGTCCCAGGATGCTTGTTTCCGGTCCAGGGAGGTCCTTGCCTGGCAGTTCGGTCTGGACTGTTCCCATGGGGCACAGGGTCAAGACTGATTTGCATATGGCTGTGTCCAAACTGGGGTGGCGTAGTGGGCAAAAGAACGATGGATTTAACCCAGATCTTTTGACTTGGGGAGAATGTTTGCATTGTCAGCATTCCGTCCATCATTTGTTTGCTGTAACACTTTTCAAGGCCAGCAACTTTGCCACTAGTGATTCTGGGCAAATCACTTAATCTCCACGGGCCTACCACAAATAAATGTGTCCCTCTGTAACGAAACTGGTGCTCATGTAGAGGGCGCCAATACCTAGGGTCAGTTTGCGCGATATAAATATGCAACAAAAAAAAACAGCATTTGTCAGATTTTTGAGAAAGAATTAAATTAAATACATACAGCCTAATAACACTACACTGGAGAGACGGACACTCTTTGCTGGACACCAGACCACCACGGCACAGGCAAGAGCAAGATCCTGCACGATATACCACCGTTGAAGGGAGAGACTTAATACGTGCTCTTAGCAACACTTCAAGAGAGACGCCGCGTCAGTGCTTCACCACCATGCACATCATTCCGGAGGCAAAGCCTTCACTCGCTCTGGGGGCTTTTTGTTTCAGTTTCGTAGCGCTTTCCACAAGCACTAGTAACATTACACAGTAACATATTTGTATTTTTTGTAGACACAGGGAGATTAATCGGCATCTCTGTTAAAGACATTTAAGTAATGCCCTGAGCTGCCGATTAATCTTCCTGTGTCTACAAAAAATATCAAACTGTAATTGTGTAATGTTACTGGTGCTCGTGGAAAGCTCTACCAAATGAAACAAAAAGCCAGAGAGCGAGCTACTGCTAATGTGAGCAGCCTGCAGAGCGAGAGGATGTAGCTCAGCAGCGGGATCTGCAGACTTCGACGCTGGGGATCCATGTTCGAGCCTCGGCGTCAGTTAAACATTTTGTGAATGATTGTGGGAAATATTTGCCTTAATATACACTATAAAATAAAAATCATTGATCGATAGTGGTGGGGGCCCACACAAGCACTTTTGTGGGAGGGGTGGGGGTAGAGACCACAGGTATAATCGAAGGAGGTGTGCGAGACGCACTTTCTGCAAAATAAAGGTGCAGCCGCCATAGGCGAAGATACGGCTGGGCATGCCTGCGCTGTAATAAAAAAATTAAACGCGGAAACAAATAATCAACAGGAAAAAATTGCACGCGGAAACAAATAATCAACAGGAAAAAATTGCACAATTGGTACAATTCTATGATGCAATGCTGCCGCTCTCGTTACAGAGGCTAAAATAACTAGCCAGCGTAGAGGAGAGTCTCCAGTTACAGACGCAGGGAGTGATGTTCAAAATAAATAAACAAACACAGCGTGAGAAACAGATGGCACACTGCACGCAATTAAAACAAGTGTGAGCAGAGCGGACTAAAACTGTATTTAGGCGCCGCTGCCTCGGGACTACACGGAAGTTACCATAGGATCAACTGCCAACAGAAAGCAAGATAACAACAGCAATGCCACAGGTAAACCAATTGCAAGGGGAAAAACAAATTACAGGGAGTTTAAACCAACATACAGATTACTTTATGTCTCGCTGAGACAGCGCATGCAGCGCATGCGCTGCCAAGGCGAGACCTAAAAAGAGTGATATGTAAGTATCCCAGATATTATACTCCAAGAAAAGTGTGCATGAACATGAAGGGTTCTGACATATCATATGGAATGTGGCAATAGTCCTACAAAAGGGGTTAACTATTGTTCTACCCAGGTCCTTAGATCTCTGGGTTGCCCCCTTTTTTCAAACCACCCTGGGTGACCCAAGCAAACTACTGGCACCTGGCTTGCCATTACAGACTGCAGGAGCAGTACAAATTGTTTAAACTCGACTGTGCCTTCACCATGTGTGGCACAGTCAATGCACTATCTTTAATATATGTCAGGCACCCCTATGGAAGGCCTCCTCAGCCCAGGGGGCAGGGGGCATTATATTAAATGTGTGAACATATAAGTGCCAGCCTGTATGTCCCTATAGTGGAGTTCGCCAATTGCAAACTACTATAAGTGTTAGCGGTTCATAGGATAACATGGGCCGCTAACCGGGCACTCTCGAGATTAGCAGCTCCATTATGGTACCACTAAAATATGTTGTGCTTGTTATCACAAAACATACCTTCTCATCCTTGACATGATTTTCGTGCCCTGGGTGATGTGGCATGCACCCAGGTGGCACCTTAGAGGTTGCCCAACTGGTTGCCCCAGCTTCACTATGCTCTGGCTGGCTGGCTGACCAGCCAGTGCTTTCCCACACTGCTGCAGCTAAGACAGGATTCTGACCTCCTGTCAGGCAGTGTGATCATTCCCAGGAGTCAGGAACAAAGGATGAGCAGGAAGTAGGTCCCTTCTCCCTCCTGCCCAGCATGCTAGTGAAGTGACATATCAGAGCGGTGAGCTTCAAAGGCTGCACAGTCTCTGATATGTATCTGGGCTGTCCACCTGAGGAGGACACAGCCCTCCCCTTACCCCAGGTGTGCTTGCTCCCATGCAAGGAGGGAAATTAGGAATGCAGGAGGCATACACCTCAGGAAGGCTGGCCACACCTCTAGAGTGAGAAGCCTGATCTGTACACCTAAAATAGAATTCTGTCATCTTTAGGAGGGCAGAAATGGGTAGAAAAGGTGGCCCACATCTCCGGATGTTGTCACCTCAGAGGCGGATTAGCTGCAGGGAATAGCTGCACATTGGCTACTCACTCCCACACCCTTAACTCCCATAAATCTAGGATTTAAGGAACACCCCTGTCACCAGAACCTCATATCTGAGCAACTTGCATCGAAGAAGGACCAAGAGGAGACCTGTGTTGCCGACAATAGGACTTTGCCCACAGCACCAAAGCAAAAGAGGGCTAATTTGTCCCTGTGGCAACAGACTTGGAAATGAGTGAACAACCCTAGTCCTTGGCTAAAACTAGGCACTCCCAAAGAGAGGGACCCCTGTGGAAGCCAGAAGCACTCTCAGTCTCCCCTGGACTAGTGGCACTAGTCCCCTGCAAACTGCAGGTAAAAACACTCACCAGATCCAAAGAATCGCTGGCCATCAGACCCTCCGTGGGATTGCCCAAAACCAGGTGGCCCAGTGCATTGTGGGAGTTGTAGTCCGACCTGCCCCAACGTTTCAGGCTTCTACCTCAGTGTCCAACACTTTCCACAGTGTAGGTTAGATTGAAGTGGTAATTGTCAATCTGAACTCTTCAGAGTGAGAATTGTAAATGTAAACAACTCAATGTCCAACACTTTCCCTAATGTAGCTTATACTGGAGTGGGAATAATACATCTTAACCCCTCAATGTCCAACACTTTCCCCATTGTAGGTTAGATCGGAGTGGTAATCATAAATCTCAACCAATCAATATCCAACACTTCACTCGATGTAGCTTAGATTGGAGTGGAAATAGTAAATCTAAATCTTTTGAAGTCTAACATTTTTTTACAGTGTAACTAAGAGGTTTTTTAGTCATATATTTCTGCAGTACTGTATTGAATAAATACAATGTACAATATATATTGCGGTATATAATTTTTGTTTTATTTATAATTAACCAAAAAAGATTTGATTGCAATTTGTTTTTACTTTTTCAAGCACACAGTTTATTTTTGTATACATTTTTATTAATTCTTTACATAATGAAGTATGGTTTTACATAGCAAGAAACATATAGGTATGTACTGTAAATATATTGAAAATATTTATATTTTATTTTTAAATATCTTAACATTTAAACATTCTTCATACATTTTAATTTTTTTATCATATAAGATAGTGGTATGTATTTACACATCTTTATATGTTCAGACAATGTATTAACAATATTCATTTTCCATAATTCATGTAACGTTCCTATTTGATGTTGAAAAAATAATACACATTTTTATTTATTTGGAACATTTTCTTACACTTTTTAATTCAACAACATTATTTTTAAAAAGTAATATTGTATACTTTGATTTTAATTCCATTGATAGCTTTGGATATTTTCTATTTCTATTAAGATGGATTATTTTTTTACCATGTCCATAGGATTTTGTTCTTTTTCATTAGTTTGAGTTGGGAGCCATCATGCGCAGGCACTTCAGGTAAGACTTTTTTATTTTATTTTTATTTGTCAAGTTTAGTGGTTGTATTTAATCCTAATAAGGATATTGTACTGTAGTTAGTTGTGTTTTGGTTGTAAGTAGCATTATTTCATGTACTGTGTAGAATTGCTGGTTTGTAGTAACATTGAGTTTGGATTGCATGTGAAATGTAATGTTTTAAAATTGTGCTTATAGTAGAGGTGTGTGTTATGCTTATTTAGGGGTCGATTCCGATTCGGGCCGGAAATCTCTCCGACCGAGCCGGACCCGGAGAGATTTCCGACCGAATCGGACCCGTGCAGTCCGACCGAACGAGTACGATGCGTCCGTATGCTATCGGACTCGAGTCGGTCGGACTCCCATTGAAGTCAATGGGAGCCGGTCGTACAACGCGTACGCGGGCTCCCATTGACTCAATGGGTGCGAGGCGGACAAGGGCGCCCCCTACAGCGGGTACGCGGCGAAGCGATTCGCGCCGTACACGCACAGGTAGGGGGGACCCGTGGGTCCCCCCTGTGTGCGACTCGCGCGGCTACGCGTACAGGGGGTCCGACACGGACCCCCAAAGTACGGCTCCGACAGCTCTTTCGAGCCGGAGTGCGCGGCTCGGTCGGACTGCCCGCGGCGCGCATCGTACTTACCCGGCCGGGGAACGTCTCCATTGCGCGGTGCGAGTCGAGTCCGAGCGAGTCGGTCGGTGCGGTTCGAGCCGGGAACGAGTCGGTCGGAGCGGTCGGGACGCCCGGACGAGTCGGTCGGCGAATTCGCATCGTACTCGCTCGGCCGGACCCGCGTACGATTCGGTCGGGAAACAGGGCTCCGAATCGGATCCGGTAAAGCCGAATCCGATTCGGAGCCCTACCGGCCGAGATCGGAATCGGCCCCTTAGTGTTGGTTTGGCTTTGGTACGTTGTTTACTAGGTTTCTATGATTTTGAGGATTTTCATCTCTGTTTCTATTTTAAACTGTATTTATTCTAGTTGCAATGTGTAGGAAATGTTGATTGTGTGTATGCTATGTATTCTATTTAATGTTATATGTGTTTACTTTGGGTGAGTTACATTTCTCTGCTTTTAGTTTTCCAGGAGGAAAGATGCTTTACTTTGAGGTCTTTTATTTTGAGTGTTTTTTATTGATTTTGATTTTAGAAATGTTGTATCTCTTTTTAACTTCTTTTTAAACGGATATTTTGGTCAGTTTAATTTTTGTTCTATTTTGTGTAATTTTTAGAACTGCAATAATGTATATTTTTGAATGCCGATATTTTCACAATTTTTAATTGGGTTTAGCGTTTCATTTGTTTTTGGATTACCATTTCTGCATTTATATTGAGGTGATGTGATTCTCAAGACATCCTAGTGCTAATGAATTGTAAGTATTATTTACAGTGTTTTTAATTTGTGGGTGGGAGTGTTTTAGATGTACATTTTCTTGACTTTCTAATTATGTTTAGTATGTTTGAATTATGATGTTTTAATGTATTTATGTGTATTCTGTCTATGGTGCTTAATGTATGTTTTTTTAATTGAGTACAATTCTATTTACTCTAATAAAATTAATGAGGTGCTTTATTTGTGTAGTGGTCTTGTTCATAGTAGTGTGTATGCTATGGGTCTAAGGGCCTTATTACAACTTTGGTGGTCCTACAGTGGATGGTGCAACACGCCGTCCGCTGTAGGACCGCCAATAGCCACCGTGTGACCGCCCGCCAAATCAGGAATTAAATTAAATCCTCATCTGGCGGGCAGTCCGACGGTTGCGATCAGCTAGGCTTATAGAAGAGTCTATCATGCAGACCGCCACAGTCAGAGCGCAGGCTGAACCTTCCTGCATGGAGTGTCATATATGCCACACCGTGCAGGAAGGGTGGTGCAAATCCAGGGGGCACTACATGTGCCCCCTGCATGCACCCCCAAGTTCAAATCTGTCAGGGTGCCCTGCTAAGGCCACCTTTGTTGCCATTCCACCACCCATGAAATGGGTGGTGAAATGGCAACTCAGAATATGCTTGGCGGTGCTGGCTGTGGCATTGCCAGCATATTGCTGCCGGTGAACGACAGCCGGCCCAGTGGGATCCTTGATCCCAGCGGTGTTGGCGGTCTTGTGGCGGTCCAACCACCACAGTCATAATACTGCGGGCGGTCTCGCAGTGTGGCAGTGGTCAGACCGCCACCACGGGTTAGACAGGACTGTGGACTGCCAAACTCATAATAAATCTCATAGTGTTCTAAGGGTGGTAATTCTTTGTAAAGATTAACTTTGTTACAAATAATTTCATGCATCTGAAAGATGTGTTCGGTTGCTCTTGGTTTTCGTGTTTCTGAAAGAGTTTGCTGTATTCTTAACGTTTAGTAGCTGTGTTCTTTTAAAAGTATTTTTCAATGAATTGGTATATGGTTGGATGTTGTCTGTTTATTGTGACTTGAAATGAGTTGTGCCACCCTTCTACTACATTATTTGTTTTTGATTCTTTGTTTAGGGTGCTTTCATATACATTCCACCAGTAAATTTGGAACCTGGTTTGGGCTCTGTTTCCAGGGCAGTGTAGGTGACCTGTAGGCGACCAACTCAGGTGCCCTCAAAGTAATCTAAGAGTGGAATTAATTTATCTTCATTTTTCTTTGTACAATTTATAATCCATGATCAGGTTGTAGTACCTTGTTGCATGTTTGGGTGGCAAAAATATTTTTTTCTTATTGGGAATTGGATTTGCTATTTGTGAGTATTCAATACATGTGGTGGACTATTTTATTTGGTGCCATATGGCTCTGTTACCATGGATATAGCACCCCTGTATTGATGTGTTGGATACGCTTTCAATATTGTATGTAGCATAGAAAATTCATAATCTATGATTATTTTAGTGGTGCATAGTTGGTACATATGTCTTTAATTATACTACACATTTCTAAGCAGGTGGTTGACTATGTATTGCATAGTAAATTGAATATTAAAGGTAGATTATTTTCATGTAGTTGTCCATGGATGGTATAGCTTTGGTGAAAAGGTGGGGAACATGTTTTAAAGGTGCCATTCATTAGCCATCAGAGGCACTGTTTTAAGGTTTGCTGATTGTGTTCTGCAGCAAACATAAAAATGTGTTTGCCATTATTTGAGTGTCATAGTATGAAATTCTATTTTGGGTGGTTAAATAGTAGGTTGTCTGGGATGCCTATTTCTGCAAACAATTTAGGGGTTGTGTTAGTTACTTTGTCAGTACGTCTTTTGCTAGCTATGTTTCTTTTTAAGTTAGGCACAGTTGGTAGTTTTGCTATGCAGTGGTTTGGAATTTTATGTGCATAGTCATTTAGTACTGTTTCACTTGTAGCACTCACTTTTAGCGTTAGAGTTGGTACACGCTTCCTTGAGGTATTGAACTATATTTCTGACCTCTGTTTCTGCCAGATTTGGTGGATGGTTATGATCAGTGGTGCTTCCTACTTCCTCATTCACACTGATTGCCCTCCCCTAGCACCGTTTGCTTAGAATTAGATACATTTCCAGTGGCTATGTTCTTTGGTGTTATGTTCTTGGCTGCAGGTATAGCCTAGGTATGTTAACAGGGGGTTTTCTTTTGGGGAAACAGTGCATCTTGCTTCTTTGGACAAGTTGTAATCTGTGTTAAATTACAAAATATAAACACTATAATCTATCATATATTGTGTGTTATAGTAATTGCTTAAATAGTTTAGTTACAACACCTCATCCAGGGAGTCATGGACGGCCTAGATGGCTCCTGAACAGATAAACTATTCTTAGGGACGGCCACTATGGTGGCCAAACGCGACATCGCTGCGACATGGTCACAATGTGACCCCACGAGAGTAACTAAATGGCGCAGAGGGGTGGGCTGGTGTGCCGCCCAGGAGAAACCCCTGTTTAAAGCCAGGGGATGCCCAAACAAACATAAAAGGATATGGGGCAAATGGTTGCACCAACTGGGTTGACGGGGTCTCTAAATCTGTATATTCTCCTTGAAGATATTGTTTATGTAATATGGTTCAAGATCACTATGCATGTATGCGCACTGCCCATGCAGGCATACTCTGCGATGCTAATGACTAATGATCAACTGTGAGGTATCGTTACTTTTCTTTTTTTTTTTTGTATGTTCTCTCAAAAATCAATAAAGTTGATTATAAAAAAAATAGTTTAGTTACAGCTAGTTGCATTTTTTATTCTTACTTGTTGAAGCAGTCTTCTTTTTTGGGTTGGTTGCTTGGGTTTGCGGAAGCTTTTATTTTGTTTGGAATATCTTGTGGCTTGTTTTGGTCTTCTCTGTAGGTCTGTAGTGTTTAAAAAAACAGAAAATAATGTATTCATATTTTTTTTACTTTGTATTACTAGTTGAAGGTAGTTGGAACATTAGGGGAAAGTTATGTTATTTAGTTACTTTTTATGTATAGTTGACTGTAAACATTTTGACAGCATAGCTGGCTTCTTTCTTCTCATTAGGGTGCAGGCAAAAATATAGTAAAACATTTTCCTACTTTTACAGTAGTTTGTTATTTGTTTATGTGATTTAGTTACTGATTGTTTTTTATTTGTAGTGTTCAGATTGTTGTATTTGAAATTATTGTAGTTGTTGGTAATTAGTCTTTTTTGTCTAATTTTGTATTAAAAGTGTGTTTATATTGTGTTACAATTTGACTTTATATGTATATTTTTGTGTTTAATATTAATATTGTTGGTTGTTGATATGGAGAGTAATATTGAATATAGAAATGTCAATATTATGGGTTATGATATTCTTATTCACAAACACTTATTTGCAACAATTTTATTACCAATATTTTTGGTTTCGATATTTTGTCATTTTACACAGGCTCAATGTATTTTCGATATTTTGTCAAAGGATTTTGTGCTGTCAATATTCTATAGTACAATAGTAACAAGCCATGCTCTAAATTTACATTTAGGTGTGAATCTGACTTTAGCAGTCAACTGCCGGGGTGGAGGCCACCCGGCAAATTAAGAGATTCTTGTCAGCCCTGAAGCGATGTCTGTGCATTCGCAGGAGCTGCTGCCAGGACAGCTCCTGTGAAGGCAAATAGATTTGGTGTGCATCCATCCTGTTTTAGATGGCTGTGCACCAAGCTTTCTTATTCTTCAGATGCAAACTCCCAAATCAGTAGTTTGTATAGGAAGAACAAAAAAAATAGGGGCCCCCCACATCCTGGCATAATTTTTTTTTTTTTCTGGCCATCACTGCTAAGTTTTACCTAAATGCGGGGGGTGGTCTGAGGCTCTTTGGCTGACGGCAGAGTCAGTGGGAGCACCACCATCAGAAGACTGATGGTCTACCTGATTCATAATTAAGTGAGAGGGCAAAGGGTTTGAAGTTTGTGATTGAGTAACCTGTCCGCCAAAGAGAAAACCAGGCCCTTTGAGCCACATTTAGAGTCACAGTTACATTGTGGCAGCTTCTACATCTGTCTTGATAATACACAGTTCATCTTTCACCTCTTATTTTCTTATGATGATGGTGCAAATTTCTCAGGTCTCTTATTAAAGCTTCATTAATAACCATATTGCTCCATTTGGATTTTTGGTAGACGGGATACAACGTCACAAACATGGTGGATTTCCACTCTGCAATATTACAAGTACATTGGATTCTAAGACACCTGTAATACAGTGGGTGAGATATCCGCCACATTTGTGACAGAGTGTCCCATCTGCCAAACTCCAAGTAAGCACAATAGCTCTTGTTATGGAAAACTGCACCTGGCATTACTGATACCACTAGATGGAACAAATCTGGATTGCTGTATTAATTGCCCATTATGACTATTTTTACTTTCAAATGGAGAGTAGCCAAGGAAATCAGTGTTTGTGCACTGAGTCCTGCATGTTTTCCCCTTCGCAGGGCCTTTCTGACCACACAGATTGTGCAAGAATGTTTCTGGAAAAATGTACACGTTGAAAGTTTGATGTTACGATAATACTTTCAACCCAAATTTGGGTGGAAATTCCTGATTCTGTCTAATTTCATGAATACCTTGTTACTCATAATGAGGGCCTTAGAAACAATTATTTGATTTGCATTATCAAGCTACCATTGACTATGTTGCTTCACAGTATATGTCCAGAAAACTAGAGGATACAAAAGTTTAATGTAATATAACAGTAACTGTCAGAGTGTTGTCATATTTACAGCTGAATGAAAGATGATTACAAGCTCATGCGAACAGTGCCATCTCTCATTATTTCCTCAAGTAGGTATGTGCTACCACTTGTCCAAGAGAAAGTGCAAGGTGGATCGAGACATGAGCATTGTATACTTAAAGAGTTAGTCTCCTTGACCTTTCTTTCTTGAGAAGAGGAAGATTGTAAAGCATGGTACAGATGGCATCTCACCAAGGAAGACCACAAAATTCTGTGGCCTCTGCCCATGGTTGTATAAAAAACACTTAGCAATTTTCACAATGGAGAGATGTGCCCTTGCATCTGCATGCTAAATGCCAGACCCAGCCCAATGATGTCTCTTATGAAGGGACATTTTGTTCTTGAAATGCACTGGGCATGTGTAAACATGTATTGCATTGCTGTAAATGCACTTCAGTCTTGTTAAAATAATTTCCAAACTGAATTGTATTGCATAAATATAGCGCGTGTTAAATGATCAATAGAGATGCAATTGGATAACTATCAGTATCTTGAAGGTCAGCACCTGTGCAATGATGATTTCCTAAGGAAGCCCTGAGGTTACCTGTGTCCCCCAACAGCAGTCCAAGCTGGGGCAAGAGGCCTATTCCAGTAACACTCAAGAAATGTTCATACACACAAGGATTGATATGCATGAGAGTTGTGATGTCAAATGAATGCAATGTCTCAGATATTCTATAGCTGAGATGATAGGTGGTATACAAAAAAACTCAACATAATAACTTTTGGACAAATTTACTATACAACGCAAAGAAATCAGATGCTAGAGCTTTCTGGGACCAAGTGAATTCCTTGAACAGAACCTCAAAAGTCATAAACGTGACTTGCGTCACGGAGCCTGCTTGGGTACAACACCTAATCACCACATTTTCAGTAACAAACGCGGGCGGGCCAAACTCCATTATAATCACTACAAAGGGAGACTAAAAAGCTTTAGCGTCCTCAAATAAGCACAGTACTAGGAAGGACAAGTTCTCTATAATTACCATAACAACAGGAAATGGCATACAGCAGAATGAGGCCACCCCACAGCCACACACTCCCTATTCTGAAGTAGAAATGTTACAAGTTATAACAAAAAGTCGGCTCGATGGGGCACCGGGCCCGAACGGCGTACCACAAGCAATTTACAAACAAGATCCCAATTATTGGGCAAGCAAGATGTACTGCCTGTTCCAGCTGATAGGCACATCTAGTCGCATCCCGGAGAGCTGGAGAGGTGCAATAATCAATCCAATATACAAAGGAGGAGAGCCCACAGACCCCGCTAATTACCGTCTGATCGCGTTAATAGATGCTGAGGCCAAATACTATGCATCCTTGATCTTAGCAGACCAGATAAGTTGGTCCGATGCGAACAAAAAAATCCCCCTCAATCAGTTGCGCTTTCGACGGGGCACAGGCACAGTCACAAACACACTAGCAATAGGGCTAATTGCAGATAAAAGCCTACGACAGCGATAAGAACTTCATCTATGCTTCGTGGATTTTAACGCGGTGTTTGACCGTGTCAGTAGATGTACGCTGTGGGCCAAATTGAAGCAGCAGGGCCTACCAGATTCAATCCTGAAGCCAATGATGGATCTCTATACTGACACCTGGATGCAGGTCAAAATCGTCGATGGCCAGAGGCTCACCAGGAAGATCTACACCAACGAGGGTTTAAAGCAAGGATGTGTCCTGGCCCCACATCTGTTCAACCAATTTATGGCTGTGAGAAGTTGGCCTGGTATATGCTGTTCACTAATTAAAGTGGACACCTTGCACCAGGGCAAATCGACTCTTATGGTAGATAGGTTTAAGACAACCTTTTAAAGAAAGCTATCCTAGTGGTAGCTGTGGAGAGCAGCCTTCAGGCTAAGTCTCGGAGGAATGTAAAGCAGCTTGTTTTACCATATAATCTCTTGAATCACCAAATGAAAAGACACCACACAGGTATATATATCAAATATATATGTATTTATTTCTAAATAACTCTCTACTAATCTCTTTATGAGATTAGAAGACAAACATATGCACAAATCAACGTTTCACAATAAGTTAAGCACAAAATATGGCTGGGGCCCTAGGGGCGTACCAGACCATATACTAAGTAAGAGACTTAGAAACAACGACTTGCAAGTAGACAAGGCCTAGGGCCTTCAGAAGTGCTGGGGCCTCACGAAACCACCCAAGGCAGGTAAGTAAAGGACCCACGGGGGACGCGTGCAGTGTGGATACACAGGCGCGAATCGCCGTTAACTTCAATGGGGCAAGTCGCGGTTGGAAATAAAGAGTTTTAGGATACTTCGGGAGAACCTACAAGCAAGTCACTTACAGGGTAAGTAGTTCTAGGGCCCACACCGACAGGAGCACCGTAGTGCTGGAGTTACCTCACCCAGGGAAGCCGGGTGCACAGGTGTCCTTTGGTGTCGGGTCGCGGCGTCGTTTTCAATGGCGAACAAAGAAGACTTGCTGCTTGCGGGAGCTGAAGAAGTGTCCGGTGGAATCCAAGCCTGGATTCTGAAGAAGGATGACCTGAAAGCAGAGGGGACAGTGTTCAAAGTCACTTGGCAGTGACCCGGGGCAAGGAAGATGGATGCCCACCGTCGTCGGTCGCTTCAGGTCGGTTGCAGGTGCCTTGACTCTTCAGCCACGTGGTCCAGGAGGCGTCGACGACAACCAGGAGCTGGATTCGGTGTGTCCCTTGACGTTTGCAGCTGACTGCGGTGTCGGCAACTCGATTGGAGCCAACAAGCCTTGGCAGCCGCAAGTCTCGGGGAGATGAAGAAAAGTCAATGGCGCAGACCAGCAAGGTCTGTGGAACTCACCCAGCGAAGGTAAGTCAGGGCAGGCCTGGAGCAACCAGGGGAGCCCTTCGGTTTCTTTAAAAAGTCTTCTGGGGACCCACAAGCCAGCGGGCAAGGGATCGCGAAGACACCTCGGGCGGAATCACTCAACAGGGGCCCACGGTCACTCGGGACGGTGTAGGCCTCTGATCTTCGGAGGGATTCCTGCTGGAGGTCGGGACCACACGTGGTCCAAAGCACAAGTTCGTAGAACGTTGTGAAGGGGTTGCACTCGACAATAGTGCACGGTACCCAGGGGTCGCGGTTCCTCGTTACTCGTGGGGTCCACTTGCCTCAGCTTCGCTGGGGACTCACGATGGCCTGGGAGAGGTCAGGAAATCCACTTCTTGGGCTGCAGGGACTTCGGACTCCGGCGGGAGCGGCGTAGTTTGCGACCGTCGTTGTCGTTTTTGGTGCCTGCCAAGCAGGGGAGTCACTCCTTGACTCCAAGGGAGATTCTTCTGTCTTCCAAAGGTAGTGGAACGTCGAAGGGCCAGGATTCTTCTGTAGAGCGTCGTCCAGGGGTTATCTGCTTTGCAATGGCAAGGTTCCCCTCTTAAACTAAAAGAGGGGATGGACTAGCTCTATGACCCCACCTATGGGAGGGTCAAGGGAGGGGGTGGCTACACCCACTTCCCTTTGTCCAGTTTCGCGCCAGAGCAGGGGCAGGTAGCCCCTGAGCTGGTTTGAACTGGCATATGCACAGAGGAGCCTTCTGCTCCCCCAGTGCAGGACTTCAAAGCACTCTAAGAGTGCACCCACCCAGCCCCAATACACTAAACCCTGTCTGGAAGGTGGTTACACCTCCCTGTGACAGGATGCCTATTGTTGGGCTTCCTCCACTGCGAGTTTCGGTCATCAGCAGGAGGGCAGCCCAGTGTCTGTGACTGGTGGCATCCATTTTGTGATGCCAGGGCTCTTTAGGATTCTACCGCGTTTCCACAGCAGGTACATGTCTTATCCCTCTAGAAGGGTGGAATGCTACCCCCGCCGCCAAGATTGGCGGGGGGTAGTATTCCAAGATGTTTGACACCAAACACGACATGTTTTGATGCAGCCATTCCAAAGTTAGCATTTACCGCGAGGATATAATGCACTTAAATAGTATATGGTTTAACCGCATCCACAAACAGCACCAGAGAATAGACTCTGAGAGCTGCAGAGGGGCCCTGCTCAGGCAGAGGCACCCCCTCACATAGAAGCCAAGCACCCTGCCCTCAGGATTGATAGGGCCTGCCTTAGGGGTGACTGATAGGTTTATATGTGTGTGCAGGAGAGATATAGGAAACCTATATCTCAGTGAGGGGTGCTAGCACCACCTCACCCAGGCTGCAGTAGCAGGCCTGTGGTGTCAGATTTAGACTGCTTCCCAGGGGTGGCATAACACATGCTGCAGCCCCTGGTAGGCCTGTGAAGTACCTATGCCCTTGGCACCTAAGGTACCATATACTAGGGACTCATAAGGCACCACAGTATCCAATCACTAGTGCACCTAGAGTGCACTCCATGTCGTTTAGAGAGAGCAGATAGACTGGGGCCCTGAATAGCAGGGTCCCAGTCCAACTAAGTCATAAACCAGCAAAACACCAGGAAAAAAGTGGGGGCAACCATATAGTCAGATTCCACCTTCCTACAATGGCCGACTTAACACCAAGGCTAGACGGGGTCAACTCACACCCACCACGTCTGGGCACACTGCCATTGACACACTTGTCCTACGCGGACGACGTTGTCCTCCTAAGCCACACAAGAATTGGCTTGCAAAGATCAATCCACGAGTTAGCTGACTTCGCTAAAACAAATCTGATGGAAATAAATACAACAAAAACCAAGGTCATGATCATAACTCACATATTACGTAAACAAATGACATTCACAATTAACAACGCAAGGTTAGAAGTGGTTAACAGCTACAAATATCTCGGGATATATCTGGATCGAAGGTTCTCCTTTTCAATGCAGTACGAGGCCATACAAAAAAAGGGTAATGCTTTACATTTTGCATTTTGTAGTTTATCAAAAACCTTAAAAGGCCCACTATTTACCCCATTATTGGCAGTCATCAAAGCAAAATTGCTTCCAACCATCGCATATGGAAGTGTTGTTCACCACGGAAACAACGCAGTAATTCTGGATAACATCCAAACACGAGTGAATAAAAGAGTATTCTGTCTGCCACGTGACGCCTCATCAGCCCAGGTACAGAAGGTATGAGGCAATCAAAACCTGGTATAACATTTGGCTTAATCATGGTCTTGAAATCAATAAAGCGCTCTGGGACGCCCTGCAAAATGACCCTAAGTCACACTACGCAAAGTATTTATACGCCTCACTACAAATAACCAGGACGGTTGACCTCTGGCATCGAAAATTACCCTTGACATCATTCCAGCTAATCATGAAAAAGGCGGCAAAAATGCACTCGCTGCAAGATGACAAAGTAACATTAAGCCGACGAGCTCACGCATGGATGGTATTACATTCTTACACTAAGCCTGAGCCAGCGGCATACCTGGGCCTTGCCTTTTCCCCTCATCTAAAAACCAAGTTCCTAGAACTGTGTATGGGAAAGTTGCCCTCCAACACCGACCTTCCCAGCTGGAAGTTCCAGGGCTCAAAAGCATGCAGCCTATGTGGGTCACCAATACAGGACTTCATACATCTAATATGTAGTTTAATGAAAGAGGCATCCGCACCTGCAGATCCACTATACTAAAAAGTCTGGAATCAAAGGACCCACAACTAATCTGCCAATTGATAACAATTTTAATCTGTTATAAGAAATTAATGACACAGTGACACTGATTACAACATCGTATAGTGGACCCTCCCTGTCTTTTAACAGTTATAACATTGTAAATAGAAATAATGAATCAAATTTTAATGTATTGAACAAAAACGGTGGTGTATCAGCTGTTTATACTAACTTTTATTTATTTGTTTACGTCAATGAAACTGGGATATTTACAAGCTTATCATGCAGCTACAATGTATCTTATGTATTGGAATATTGTGTTGGTTTTAATTAACTATACAATAAATAATTTTTTCACTACCCGTTCACAGGTGGTATAATTTTAGATAGGGTGCACATTCAGCAGTATCAGTGTGCCAGGTTTACCTAAAGAACCAGTGGCCTCATGCATTTCATGAACAAAATATTATCAAAGCCAACTAAAATATAGAAGCAAGTGGGTAACTATAAAGGACAGAGCATTCAATTAAATCAGAATAGAAATGGAAGACCAACCAAACTTTCAGAGGGTGAAGCTCTTACAAACGGAAAACTGTAAAGGACACCTGAGACCGTGAGCCTGGTATCATACCATATTATCTATTGCATTGTTACATTTTTTATTTTAATCCATAAAACTATTATATCCAGAATATCAACTAAATAGAAAACACAGATATATAGGTAACTATAAATTTACTATTCTTAAATTCCATGCCTATATATTCTAGATTTGATATTTTCTAGGTTGAAAGAAAAAACTCAGTATTCCAACTTTAAAAGCTAATTATTAATATACTCAAATACTGCAAAACTAAGAAAAATGAGAACAAAAGATTAATTTAGAGTGAACATAACATAAAAGGGACCAAAAGAGCTTCCTTGAGTTTAGAAAGTAATCTTCAGTAGTTTAAACTCCTGAAAAGAATCATATAAGATCCAAAATCATTGTAAGTGCTGAGATCATGTTTCTTTGTTCTCTAGTAATTCACAAGGATTTTGTAAGGTTCTTTTGTACACAAACAACAATCATAGAGTCTTTATCAGCTGACTATTGGGGGATTACGACCAGCTTCAACATTTTTAGATCTGGAGCCATGACCATTCTCAGCCTTAATATGATACTCAGCCTTGACAGCAGTTTGTTTGAAAGCACCTCATGATACTCTCTTGCTGAGTGTGAGGAAAGTGGTGTATTATATGGTGTGGTTTTGTGACCTCACCCTGTAATACACTCACAAACTGTCTTAGGTCTAGTCAGGCTCGTTTGGAAAACCTTTAGCTCAACCCTGGGTAGCTGTGGCTTCGAGCAGTTAGGCTTGAACAAGGGAACAAATGTAAAGCATTTAGAAGTACCAAAGCAATGGAATATAAAAATGACACAACACGAAATCAAATCCAACACCAATTTAACATTCAAGAACCACAGCAAGCATTTATTTTTTCTTACTCTAATTTCTAGGCATATTGTAAGAATTTGATTTAATACAAGTACTGTCTAACCTTGCCTATATAAGGTGTCTTTTATCCATGCAAATAGTGGTCAATTGTGAGGTAGAGAAGCGATATTATAAGGCGAAATGACCCCTGTGACAGCTTAGGCTACAATGACCGACTCTCCAAAAGACTCTTACAAGGCACACCATTAATGGCAGGCTGAACGCTGTGTCCAAAAACAAAGGGATCTATTCACTAAATTAAGTTCACATGTGCAATTTTACTCTCATGTAAATCACCTCCTGCTCCTACATTTATATGTACGTTTTTGTGCTGTTCATCACTTCTGAGTGTAGATGTACACCTAAGTGTATACTTATATGTCTAAACCCTTCAGTTCAGTGGGTGAAGACAACTAAGACCAAATTTCTGAGTGTAAAAATACTACTAGCAAATTTTCACATGTATGTGGAGATATTCCCACCATGGCAGAGATCTCCCTATGAGAGAGTATTGCAAAAATTTTAACAAAGTTTATTTTTTTTAAAAAATATTACAACTATTTTAATGTCAAATATAACATGATATAAAATATTTATTATTAACATACAACTAATACCATAAAGTTACACATTAATTCATTACATTAAATTTAGTTAATTAATTTAAATACATTTATTTAATTTATAAGCGATAGTCTCAGTAACATTTTTATTTTTATTTAATCTGTATTCAGTTTTGTTAAAGTTATGTGTTAAATGAATTCATTGAATATATTTGTAAGTTTTTAAACAAAAATGGAAATGTTTAATTTAATTTTACTTTTAAATTACGTTTGTTTTTACATTTTAAAATAACAAAATCACTATTTAACAATCATATACAATTGTTTAGAGTTAAACAAGATATGTGTGCACACATATGCAGGCTGAGCGTTTGAGACTTCAATCTAGCTCAGCCAGGTGTTTATGCACAGGTAGTCTCTCACAGAAGGGACTCTTCGGGGATTGGTGCTGACCTGGTGTAGGCCTTCTAATATGAGTGGGCGTTTATAGTGTAGATCATTAGCGATTAACTGAAAATAGTGGGTGCTTTACTGAATTAGGTATTATGAGTGAAATCTGCCCCACTTAGGCCTAGAGATACAGATCAGATATCAACTGTAGGGTAAAAGTGTACCCAAAGTGCAGATGCAAAATCACTTTGTGATATATGTACTGTTTGTGGCACTTGGAGAATTGTGTAATATGTTCCCTGTTCCGCTCATAATTAGATTCCAGTCCTTTATCCCTCCTACTGGGCCAAGTTAATTAATCTGCTGGCCAGCAGGAGAATGAAAGGCCTCCCCACACAATAGAGCCATTTAACAGTACTTGAGCCTGTTACTGGGAAAGTAAGGAGTGTGCATATGCTAATTACTTTTCACACTGCACCTGGCCAGAGTAGGCTCACTCCCACAGAACCAATGGAGGATACCCTTTGGTGGGAAGGGATCAGGAAGCTGTGACAGTTGGGGGCAGGGCTAAGACTCTCAGGGAAAGTCTTTCCATTGACCACTTCAAGCCACCATGATGAAATGTCCATGTGCAGGAGGTTTGATGCAGGGGTGGAGTTATGGTGTATCCCCTAGGATTAGGGTGGGTACTTTACAAAACATTTCACTTCCATCATCATCAAAATCTTTATTTTGGCAGTTTGACATAAAAATACAGAATAAAAGCACAAATAACATAAATTAAAAACTGTACAATAGATAGAAAAGGATATACAATTATATAAATATTAAACCATATGATAAAAAGCATTGGCAATTCCATTTCATTATAACAAGCATAAAAGCTGTACACATTTTATAGTACGACCTACAGAGATCATAAATTATGCCCTTACTCACTAAGTGCTGTAAACTGTACCAGAAAAGAAGATTTAGTTTGCTAATGTTGCTTCATTAGCACATTATTGTAATACCGAAGTACTTGATTCTCCACATTGACAACAAATAACGGCAGACTGCAAAAACTATACATTGTCTGGTATCTGACTTCAATATTCTTAGTGCCTCCTTGTGTTCCTTAACACCACAAATTCGACACAATGGTGTGATCCATTTTTTCCTATTGCACTGATGGGCTGGGCAGAAGAATAGTGCGTGCTCAACCATCTCATTGGACTCTATACAGGAAGGACACAGGCAATCCACTGCCCTGGGGTACATGCCCACTTAGCAGTAAAAGAAAAAAGCAGAAGGGTCCCATACCGAAACTGCAAGAAGAACTTCCTGGCAGCTACAGGTTCAATCTCATCCAGGAATTGCTCTTCACCAAATTCATCCTTCATCATAAGTAAGGCATCTGTTATAGTGCCATGAGTGAGCTTCCCCTGCATGTTTCTCATTCTGTATTGCCCATAGCTGGGCTTAATAGATAATTTGCTAGTCACATAGGCCTTCCTGTTAGCAGCCAATAATCTCTCATGCACAGTCATTGTGAGGGTCTTTTTTACATACCTAATCCAGGGTATGTTACCTGACCCTGGACAGCGGAGAACTTCTTCTAGGCCTTGACGATATGAACAGAGCTCTGGGGTAGCCCAGATCTTTCTCAAGTACAGGATGGGTCTTACTCCTATCCCATCAGAGATTGGTCTGAGGTCCATATCTAGTCTAAGAGGGGGCAAGGAGCACTAATAGGGAGCCCCATCAGCCAGCAAATGTATCCGTTTTTGGCTGCCACCAGGGCGGTCACATCCCTCTGCCCCCATAGCTCTGCACTGTATAGGGTGGCTCCTATGGCCGGGTGATTGTAAACTTTAAAAGCTGGGGAGAAAGGGCATAATCTGGACCCTTAGTACATTTTTAATATCCACCAGTGGATTGTTTCAGTTTAAGCCTGCACCATGCTATGTGGGTCTGCTAAATGAGCTGTTTTGTTAGAGTGACCCCTAGGTAATCGAAGGTATGCACACACTCCAAAGGAACTACACTTAACTCAGGATTTGATCTTGTGGAATAGCATGGGTTCAAAACCATGTACTTGGTTTCCCTACGTTGATCTCTAGGCTCCTTTTTCTACAGAAACCCATGAGGCGATCCAAAGTTTTTTGCAACCCCATAGGAGATTTGGAGCTCAGAAGCGTGTTGTCTGCAAACATGAGAGCGGGACCATAATGTTTTCCAAACATGGTGTATCGTTCTCACATTGATCTAGGTATGCTACCAATCAATCAATCAGAGAAATTATAAGCGCGCTACTCACCTGTGAGGGTCTCAAGGCACTGGAGGGGGGGGGCAGCTCTGGTCAGTCAAAGAGCCAGGTCTTGAGGGTCTTCCTGAAGATGTGCAGGGTGGGGGCGCATCTGATGTTGATCGGCAGCTCGTTCTAGGCCTTGGCCGCGATGTAGGAGAAGGTTCTTCCACCCGTTCTTGCTCTGCCGATACGCAGGGATTCAGCGAGGTCGGCGGATCGGAGGTTCCTCTTGGGTACGTGGAAGGAGATTCTGTCATTGAGATATTAGGGGCCGGTGTTGTGGAGGCATTTGTACCAAATAATTAATATATAATGTGAATAGAGTGGGGGCGAGACGCAGCCGTGTCTGGCCCCTCTGTTAACGTGGAATGGATCGGATAATTCACCCAATTGCCTACATCTAACTTGGGCATAGTTGTGAGCATGAAGCTTTCCACTTGAAAACCCATGTACAAAGGAAAGACTGTTTGGAACTTTCTGGACCTAGCAGTGATGACGACGCAGGAATGTTCGGCTGGAGGTTGAAGCACTTGTCTGCACTGCAAGGGAGAAAAAATGACTTTTTTTACTCAAGAAGGGTTTCTCCATGGCCAGTGCCAGTGGGATTACATCCTCTGATGGAGAGTAGAGGGATGGATCTGCAGGGGAAGTCCTACAGATGGGTGACCTCTGTCATGAGGGAGGGTCACTGACTCCACTGCTAACACAAAGGTGCCTTGCAAGACCCCAAAGGCATGGGGCCTTGTGAGTGCAGCAGGAAAAGTACTCTGCTAGCAGACTGCAGAGGTGCTGCTGTAGAAGACCCTGGGCAAAAACAGGACCCAAGACAGATGTCAAGTCCTGCATCCATAACAGTAAAACTATGCTCCAAGAAGAAAAGTAAAGGTAGAGACCAGGAGGTCTGAGGAAAATACTCCTGGTGGCTAGGGCTTGCCGCCAGGAAAACAACGCCAAGAACTTGAATATCAGCCCAATGGAGCCAGGGGAACTAGGAGGGAAATGAAGCATGTTGTACTTAGCTGAATCCTTAAAAAATACCCCTGAGAGTGCTCAGTCTCCAGGGGTCAGAATGATCTACATACTTATTTGTGATTGGGAGGTGTCATACATGGGGCCTCCTCTTCTGAGATATCTCTTGGTTCAGTGACCCCATCCTGGGGTGAGTGGACACAAATTGGAGTTATCACAGGGGCCCTCACCTTCCTGGCACAGAACAGAAACCAGCAATGGCGCGTCAGTGCACCCACAAAGACTGAAGCTCCTGGGAGAGCCAACTCCTGGGAGCATCAATGGGTGTCTGTCCCACTACCCTTCCTGTGGGAGTGGGAGGCACCCAGATATGCCGCCCCCACCCACGCTGAGGTGGGGGAAAGGAGAGGATACTGGCTCTGCCAAGGAACATAACAGCTGTGTCATCAGCTTGAGCCAGTGGGCCGTGAGGGAAAAGCACCAACGTGGCCACAATGAATTCACATGCTAGATGCCCCATCGAAGGGGTGGTACTCCCTGCTCTTAAAAACTGTAAAGTATTATGCAAGGCTGCTTTTCACAGGAAAAAGCATCTTTCTAGGTGTGGCAAAGCCACTCATTAGTTATTCACCTACCTGCTGTGAGCGCACACCATAAGCCCCCACAAGTGCTTCAAAATATACATATGGTCGTAATGGTGACCCTGTAAGGGCAGGATCCTCATCCATCGAACTAAAAAGTATGTTTGTGGGATTGGCAGAAGTGCAGCAACCACTTAGAAGAGTTACCACTGAAGTGGCTCTAAGTCTCCCAGGAGATTACATTTAGGACCCTTGGAGAGGTTTACAATGTTTTCATCAAAAACACAAAGGGGAGAGTAGAGGTAGGAAGTTTGGGGACCTGTCCTCCATGGTTCAATACAAATAATCAAGAGAGGTACCCTCTATAGGAGGAAGGGATAGAGATAGTGTTGCCTTGCAGAGAAACAACTGAAAAGAAAATCTTTTCTTTTTCATAAAACCCTCACCCACCCGGGTTTCCCCTTGGTGGCATGCTTCATCATAGGGTCCATCCCTGCCCTCTATGGACAGGGGCGTGCTATGACCTACGAATACGCGGGAGCACTAACTTGTGAAAAACAGGGGTGTCCTTAAACACCTAACCGCTTATGGTGAATCAGAAGGGAGTGGGTTTTTATTACAAAAATAGGAAGTAAAGTTAAAAATACCAGTTTAGTGGGTCCAAAAACGATTTTATTTCTTAACCCCAAAAAGGTATGCTAAAATCTGGGGATGCGTGGAAAGACTCTAGGCATAATTACCTAATGTTTCCCTAAGTGGTCAACTAGTTTCATGCCTATCCCAAAGGCATTTCATCAGGACCTAGAAAGGAGAAAATGATGTTCCCACTCCAAGTGTTATTTTAAACACAATATTAATAAAAATACAAAATAAACGTAGAGCCCCTAATTGGTCTGTGTTAAATCAAAAAGACTTAAAATGCGACCATCATTGGTGGCATTTTAAGTGACTACTGATCGGGTAACGCTTAGTGGTTTGCCTTGGTCCACAATTTAAAATTCTGACTTGGGGTAGATTTACCATTCTTTCACGCAACCCAACTAAATGCAGAAAGGTAGCTATGCTGCGTTGCATGAAAGGAAGAGATATTTACAAAGATACGAAGCATTACTGCTCTCTCCTTGTGCTAGCGCACTGTGTACTGACAAACACCTATCCAGGTACCCTTCCATCATAGTGCAAGGGAGTCTGCATTAAGGGCAGGATTGTTTTTGTGCAGAAAGGGATAACTTCCTGCACAAAAACAATCCTTAGAGGCATATTCCTCTTCTATTTGTGTGCTGCAGAATGAAGCTCACGTGAAAAGGGGAATTAACTAGGAGAAATTAAGATATTTCTTCACGTTGCGCCTCTTTCAGGTAGGGACACCATTTTGTCGCAAATCCAGGTTTACAAGTTTTTGTAAGTCTGGGTTTGCCTCAAAATATATGGGTGGATGCATGAGAATGCCCATACTCCACCAATTTAACACCTACCTGATGCAAAGTAATGCAAGGCAGCTCTGCTCTGCTTCGCGTTACTTTGTATTTACTGAACTAACAAAGACATGCAAAGTGACTTTGTGTGGCTTGTGAATCCCAGTTAAGAACTTGTGTTGCCTTGTGAAGACTTGCGTAATGCAAGGACAATACAGTTCCTTTAGTAAATCTGTCCTCGTAGGGCCTGATTCTGATGCGGTTAGGAAGGCCTCCTAAAGGCATTTGCTCCGTCCAAATCGGATCGGGAATGCGTCTTTCCAACTGACTCGGAAAGGTTTCCAACCGACCGAGTATGATGTGAGTTAGGTGTTAGGAATATTCTAATCCTAACCCGACGGCATTTGGAATGACCAAGCCGTATGGAGCAGAATTGTACATCTCTACAGGCGGCGTTTTCAAACGAGCTAGTACGATGCTGGATTTGGACAGCCTTTCCAAATCGTGCCGTCCAACTCGAATCGGAAGTCAGAATCAGACTTTGGGGGTCCGTAGGGGGCCCCCCTGCACCTGGAGCCTTCCCAATCGGGACCGTGGGGGTACCCATGGGTCTTCCTTTACCAGCCATGCACAGTGTGGCAGGCACCAGGGGGTGCCCGCCACAGTGTGCCCAATTTTCCCCAGCCACCCCTTTCTTCAATGGGAGCCTATGCATTTGGTCGGAACAAAGGCTCCCATTGAAGTCAATGGGAGTGCAACCAAATCGAACCAGGAAGCATCCGGATGCATCGTACTCGGTCGGTTGGACTCTGCCGATCCGATTCGGTTGGAAACCATTCCCAAACCCATTCGGTTGGGAAGCTTTCCAAACCGCATCAGAATCGGGCCCTTAGTCTTTTCTTTAGAGGTGATAATCAAAGGCTCCACATGGACAGACATTCCAGATTATGTACCCTGTTGAAGCCTTGAGTCTTGGAGCCAAATACTTCAAGCTGAACAAACTGGAAAACTGCATGTGCTGAATTCTCTTTACCCAGTCACTTTCCCATTTTTTTATGTTCTCTGGTTTTACGTGTGGACACAGTCATTTTTTTATCAGCTCAAAATTCTCGAGCAGCACACTATAGCCAGCCATGGGTCCAAGAGGATAGTTACCATTTGCCCGAGGTCCCGCTGAAGCTTTAATTTGTGCTGAAATGTATAACATAGACCATGGCAATCATTTGTGGTGTATATGAGAGGTCATCCTCAAAGATGAATTTGTAGTGGTTTCACTTTTCAATCGGATTTCATTTTTTAAGCTATTAAGGCAGGGGAAAAAAAATCAGTCAGTGGTGAAAGTGAACAAGACATTACATTTTGATTAACTTGATTAATGGGCTTAAGCAGGGTTGCCTCCTCATTTGTTCTCTTTTTATATATATGATCTCCCCGGTGCGTTAAACTCAGTGAGGGGGGATGCCCCTAGAATTGGTACAATGTCCATTGGTTCCTTATTATATGCAGATGACGTTGCAATTTTCGATTTAACTCCTATTGGTTTGCAACGTCGTCTGGATACCCTAACTAAATATGTGGAGGACCATTTTTTGAAAATCAATAATGCTAAAAGCAAAATTTTAGTCTTCCGCAAGAAAGGTCTTAGAATAAAGAAAGGGTATAAGTGGTCGTTGGGGCTTGAAGAACTAGAATTGGTTGATTCGTATCTGTATCTGGGGAAGGTTTTTTCAAAAAATGGGCGAGATTCAGAGCATATTAAACTGTGTGTTGGTAAGGCTGCCTCCCAGGCTGGAGCTTTAAACAGATTTTATAAAAATCTGTGGGAGACGCCATTTTAGTCATGTCCTGTCAGTATTTAAGGTTAAAATTCCTCCCTCTCTAACATATGCTGCAGAAGTACTGGATATGAACTATTGGCTTGCTTTTGATAAGGCTGAAGGCCGGATTTTTCGCCAAATTTGTAATTTAAACTCTTTGGCTGCCCCACATGTTCTACGCTTGGAATTCCATCTAGTTTCCTCATATATTTTATCCTTGTCAGCGGTCCTGAGGTGGGGTAATTCCCTCTTTTGGGGGGATGAGGGCACCCTTGGGGCCACTTTGAGAATGGAAATTTTTGACAAATTAGAGGATCAATCAGCATTCTTTAGGTCCTTTGCTCAAGCAAATGATTTATTTGGGCTCAGTTTAAATAGTGATTCTCCTATACTAAAGCCTGCATTGAAGTTATTTTTAAAGAAGTCCGCAAGCTCAATTAGCATGGCTAGAGATACTGTTTTAAGTCAATCTAAATCCCGTAATGAGGTGGTATGTGGGAGTGCTGTGGGGAATAGACCACAGCTTTATTTAACATGGAATCTTCCACATGGGATTAGAAGGCTGATACTTCTTTTAAGAACCAACCTGTTGCCTTTAAGAGAACTTACTGGTATATGGGATAAAATACCAAGAGAGGAGAGAACTTGTGAATCGTGTTTTTTACACATTCAGGATCTTAATCACGTGCTATTTGTATGCCCGGAACTACAAAGGGCCAGGCGTACGTTTTAAGATCATTTATTAAATTTAACATTCATTCTGCTCAGGAGGCCCGAACATTTGTCTTGTGCCCACCAAATGAAATGGTTTGCCATAGGATATATCAATTTTTTAAAACATTTCTGGCTATTTATTAGGATTTGTTTGTTTTTTTAAGTTTATTTTGTATGTTGTAATGTCTGATGGTTGGACATTGAAGAATTTTGTACTGTATATAAAGTATGTCTTCCCCTTTTTCCCCTTTTTAATCTATTGGTGTACTTTTTAAAAAAAGAAACATTTTTTGTATTGTATTCAAAGTATGTCTTTTTTAATGTATTGGTGTATTCTTGTGGATCTCCGTTGGAGTTCTATAACAAATAAAAAAAATTGAATAGGTGATTAACTACCCAAGTTATTTTCCAAATTAAAGAGAAAGTGCATATCATCTGCTCACACTTAGAAAACTTTATCTGGTAGTTTCCAAGCGCTTTTTTGGGGCTGTTTTTCATCAGCACTATTTCTAACTATCAAATGTTGGCAGCTGAATTGTTTTGATGTTTGTTTTAGCAATTCAATTCTTTTTTTTTATATTTCCTGTGCATGGATTGTCACTTTAAATATTTTCCCATTGACACTAAAAAAGAATGACCAGAGAATTCAGTCTCTTTTCCTATGCCACGAAATAACTGCACATCCTGCCTGAGTTCTTGATGCTCCATTTTCTCTAACGAAAACAAAATGAATCATTTCCTAGTCATAAAAAAGAACATTTCTATCCTACATCTGTATTTGTTATGCAAACACAACAAGCCACTCTGGCGGGCATGTCTCCTCCCGCATTCTCCTTTTTCAATCTTGCAGAATTAAAATGGAAAATGTTGTCAGATGCATTCTGTTACTGAAGCCTAACCCGCTCCGGCAGTTATGAAAAACAGTTAATGAAATGGTTCAGTAATGAGGCGATCTCGGTGCGTGACGAGGAGAGAGAAAATCAACCCTCATTGTGGAGAAAACATTCTGCATTACTGGTTCATAATTGACATTCCACTCGCTGTGGAAAGGAGACAAACGCACTGAACTTGTTTTATGCTCCCAAACATTTCACTAATTATAGTGCAGATACCGCGTGCTATTTCTCATTAGCACTGCGGCACCACTAGTTTTAATTTACTTAAAACATCCTCACTTGCATGTGCTTTGGAATCTGCCCTCGCCACAAGAAAAAAGGCGTTTGGCCATGAAAAAATACCTTTTATGTGTTGATTTGTTTTAATTTTGAAAAACCATTTCCTCGAGTCCGGGTTTTGGTACTTATAAAAGATTGCAGGAAGATCTAATTTGCCTCGTGGTTTGCTGTTCCTTTTCTTTTATGTCTTCCTGCCTGGAGTATTTATTGCGTGGGAGACCTTCGAACATTTGTGCTGAACATAGCAAAAGAAGCGGTACTTAAGCTCAGCTGTCAAAGATAAGGCAGTGGTATATCGTGGTGAGCAGTGAGCCTTAAATGAAGGGAATTATTTGTGTTATTTTTTTTCATTTGAAAGGTTCTATATAGCGCGAACATGACCCATCAGGGTACTATCAGAGCGCTGTACATGAAAGCAATCAATATAACAAGGAGAAGATAAAGAATAGCCCAGGTCATTGGAGGTAAACAGCAGTATAAAATGCATTGTAGGACATTACAAACAGTGCAGTAAACAGGAAGTACAGTATGTTTGGTTGGCTTCAGGACTATTATTGCAATTAGCTATTCAAGAGCATCCCTTTGACTTCTTTTTTGAATGTGGCGATCGAGAGGTTAGTTCTGATTGTGGGAGGAAGAGAGTTCCATATTCTTGGAGCTAGACCAGAGAAGGATTTTGTAAGTTCTCTATGCAGGACATGCAGCTGCAACATGTACATGTGTGGATGTGTTGCAGGCTGGCGAGCTAGTGCGAAATGAAGAGGGAGTGGGTACATCAATAAGCATAAAAAGTGCCCTCTGAGAAAAGTATACAATGGTTCTTCTTAAATTGTTTTGCATTGTACAGCTGCATTCAATTCTTGCTAAGCTGGCACATTGCAACTTGTTCTTCTCCTGAAAAGATTTCGCTTTTTCTTTATTTTTGACATTGTGAAAAGGCTGCCACCTTTGTGTGTATGCTGGAGGCATTGTAGTAAGTCAGACATGTTCGTTTTTGAAAAGCTGCACTACCATGGAAACACCGGCCATTTTCATTGGAGTTTAACAAAACTCCATACAATCCGGCATGGACAAGCTTGCCTCGAAGGACTCCAAATGCTGTTGGTGCCTGCATTTCCTCACATGGATTACTTTTAGGACGAGTCTATCAGACAGCAAAGCAATCTGGTTACAAAATACCCATTGCCAGGTTATCAACAACCAGTGCTTAATTACTAAAAAAAGAAATAGGTGCCAGGGCTCTAGTCAGGAGGCCTCTGCAGCTTGCACCACCCATTGCCGCTGCCAGTGTTGCCAATGACAGTACCTACACAGCTACTAACCAGCATGCTGCTACAAGTATGACAATTCAGACTATTCCAGGCCCCCAAAAAAATAGCTTGGGTGGCAGGTATAAGTTGTTTTTAATGCATACTGAATTAATAATTGCTGTTCTGCTCATCTCTAAATTTTACAAACAGTGCCACCAAGTGGCAGCTGTTATAAGTGCTAGTGTAAATAATTAAGTGCTGGTGCCAGCACCGGAAACCACTGGCTTAAATTAAGCACTGCCAGCAACTGACTGTGGGCTTAAAGCTCACTAATTGCTTACCACTAGTTGACTTTACTGTCACTCTCAGTTGCTTGCATTTCATTCAATGGCTTACCTTCTCCATCTTGTGTTTATCCCTTCCCTAGAAGATATTCTCTTTGTGTTCTTCCTCTGCTCAACTTTAGTGATCTACTGATTTTATTTTTACACCTTGAGAATTAATGTTTCCAGCAGTTTTCCTCATGTGCTTCCCTCCCTCATGCTTTGTGTTAATCTCTTTCGTCCATGTGCTTCTCTCCTACATGCATTGTGTTGCGGTCTCTCACCAGTGTGCTTGTCTACCCTCATGATCAGTAGCGGTCCGTGGTAGGAGTGCCGGCCGGGCAGTGACGTGGGGTGGGGGGTAGTAAACCACGGATTACGGCCGAATACAGGTAGGTAAACATTTAAATAAATAAAACGAATTTCGTTGTGAGCGCTGCATCGCATTTGGCGATGCAGCGCTCACAACGAAATTCGTTTTATTTATTTAAATGTTTACTTACCTGTATTCGGCCGTAATCCGTGGTTTACTACCCCCACCCTGCCCCTCCCCACCCCACGTCACCGCCAGGCCGGCACTCCTAACACGGACCGCTACTGCTCATGATGTGTGCTGCTTTCACCCATATGCTTTCCTTTTGCTATGTGTTTATATCTATTCTATTTCACTGATGTTTGTGAGCTGTCTTATTGCCTGCCTAAACATTTTCAAATCTTTCTACAGTGATGGTTTGCACAGCAGGCATGTTACAACAGTCATACCAATTCTTTTAAATATATACATTTAAATCAGTTTCCTTTATTCACATATTCAGTAAATAATGGTTCCTTGTGGTGTGGTATTTACTGTGTGTGCTAAAACGCCCTATTCGGACTGCTCCAAATGTGAAGTAGGTTGTGTTTTCCACATGAAATTGTGCTCCACGCACAGTGGCGGCCAGCATGAATCGGGGATGGGGGACAGGGAGGAGGAGGAAGGGGAATGCAATTTTTTTTAAAAAGACACTTACCTTATCGCCGCGTCCCAAGTCTCTGCTTCGTCTCTCCTTCATCGGACTCGGGCCGGAACAGCAAACAGGAAGCACACCCAGGCTCCCCTGACCAAGCGTTGTGATTGGTAAGCACCCAGGCTTCCCTGACCCATCCCAACGTGCAATGCAGCGTTGTGATTGATCTGAGCGCTGTGGTTCAGCGCTCGGATGGAGACTGGAGGCTTGGGCATGTTCTCCACTCAGGCTGTAATGCAGCCTGCGTGGAGAACATGCATAGTGCGCATGACTGTTTGGCCGGCCCTAAAGGGACATCCAAGCATTCATGCTCACTTGGAGTAGGCAAACCACTCCTCCCCTGCCCTGCTCTGAGAGCAGAGCAGCCCCGCCCGCCCACAAAGCAGCTGGAAACAATAAAATGATAATAAGTTATTATCATTTTATTTTTCCTTTTGTCACACAGCTTAAAAGCAGTGAGGCGATGCTCCTCCACTCACTGTTCACAGAACGTACTTCATGATTTCATCCGGTAAATACAGGCGTGCCCTAGCAAAATATACTGGGGTGAAATTGTGGAGGTGCAGTACTTACAGCAGATCTCGAAATTCGATCCGTGTGCAAATAGGGGGTTGCATCGAGATAAGAACTTATCAACACACTTGCGATAAGGACCCATGACTTTATACAGATCTCTTGCTGAAGAAGTGGGTTTTTTTCGTAACTGGAAGCGCCCCAAAGTATATCTCTGACCTCCCTTAACTTTCTTGAAGAGATTTGATGCTCACAAACCTCAAATCTCTCTCAAAGATCCGCTGCACTCTTCAAATCACTACAAAAATGATTTCACCCTGACCTCTGGACTTTTCATGCTGTCAATGATATCCTGGGTCTAAACTTGCACACCTTCAGGCTGAGGCAACACTGACTATACTTATTGGAAGGAAGAGGCGAGGAGCCCTGCAGCATATACTAATTTTTGCGGATAATTATGTAATTGGTGTTTCATTGCTCACTATATTTACAATGAATAAATGCCCTAAGGTTGAAAATGGATCTTCATATAAACCAGTCTCAGACTACCTATGGAAATATATCTAATGAGAGCCCCAGCACTCAATAAAAAATCATATTAAGGCAAATGTTTTCTAACATTCAGCTGACGGATTGCATTTTCCAATTAATGGAATGCTGTGAGTTCTTTTCCAGATTATATTTTAACTAGTTTCTGATTTCCTACATCATAAATTATAAATGCTGTTAAATTGACTTAGTAGAAATCAGGATACTGCCAGTGCATGAATTAATCACGTGTAAAACTTTAAATACAGCCAAATAATAATATTTTCCCATTGCAATCAACATATAATTTAACAATTGTCTCTTCAACAGCAATTCATTGTAGGAAAGTGGAATAATATGTGGTATGACACTGGGTAGTCTTACCATGTAATATTATTGCAATACCTGGAGTCACACAAAAAAATCCTTAGCTCAGTCCTGGTAGAGTTGCAAAGAGCAGTCAGGCTTTACTAGATGGACCTGTGTTAAGCATTTCAGTGTACCAACATGGACGATAAGTAAATGACACAACTCGAGAGAAATTTAGCATCAATTTATAAAAATAGAGTGTATTTTTATCTTAATTTACACACCAAAATGGACAGGATATCATACATATAAGCAGATTTATGGATATTTGAAGAAATATTAAATCAGTGCAGTAAAATATCTAGAAAAAATAACATTGCGGTCAATGAAAAAATCCACTACTTACAATCAGTCACTTGCAGGTCATGTTACTTGGAACCCTTATAGGGGTAAGTTCATGTGGGCCCCAGGACCAGGCCACAACAGTCGGATCAATTTTACCAAGCATGTGGAGTCCAGGTGCAGAGATGTTCTGGCTGTCCTTCGTGCTAAACGAGAGCCGCAGGTGGTGCTGTTTTTATCACTTACAAGGTGCCGCAAGACACAAAATGCAAAAACACAACAGGTACACAGCTGCTGATGTCCAATGATGGTTCCACAATGTTCTCTGTAGCTGTAGCGTCTAATGTGGGGGTCCCTTACTGGACTGGTGACAAACAAGCCTTGGCAGTGGTAAGCATGGGGCTGGGCGAGTAACTTAGTGGCCTGAGAATTCATAACTGGTGAGACTACAACCCCCACAATGCACTGAGCCACCCAGATTTGGGCGATCCCTGGAAGGGCCTGATGGCTAGTGATTCTTTAGATCCGCATTTTTGCCTGGAGTTTTCAGGGGACTAGTGCCACTAATCCAAGGGAAACTGAGGGTGCTTCTGGCTTTCACAAGAATCCCTCTCATTGGGAGTGTCAAGATTTGGTCAAGGACAAGAGTCGTTCACACAGTTCCAAGTCTGGTGCCTCAGGGACAAAGTACTTTTGCTTTGTACTGGTGGTCAAAGTCCTGTTATTGGCGACACAGGTCTCCTCTTGGTCCTTTCTTGAAATAAGTTGTTCGGCTCTAAGGTTCTGGTGTCAGGGGGGTCCCCTATAGGGGTGTGGGAGCTAGTAGCCAATGAGCAGCTAGTCTCTGCAGCTAGTCCACCCCTGAGGTGACCACATCCAGTGGTGTAGGTCACCTTTTCTGGCCAGAGCCCAGTATTTCTGCCCTCCTAAAGATGGCAGAATTCAATTTGAGGTGTACAGTCCAGGCTGCCCACCCAAGAGGTGTGTTCAGCCTTCCTGGGGGTGTACACATCCAGCATACCTAATTTCCAACCTTGCCTGGGTGCAATCCCATCTGGGGAAAGGGGAGGGATGTTTCCTCCTTAGGGGGACAGCCCAGATGCATATCAGAGGCGGTGTAGCCTTTGAAGCTCACTGCTCTGATGTGCCAATTCACTAGCCATCTGGGGAAGAGGGAGGTGTGACCTCCTTCCTGCCCAACCTTTGTCTCTGACTCCTGGGAGTGATAACACTGACTAGCAGGAAGTAAGAATCTTGTCTTGGTGGCAGCAGTTGTGGGAAAGCACAGGCTGGTCAGCCAGAACAATGTAAAGCTAGGGGCAACCAGGGGGTAACATCTAAGGTGCCCTCTAGGTGCATGCCATGTCACTCAGGGAATGAGAATCGTGTCAAGTGTTAGAAAGAATGTTGTTTGATACCAAACATGTCTTAGTTAGTGGTACCATAATGGAGCTGCCAATCTTGAGGGTACCTGTTTGGCAGCCAATGTTATCCAATGGATCACTAACATTCAGTGGTTTCCAATGGGGAACGCCAGTAAAGGGGCATATAGGCTTGCATTTACATGTCCACACCTTAAAAATTATTCATCCTGCCTCCTGGGCTGAGGAGGACTTCCTTAATGGTGCCTTTCATACACATTATGTTGTTGTTAACTCAAGTGTCACGTGGGCAAGGCATTTCTTCCAGTGAGCACGCATTCTTGGAGGATGAGGACAAACAAGGATAACTCTTGGATAAATAGGTGTGCATCCAACAACTATAACTTATCATTAATGAATTTTGCCCTCAAAAATGGATAGCACCCGTTAGCAGAAAAGGGATGAAGATGATGAACTTTAAATAGCAGTGCAATTATCCAAACGTACGGTGTAACATCCTGGTTCGTCAAGCAAGCTGGTGTTAAAAGAGTAATGGAAATTAACTTTATAACATTTACAATTCGGTAACTGGTGATTGTAGGTGTCAACAGTGGTTACATCCTTTACAAAGCAGTAAATCCAGTGACATACTGAAAACACGATAATAATTATTCTCCATTACGAGTTTTGGTTAATATACTGGATCATGGGAAGCGTAGTTTTCTCCTATTCTAAAGCATGTGTGGGTGGGAAAGGTAGAACAGCTGGTCAATCAGGCAACACTAATGAGGGAGGGCTTGGGTGTTTGTATGCGGTTAAAAACTGGGCGGAAGTATTGGGTGATGAATCACGCTTGTTGGTGAGATGAGGACTGACTGGTTTTAAACGTCATGGCAGGTACGTGAAGTCTAGTGATGATATCTTTAGTTGGAGATTGAACAGTGTGCTAGCGAGCTGGTTCAAATTGTGGTATATGTAATAAAATGAGCAATAGCATGTGCTGTCATGTGTACAAGTAAAAGGTTTGTGAATAGAGTGTGGTTCAGGGCAGATGGGAGGATGGTTGAATGTGGATAGATGAGGGAAGTTTGTGAAGAAAGTAGTTTAAATGTAGCGTGTGAGAAATGAGAGATGTTTGTGAACAAAGCGGTATGAATGTAGTGTGAGCAAGATGGTGATACGGGTAATTAGAAAGAGGCTACGGGGAGACACAAATGTTGGTGAATGCAATGTGTGGCCGATTGCGTGAAGAGAAAGGGAGGGTGAAGACGGAAAAGCATGGGGTTTACTTCGTAACGATAACGGTTGGGTAATTAAATGGTGGGTTATCGTTAGAGCTGGTGTTGTAGAGGATTATTAATGGAGAAATATGTATAGCAGTAACAGACACATGAAATTGAGCATTGTACAGTTAAGATTGATTATGCAAGATGCATTAGAATAATAATTGATTGAGTATGTAAAATGCATATTAATGAATAATAAGATAATGGTAAATGTTTTATTGTTATTTATAGTTACCCCTGAAGAAGGGCTTGGTAGCCTGAAATGCATTGGGTTTTTAATAAACACTGCCTTGGACGAATTTGCATCAGTTCGTGTTTTTGTAAGAGGCCCGGAGGGCACAACTGAAACATGGGAAACTTTGGAAATGGCATATCATTCCTGCGTGTGGATTGAATGGGAGTAAAAAAGTGGAAGAAAGAAAAGAAAAATATGGAATACATGGAATACAAGGAGTAAAATGGCAGAATGTACAAGTTGGCGCTGAACACGCGCAATCAAAGCAGTGCGACTGGAAGTGGGGCGATATGTCACCCCACATTATGTTGTTGTTAACTCAAGTGTCATGTGGGCAAGGCATTTCTTCCTGTGAGCACGCATTCTTGGAGGATGATGACAAACAAGGATAACTCTTGGATAAATAGGTGTGCATCCAACAACTATAACTTATCATTAGTGTATGTGACTGTGCCACACATGGTGAGGGCACAGTCGAGTTCGAGCAGTTTGTACTGCTCCTGCAGGCTGCAATGGTAGGCCTGCTGTCAGTAGGTTGCATGGGTCGCCCAGGGTGGCACAAAGTTGTGCTGCTGCCCTGGAAACCCCTTTACCACCAATGCCCTGGATAGCCCATGTACCATATACTAGGAACCAATAAGAGGGTAAAGCTTTTGCCAATTTGGGATTACCAAGTGAACATAACAGTTTAGGAGAGAGCACAGGCACTGGGGTCTGGGAAGCAGACTCCAGTTACTTTCAAAGTCATAACCATCAGCTTTTGGAGCAAAAAGTGGGGGGTAACCATACAAAAAAGGGCACTTTCCTACATATATCTAATCCTAAACTTATAAATCTTTATTATTTAAAATTGCATATATTTTGCTACTGCTTGCACTATTTATCCATGTTGGGGCATCAGGCATATTTTTTTGTCTTCTGTCCATTTTCAGTTACTTCAAGTTGTCTCTTCAAAACAAAACATCAATAACTTGACCAATCATCCTTGGCTGGTCCAAATCACATTAATTACATCATCAAAAATGTTCCATTTTATATTGGCTCTCTATTATCATAACGTTCACATATTCTTAACAAATTAGGAGCTTTGCATGCAAATATATTTTCCCTTTCCAAAGTCATTAAGTAATAAAGAGCAACTGTTGCGTTTAGTTTCCCATTTTAACACCCATTTAACAATTTGAAAACCTGATTAGAATGAAGTTAGAGAACAAATAAGCTTTTTCTTTTCAAATTTATCAAATATCAAAGTGCGTCAGAGTTCGTTCTCCATTTGATTCCACAGAGGACAGGAGATATAGCTAAGACTCGTAACATGTTAAACGCTGGAAGATAAACAGCACCAGATATATTTTAATTTGAAAGAACTGAGCCGAAAACGAAAATTAGGTGTTCTAGAAAAGATACCGTAACTGAACAAAGGTAAACAAAAAAAAGAAAGGCTGTCCTTCTAAGGGAAAGGACTTGTAAAAAAAAAAAAAAAGAGCATAATAAAAACCCAGCTAAAATAAAGCAAGTAATTCTTATAACATTTCTTCAATGCCTATCTCTAGACTTGAGTGATTAATTTTTGTCGTTCAAAAAACGTTTAAATAGGCGACCTGTTTGGTTCATCATCAGCAAAAAGGAGCCAAGCTCCATTCTCTCAACCCATGCACGAAGAGAGTGTAGAGTTGAAGATTTCAAGGGATCTTTGGTAAATGTCCTAGAAGTGTTCCTACCCCCATAATCCGTATGTCATACATCAATACACAAGTAGTGCTGCAGATCTCAACGTCATGTCTGTTGCAGAGACAAGGGATAGTTCAAGTCTAATTGCTTTTCAGGGAATAGTCATATGGATTCTGAACATTTACTTCCATATAGATCCTTCTACCTTGTCCAGCAAGAAATGGTCTTTGTGTGACCGGCAAGAGCCTCGCTAAACAGCAATCATGCTTTCCACTCGTGATCCAACTTAATTATGTTGCCCAACAAACTGCAGCTTTTCTCTTTTAGATCTAGTACTACTGCATTTTCTAGCTTCTCTAAAAACTATGAAAGCATTTTTGCTGATGTTGGCCTTTAGTTTGTTAGCTTTTAAGTATTTAGTATGCTCAGGTAGTTTATATTGTGTATGCAAAGATGGAATGACAGGTGAAATTGCATCAGCGTAACACAATGATTAAGTGCACAGCAGATCTTAGTGAGGAGGATGAATATTTAAGGTTCATATCAGCAAAAAGGATATTGAAAAGGGAGGAACAAGAACCCCTTTTTGCTGAATACCACGGTAGGTCATGACTTTTTTTATTAACTCCACCTGTGATAAGGTGTTGGTCCACAGGACCTGGATGTATTTTTGGAGCAGATCAAGCATTCCTAGTGTGTTCATTTTTTTGTCATAATAGACCACAACCAACTGTGCTGAATGCTGACTCACAGTCAACAGACACTATGTAATGGTGAACATTTCTATCTAGAGCAGTTCTAGAAAGATTGACTATAATAACTAAGGAGATAAGTAAAGTTGAGTGGGCTGGGTCAAATCTGATCTGCTTGAGTGGGCAAAATGTATTTTATCTTCTCTGGTGAGAATGGAGGGGGGTTAAGGCCTTAGCAAATACGTTGCAGCAATGACTGAACATGGCCAGTAGCCTATAATTAGGGGATCAAGAAAGTCTTTAACAAGGGGATCAAGAGTGTCCCTTTTTTGTACACAAGAATTTGGCAAGCTTGCCTCCAGGTGACAGGTAGATCTTCTGTTCTTGCTGGAGCTATGGATACAGATTTCAGTATTTCCCCCCACTGTTTGTGGTATCAATATAATACATTAGACAGTTAATTAGGACACTTTCGGGCCCATTAGGATGGCGGGCGGACTTTAGTCCGCCCGCAATCCTCACGGTGCTGGGACCGGCCGCCAGCGTGCAGCGGTCCCGCACCGCTAATTAGGATGCGACCGCCACCCTGGCGGTCACATTCCGCATTCCCAACATTGCGGCGGGTGCTGCTTACAGCAATGGTGAAAAGGCATGTTGTGCATTGCCATGCACAACGTGGCAGGCACCGCGCGGTGCCTGCCACCTTGTGCATGGCAATGTAGGGGGGTACCATAGGTACCCCCCAAGTGCAGCCACCCAACCCCCCGGGGCCACGCAACCGGCCCCCAAAGTGAATCCCCGCCAGCCTTTCCATGGCGGCATCGCCGCCATGGAAAGGCCTTGATTCACACCCATCCTAATATGGGTGGCGGTGCCTGCTAGGCACCGCCACCATATTGAGGCCCAATTCCGCCCGGCCGGCAATCGGAACGATTGCCGACCGGCGGAAAAGCGCTACCATAATAATCACGTTGTGATGGAGGGCGGATCGCAATCATCCCCTAAATGTCAAGGTCACCTGCTGGGGTCAACATTTAATATTTGTGTCTTATAGTTCCTCTTTTGATATATTCCTCCTTAGGCCTAGCCAAGACTTCACTGATTTGTTTTTGCTTTTTTTTTTAGTTTAAAAGGCTTTATTAATGAGGTAAAATCAATACAAAAGAATCAGTTATAAACATGCGTTCCGATAAGAAGAACACATGTAACAATGGCAAAGGTGAATATTATGCTAGGATTAGCAATATACAGTTGCAAAGCATTTTATGGGTTTTATGTATAGGAAGAAGAGAAGAAGCGAAAAGGAAGAGAGAAGAAAGAGGGATGGGGGGCCTTACAAAAGAACCTGTTTATGGAGAGATAGAGATCCATCAGCAATCATATAAAACACATGCAACTATTATGTATATATGATGGAACTGTAAGGGATATCAAATACCCTGTTTTCAAGAGAGGGACCTGAAGCATGAAGGGACTAAAAAGAGGTCAAAGGCCTCCACAAAAGGTCCCTCTTAATCATATATCGAACAGAAAATGAATGAGCTCCATCTAGTATGTGATTATGATACAATAGGTTCCACCGTCTAATGAAAGTAATCTGCATAGAATCTTTCCAATTTGAAGTGATTATTTGTACGGCAACAGCAATAAGAAGATACACAGATTTTCCAGTCATAGTATCAACATTCCAAATATAAGAGGACCCTCATAGAAAGATTGAAACTATATCAAATGGTAACTGAACAGAGCGTACAGCAACAATTTTATCCTAAGCCTGTAACCAAAAGCAACAAACATTAAGACATTCAAAAACATGTGTAAAACATCACTGTCATCTGCATTACAGCTGGAGCGTTTATTGTTTAGAGAATGTTTCATTTAATGGAGAGAAAAAGGGGTTAAATACAACCTATTGTAGAAGAAAAAGTGTTTGTCCAGGAAGACGGTTTACATTTTAAACAAGATAGATGAGTAATAATCATCTGTTTCTTAATTGAAAGGCAAAGGCTCTTAACGTTCCAAGAAAGTATTGAAATTGAATGCATATTCACAAGTACAGGTTAATAATATACAATAGTGACATGCTTCACCATTAGTGCCTATCCACACCCTGGTAGGATGGTACCACGAGGGCAGACTCAACAAAAGATGGAATGGGAGTTCTTAGATTATATCAGACTGGATAAGCAGGGATCCAGAAGAAAAGTAAAGAGTTAAAAATACCTACAGGTATATCCAAAGGATTCCTTTATTCATAGGGTACCTGGGGTATGGATACAAAGTTCCTTGGGGTTTTGTATTGAATGCAATAGTTCAATTAAACCTCCTGTATGAATGCCAACATGGTTTAGCCTGTGCATAGGAGCCCCTTCGGGTCTGGGGCCTTCGTCAGGGCTATAGAATCTATCCCTGCTTTACTATGCATGCATACCATGCACATACGTGAGGCCTAAGGCTCTCAGATGTCTCAATCTTCTGTCCTTGAGTGTTACCCTTATTTTGGATCTCTCAAGGGTCATGCGATTCTGGAGCGTGGTGTCATCCTTTAGTCACACTTACGTCAAGGATTGAGCACCATGTGTATACCTAATGTCACCGTCTTCCAGACCGCTGCCGAGCTGAGACATTGGCTATACCCACGGTGCTCGATCCTTGACCCCAAGGAACTTATTATCCATACTTCAGGTACCCTATGAATTAAGGAATCCTTTGAGTGCTCATCCAGACTGATTTAATCTAAGAACTCCTATTCCACCTTTGGTTGAGTCATCCTACCATCCTACCAGAGTGTGAATAGGAGCCAATGATGAAGCATGTCACGATAAAGTGAGTGAGGCGTCTAATCCAATATCTTTGGATACCCAAGAGGTGCAGGGAAAGATCTTTCTTCCCAGGATAGGATCCATATTCTTCTTGTCTATTCAATTATTCCAGTTGTTTTTGTGTGTGACTATTGATTTTGGGAGAATGCAACTGGTCTCATAGTCTCTCGCTTGCCATTTTGTGACAGCATATCAAGCATGACAATTATTGTGACAGACAACATAAGGTGAAGCAGATTTGCAACATAATAAAAGAAAGGCAAAATAGAAAAGGAAGGATAGGGCGAAAAGAGAAAGAACAGAATAGGAAGGCAGGTTAGACAAAGGAAGAAAAGGAAAGATGATAAAGACCAACAAACCTACTGGAAGATAGAAAGAAAAGAATTGTACGAGTCTGGAGCGGCCTTAACCATAATGAGGACAAAAATATATAAAAAAAGAACATTGGAAGTGAGGTGTAGGGAAACTAAGGCAAGAGGACCCAAGGTCTACAAGGTGTACAAGCCACCTACACAATGATACAAATACTTAAATACTTAAGGAGTAACAAACAATGAAGATAAACAACAAAGAGAACAACACAAGGAGCAATAGAGACACACTAAACAAACCTTAGGAGGCAAGTATTACAGATGGGTGGGTGAACAGGGGAGACATGGCAAATCCGGCAATATAATGGGGACATCTCTCAACTCATATGACAAAACAGGAAGGAACCTGTGGAGGAAAGAGGAAAAGATAAAATGTTGGTGAAGGAATAATGAACCAAGCACATAAAAGTAAAGATTGGAGACAACATGAAGTGCTATCAAAAAAGAGCTATGAAGATTTTCAAATATCCATAGCGTCTCCTCGGTGCTGATGTAGGAATTCTCACAGATGGACTGGAGACTCAAAACAGTAGTTTTGTCTTTAAATGTGACCTTGAATAAACATGGGTCCAAGAGACCAAATCTAACATTTATTGATCTCAAGGTTGAACGCATCTCAAGAAATTCCTTACGAAAGGTGGCTGTGACCTGTCCCAAACCTTGAGGAATATAGACCTTATGACCAAGCAATAGCATCTGCTTCCATTGTTTTGCCACTGAAAGGATATGGATAATATCTGTACACCGTAAGAAAAAAGCGATAATACCTCTGGATCTAGCAGAAGATCGGGGTGATGTGGGAGCTCGAGACCAAATCAATGAGGTGGTTGTGTATTGAAAGGAGGAGACTAGATATGAGAGAGTGATCTTAGGTGCTGAGAATGTGACAGTAACAAGATGCACGACACTGAACCCAGCGACTTTGTTGCCGAGTCCGAGTTGTGAAGAAGTAAAAGATGAAGCAGGTCATGATTGTCTGGATGTGACAGAGTTGTGTACAAAACCAAGGCCTGACATAAAAGATACACCATTGCCAGAATCAGATTGTGTGATGTTTGTAGATGGTTCATGTCTGAGAGATGAAAAGGGTGTATTGCGTGCTTCATATGCAGTATGTACAGTGGCTATGGTTCTTGAAGCATCTTGTCTAAGAGGGATAAATTCAGCTCAAATTTCTGAATTGGTCGCTTTGACCAGGGCTTGTATAATTGGCAAAAATTTGAGGATAACCATATTTACGGATAGCCAATGTGGTTTTGGGGTGGTGCATGATTTTGGTCAATTGTGGATGCAACGTGGATTTCTGACATCTTCAGGACCCCCGATCGGAAATAACAAAGATGTAAAAGATTTGCTGAATGCATTACAATTGCCTAAAGAAATTGCAGTGGTCAAATGCCAGGCACATAAATCAGGAAATGATTATGTGACTAATGGCAACAGATACACAGACCAAGTGGCTTGTTTCTGTGCACAGAATTCGGTTTCAAGTAACAAGGGAGCAGAGAAAAAGAATACAAATTGTCACTTGATGTTCTCTTCTGTAGAAACATGGGATGAAGTTAGACAATTGCAAGAAGAAGCTAGTGATGAAGAGAAAGAAATTTGGATTTAATCAGGTTGTACAAGGAGACCTGAAGATGAAATATGGGTGTACGTGGATGATAGAGCAGTAATGCCAGACTGTTTACTTTCACAAATGGCAAGGATGTACCATGGAGTAACACATGTGGGAAGAGATGCTATGATTAGACTCTTCAAACAGTCATGGTACAATCCTAAGTTCAGGGTTATTGCAGAGAGTCTTTGCCAGTTTGAATTTCTGGCCAGCCCACACGCACACCAGAGTCTCCCTCTCAATCGTGCTGTAATTCCTTTCATCTTCAGAGTTCTCTAGATGCAAAGGTGACTGTGTTCTCTTGCCCTTTTACCCACTGGCCAAAGACAGCCCCAAGTCCTCCGAGGCTGGCATCCACAGTAATGAACGACCTTCCAGAAGGAACAAAAGGCCCAATAGCAGGAGCAGTAAGTACTAACTGTTTAACCTCTTCAAAAGCCTCGCTAACCAGGCTGTCCCAGGCAAACGTGTTCCCTTTCTTAAGCAGGGCTCTAAGTGCCTGCTGAGTCAAGGCATAACCCGGAACAAACCTGGCATAGTATTTACAGAGCCCAGGAAAAGATTGTAATGCCTCTTTATCTGAAGGTGCGGGGGCATTCTTAAGGGCCTTCAGATGGCAAAGTTTAGGTTGTATACCTTCTACTGAAATGGTGTGACCTAGATACTCAGCACTTTGTACCCTAAGTTTACATTTCTTGGCTTTGACTGTCATACCTTTTGACTATAAAACACTAAATTTTTCCCAACATCTGCATGTGCTCTTCATCAGCCTCCTTAAAAACTAGTATGTCATCCTGGAAGGCTTGAACATTAATCATGTCCCCAAAGAAGGTGTCCATCATCTTTTGAAAAACACTTTCCGCAGATGCGAGTCCCAATGGTAAGCGTGGATATTTGAACGCACCATATGGGTTCACAAATGTGGTAAATGTTTGACAGCACTCAATAAGGGGAATTTGATGGTACCCCAAGTGCAGGTCAATAGTGGAAAAGAATTTGGTTTTTCCCACATTGGTGAGCACCTCTTGTATATGGGGAATAGGATGACAATCCACTAAAATATTCTTATTGAGAAACATCAGGTCCACACACAGCCTGAGATCCCCAGATCTCTTCTTGGTAAGAATAATCAGAGAAACCCATTCAGATTAATCTGTGGGTGCTATAATTTGCTCAAAACCAATTTGTCCAACAATTCTTTCAAATCCTGTGTCACACTCAATGGTACTGGGTTAACTTTGTGTATAGCAGGTGATGCTCCTTTCTTCAATTTAATACAATGTTCAAAGCCTTGAACTGAACCAACCACATCCTTGAAAACCTCATGAAATTTAGAGACCATACTAAATGCGTTGCTTCACTTGCTGTATTAACAGACATGACAAAACACTCACCACATTCTAGCAGCTCTCAAAAAACAATAGGCATTTCATGACTGTTACGCAAAATAATACCTAGCTTGGCTAGATCCTTCCAACCCACAATATCTCTGCCATTAATGGCAACATACTCTTTGGTGACTGTAGATCTCCCAAGCCACTCCAATGATGACCAGAAGAACCCAAGAAGATCAATATCCTGATCACCAAATGCTCTAGGATTGATGTAAGGGCATTCTAAAACCATGGATAATAGTAGGTGCAATCTGCCAAAATAGTGACTGGCACCCCTGAGTCCGCTATAACACTCATTTTTTTTACCACCAATGATGGCATCACACACTGGTGCCTTAATAGGTTTGGGTTCCCTATGCTTAGTTACATCAGACACATCCACAGTCAACAATACATTAGAAAATCTGTTTACACACTCTTGTATCCAGTCATCCACGTCCTCTGTGTATACATTACTAATTTTTACTTTACCAGTGTTGCCAGCAGTACTAGAAGTTGGAGCGCTTTTGCAAACCCATTGACAGTGTCTCACTTTGTGACACTTCACACACCTTTTCCCATTTGCAGGACAAGAGGGATTGTTCCTAATGTTATTGCAAGAACCACAATGATAACAAACCCTTGGACCCTGACCTTGTGGTTCTCTTTTAAACTTGCTGGTCTTATTGTTAACTGTGCAAACAATGTCTTCCTCCACTACACAACTGACACTAGGTTGCCCCACATGTCCTACATGATTGTGACTGGAAAGAACTCTGGATGTAACAATGGACCTTTCAATGCTCTTTGCCACGTCAATTGTTTCAGCCAAAGGCAGAGTTCAACAAGTTAACAAACGTTCTTGCACCTTCCTAGAAAAGCAATGAAATACAAATTGGTCACTTATAGATGTCGACATTATTGCGTAAATCACACTTAGCAGCTAAAACACACAAAGTCGCAATGTACTCCTCTTCAGATTCTTCTGCAGACTGTTTACACATGGCAAAGTTGAGCCTTTCTAACAGTAAGCCTGAGTCATCTGAGTACTGTTTCTTGTTCTCTCCTTTCCTTCCAGTTACAGGTTTCATTGAACACCCTCACCAGTTGTCGCCGGAATTGCAGGTAAATTATTGAACACACGTTGCCCTGCAACACCTAAATGATTAAATAATAAAGCTATTTTTCTGACTGGGGCATACCCATTAGTATTGATAGCTGTTAGATAATTCTCAAAAATGAATAGCCACTCGCACCATTTTATTTCTGGCTTTCTTGGTTTTTGCAGAAATGGAGGAGGTTGAACAACCCCTTGACTCGTGGCCATGACACATACACTGTGAGCAAGTAAAATGATGCCAAGAGGAAACTACAACAAAGAGGAAGTCAACAGGAAGATAAAGATGTGACAGAATAGGCTCAGTGCACCAGCTATATAGTAAAGTATCTCCTGAACACAACATAAACGTCCCAGTCACTCCAGCATGGAAGTAGAAACAGAAATGCGCACTGTTAGACTTGGCATCTTTTGGCATATTTCCCCTGACTTTTTGCTTTCTGACCTCCCGGTTTTGACTCTGTTTTTGCTGGTTTAGTGTCTCTGCGCACTTTCTCACTGCTGTTCAGTGTTAAAGTGCAAGTGCTCCAGTTGTAAATTATGTTATGGATTGGTGTTTCCATGATTGGCATATTTGATTTACTGGTGAGGCCCTAGTAAAGTGCACTGAGAGTGCCAGGGCTGGTAAATCAAATGCTACTAGTGGGCTTGCAGCACTGGTTGTGCCACCCACAGAAGTAGCCCTGAAAAGGTAACTCAGACCTGCCACTGCAGGGTCTGTGCGCAGTTTGTAACTGCCATGTCGACCTGGCAAGTGCACCCACTTGCCAGGCCCCAACCTTCCCTTTTTGTACATGTCAGTCACCCCTAAAGTAGGTCCAAGGTACCCCTGTGGGCAGGGTGCTGTGTATGTTAGAGGTAGGACATGTACTGATGTGTGTGACATGTCCTGGTGGTAAATTACAGTGTATTTAGTTTTTCACCATTGCAAGGCTGCCTGTTCTCATAGGACAGAACGGGTAGTTTGTTTATACCATCTTATAAACATAACTACCCTGGGAACAAGATAGAAAAATAAAGTTTAGTATGTCTGGACTCAGAATGTTAAAATGCATCTTTTAGTGAAGATGATTTTTACATTCTGTATTTGAAAATACCACTTTTAGGAAGTAGGTATTTTCTTGCTTAGCCATCCTGTGTGCCTCTGCTGGGGTTGTGGATTGACTGTCTGGCTTTGGGATGACAGTGGCTGGAGAGGGGCAGTGGCTCTGGAGAGCCTGATGGGTCAGGGCTGGGCTGAATAAACCTGGGCTGCATTTAGAGTATTGGGAGGAGATTTCCTTGCACCTGAATGGGCCTGGTCTGACTTGCACAATGCCGTCTCCACCCCCTGCCAGGAAGCTGCACCAGTGAGGACAGAACTGGTTTGGGCTGGGTACAGACACTCTCTGCCTTCAGAGAACAAAGGATTTGGTGCTGTAAATATTGGGGCCCAGACCCCAGAACTTTAGAACTCTTTTGGACCAAGAAGACTGCCAAAAAGAAGAGCTGGAGAAGCTGTGAGGAGGAACTACCACTCTGCTGTGTGCTTTGCTGTGTTAGCCTGCAGTGGCTGCTTCTGTCTTGGGCAGTGAAAGGACTGGACTTGAACTTTCTGCAATCTATTTTTGTGAGTTTCTCCAAGGGCTTGAGGTAGAGCTTGCCCCCTGTTCAAAAAGTCTCAGGAACAGCAAAGACTTCAAGTTCTTCTGCCCTCAGCACAGGGGACTGTGTGTTTTGTGCTGCAACAGAAGAAAAAGCAACCAAATGCCGTCCACGCCGCCGCTGCCGACTCCGTGTCCTGAAGGCAGCGCAGAGGGCACTGCTGCAACACCGCACCGCAACCCTGCTCTCACCGACCAACGCCTGCTGATTCCGCCACCAAGCTGCTGCTTGCACCGCAACCTGTGGGCACCGCACTTCGCACCACCTCGCTTCACGACACCGCCTTGGTATCCCCACCGACGCCACTCCCCGCCGACATCAACACCGCTAATTGCACCATGGTTCGAGGGCACTGCTCGTAAGTTACTAGACGCACCATCCTCATCCCACACCGCAGCCTTGTCCTACCGACACCTGCGCCATCGGCTCCAGTTCATCAGCCGATGACAGCGCTTCAGCAACGACGACACCGCTGCTTGCACTGTGACCTGCCAGCTCCGCGACAAGCATCGCATCACTTTGCACCGCAGCCCTGGTCTCACCGACGCTGCTGGACGACCGTCACTGAGCCGCTGTTCGCTCCGTGACCTGAGGGCACCGCACGCCGCACCGCTGCACTTCGCACTGCAGCACCCGACGCCTGCCGACGCTGGCGCCCCCGACTTCACCGCGAGGAGTTCGATCTGCAATGTGTGTGACTTCAAGGGCCCGACGACTCCTGCACCGTCCTCCGGAACCAACGCCTGCGGACGCCGTGCCTTCGAAGTTCAACGAGAGGTCGCCGATGCCATGCATTTCTAAAGGTAGTGTTTTGCAGGTCTTCCCGACACCGTAGCTGGCCCGCGACGCCGCAGTCAGCCAGAACTGTTTGGATTTGTTGTTCATGATGCAGTGATAGCCCCAGACGGCGCTATCGACTTCAAGGAACTGGTTTTCAAGTTTATTTTGATAACTGAAGATTTCTAAGTACTGTATTGTGGATTTTTATTGTTTTTGGTCTTGTCTCAAGTATATAAAAATATGGGATATTTTTCTAAACTGGTGTGGTGTCCTTTTGTAGTGCTTACACTGTATTGCTGTTGGTTATGTGCAAATGCTTTACACACTGCCTCTAAGATAAGCCTGACTGCTCGTGCCAAGCTACCAAGGGGGTGAGCAGGGGTTATTTTAGGAGTGTAACTCCCTTATCCTGACTAGAAGGAAGGGTCCCTACCTGGACAAAGGTGCAAGGCCTTGCCAACTAGAGACCCCCATTTCTAACATTGGTGGGATAGGACTTGCGTTTGCACTTGACTTACAGTGATTGGTGTGCACTACTACCATATTGCAGACCATAACGTGCCACATACAGTTTTTTCTGGTATATTTTTGTGATCCTATCGTTTTGGAACTTTAACTTCCTACAGCAGCATCATCACTTGCATCCCTAGAGGTGGCCTTTGAGGAGGAAAGGTTGGAAACCTGCAACGTCAAGGAGTTGAAGGCTATCTGTAAAAACCTAAAAGTCCAAGTCAGAGGCCTCACCAGGAAGGAGGAGCTACAAGAGGCGCTGAGGGCCTGGGTAGCAGCCAGACATGCCAGTGGGCAGTCTGGGAGATCTTAGTGGGGAGGCGGAAGAGCCTACTCCTAGGGAAGATGTGCTGTTGGGAGGGGGGTTCCCTCCAGGTTAAGTAGCAGTGCTTTGTCCCCAGAGGAGCTGGAGGACAGAAGGGAAGCTAGGAGGCATGAGATAGAGCTTGAGAGGCTCAAGATGGAGTCATGAAGGATGGTATTAGACCATGAGTGTGGGCTCAAGGAGCTGGAATTGAAGAGCAAGTCCAGCACGGATGGTGGCAGCAACCCTTCAGTGCAGACAGGTAGGATTGTGCACATCCCCAAGAATGTGGGTAAAGAATTCAAGTAGGGGGATGACATACAAAGGTGGTTCCAGGGGTATGAGGCGTCTATTCATATGAATGGGGTTCCCGAAAGGAATTGGGGGGCAGGGTTGTGGCCTCTCTTTCCAGAAGAAGCTAGGGAAACTCTGGTAGCTTTGGGTAAGGGGCAGAACCTCACCTATGCTGACATGAAAGATGCTCCCCTCACCAGGTATGGTCTCACTCCTGAAAAGTACAGGGATCAGTTTAGGTCCACTAAGAAAATTGATGCCAACACTTGGTTGGAATGTGTAGATTCTTTCTGCAGGTCACTGGATGGCTGGGTGAAGGGCAGTAATGTAACTGATTTTCAGGGGCTCTACAATTTGATTGCACAGGAGCACTTGTCTAGTCTATGTTTTACAGAGCTGCGCCAGCACTTGGTTGATAGTAAGCTGACTGGCCCCAGGAAGCTTGCTATGGAGGTGGACCACTGGGTGAGGACCGGGGTCCACAAGAAAGCGTTTGGGGGAGACTCAGCCAAAGGTGGGCAGGGTCTGCAGCAGAAAAGTGGGGGGGACAAGGGTAAAGCACAAGAGTTCTCTAAAGGGCCCCAAACTAACACCCAAGGTAAAGGTTCCCATCCCCCAAGAGATAAGAAACAAGGGGTCTCTTCAGGAAAGCCTGCTGAGACCGGCCACCGGATGTGCTTCGCCTGTAAGCAGGTGGGTCACATAAGGGGGGACCCCAAGTGTCCCAAAAGGGAGCAGGCACCCACTGGTGGGCAGACCAAGGTGTTGGCTAGTGTAGCACTTGGGGAGGAAGGGTACCCACAGGAGGGTGGGGATCCCAAAGAAATGACCCTCATCTGACTAGGGGACAGTGAGATGGTCCCAGGAAACTAGGTGCCCCCTAACACAAAGAAATACAGCACCTGGGTGAACATCAATGGGAAAAGGGTAGAGGCTCTCAGAGATACTGGAGTCAGTGTGACCTCAGTGCGGTGTCACCTGGTCTCTGAGGAGCAAGTAGTCCCCGGGGCCTTCCACCAAGCAATTGCTGATGACAACTCAGAGCACCAGTGTATGGTGGCACAGCTTCCCTTTGAATGGGGGGGTCTCAGGTCCCTTGAGGGTGCTTGTGAGCCCTATCATGCCTGTAGATTGTCTGCTAGGTAACGACCTGGAGAAGTCCTTGTGGAAGGATGTTGAGCTCAGGTCTCACTTGAAGATGCTTGGGTTGCCAGAGTGGGTATGTGTGTCCACTCGGTCAATGGCAGCCAGAAAGGGTGATCAGAAGGGCCAGGAGCCTGAAACAGTGGCCCAGGTCCCTGCCAAGAGAAAGGGCAGGGGGGCGCAGGAAACCGGCCCCTGAAGTTCCCACGGACCGGGAGGAGGCTCACCTTGAGGGGGACGCCCTGGTACCTACAGGGGAGCAGGTAGCTGAACTGGAGGGACATCTCCGAGCTGACCCATTGGCAGCAAGAAGGTGGTCCCTCCAGGATAGACTTCTGCAGGGACCAGGAGTGCTCTTCTCTAGAGGGTCTGTGGCAGCAGGCTGCAGACCAGGCAGCTGGTAATCAGTCTGGATCACATTGGATCTACTGGGAGAATGGTCCCCTGTTTAGCGAGCCTAAGTTCGCTGAGCATGGGTCAGCCCGTGTGCTGGTGGTACCCCAGCTCTTCAGAACATTCCTACTGGGTCTGACTCACAACGTGCCTTTGGCAGGACATTTGGGGCAGGACAAGACCTTTGACAGGCTTGTCACCCACTTCTTCTGGCCCCCAATGCGAAGGCCAGGACATTGCAGGTCTTGCCAAACTTGCCAAGCAAGTGGTAAGAGTGGGAGGAAGGTCAAAGCTCCTCTCCAACCTTTTCCAGTTGTTGGAACCCCTTTTAAAGGGTAGGGATGGACATTGTGGGGCCACTGGATCCCAAGACAGCCATGGGCAACAGGTACATCCTGGTCTTGGTGGACCATGCCACCCGGTACCCGGAGGCAATCTCTCTCAGGACAACGACCGCGCCAGTGGTGGGCCGGACGTTAATGGGGATCTTTTGCCGCGTGGGTTTCCCCCAAGAGGTGATTTCTGACCATGGGACCAATTTCATATCGAAGTATATGACATCTCTGTGGAAAGAGTGTGGTGTAACCTACAAGTTCACCACTCCGTACCACCCACAAGGTAACGGTTTGGTGGAGAGATTCAACCAAACCTTGAAAGGCATGATTAAATGTCTAACAGAACCCATGAGGCGTAAGTGGGACGTCCTCTTGCCATGCCTTCTCTTTGCATACAGGGAGGTGCCTCAGAAGTCTCTTGGGTTCAGTCCCTTTGAGCTTCTGTATGGTCACCCTGTGAGAGGACCTCATAGTTAGATGACGGAAGGCCGGGAGGCAGCTCCCAGGAGAACTCCCCAGGATGTGTTTAGTTACATGCTGGCCTTCAGAAACCAAACTGCCCGCTTCAGAAAACTCACTCAGGCGAACCTGGAAGCAAGCCAGGAAGAAATGAAAAAGTGGTATGATCAGAATGCCACTCTGGTCGAATTTCAACCTGGGCAAAAAGTGTGGGTCATGGCCCCAGTGGAACCTTGTGCCTTGCAGGACAAGTGGACTGGGCCTTTTGAGGTGGTGGAACGCAAAAGTGAAGTCACCTACCTGGTGAATTTGCGGACTCCCTGGAACCCTTTGAGGGTCCTTCACGTGAACCGCCTCAAGCCCCACTTCGAGAGGTCCGAAGTGAGCATGCTCTTGGCGACAGATGATGGGGTGGAAGAGAAGAGTGAGCCTCTCCCTAACCTCCTGTCCACCAAGGAGCACGATGGGTCAGTGGAAGGTGTGATCCTCTCCCCTACACTGGCCCCAGAACATGAGAGCGACTGTCACCAGTTGTTGGGACAGTTTGCCTTACTGTTCTCTCTGACCCCAGGTGTTACACACTGGTGTACCCATGACGTGGACACTGGGGACAGCTCTCCTGTAAAACACAAGATTTGCAGGTTGACTGACCGGGTCAGGGCCAGCATGAAAGAGGAGGTCTCTAAGATGTTGCCAACTAGAGACCCCCATTTCTAACATGCACCGATTCCAGGCAAACCTCCTACACAAGTGTACAAGCGTGCGCTCACCAGTGAAACATTTCACCACAAAACTCAGCATGATGACTACTAGCTCACATGTGAACAACTACACTTACAGTGATAGAAACTGCTGCAGCTCTCAAAATGGCCCTACTGATGCTGCACACTGATGACACGCGTCAGAAAGCCTAGGCTGGTCTGATATGAAGATGCTGCTCTCGAAGGTGCCATAATCCAGAGCCAGTCCTCCTCTGATGTCACAATGCACTGCCAGGACGGTCAAACGTAGAGAAGCTGCTCTTGAAGCCGCAATAAGTCACTCCCAGACTTCTTGCAATGTCACAACCAGCACGCCCTCAGCACAACACTGACCCTCGAGCTCTTGAAGTGGCGTGCTCCCTGGAATGCCCCCCACAAACAAACATAACCCAGGTACCAAGGCACAGACCTCCACAATTCTCTTCCATTGCTCCGAAATTTAAACACTCCCAGGTTGAAAATGGGCCCAGTCGTATAGTCCTGAGGATCCGAACCTGAACCAGATTGTGTGCTCACTAGAGATGTTCCGCAGTGAAGCAGTCAGGTGTCCTGCTGGTGGCACTATGCTGTCAGTGGGTCCAAAACCGACTCCATGTTGACCCCACTTCTGGTACTAAAGATGTAGCGGGGTGAAGATAGTTTGGATCACACACCGCTCGCACACAGTAAACACTGGATCCACATGAAGTAGATGTGATGAGTCCTTTTATTGATAGGATGCACGACTTCATCAGCTACTGATCAAACCCAGATTGATCAGGCAACTGACAAAATGCCAGCACTTCAGAACCTGGCCAGTGCCATTTGCAATCAAGGTTCCATGAAGGAATGCATAGAAAATGAACAACACACTAAACAAGCAATGGTAAAAGAACATGACGTTCCCAGCGGTGCCCTTCGGGTTCGGCAAGTCCTGGAGGTCTCCGAACACTGGTTAGCAGGAAGCAGCTGCAGATATAGATTCCTACAGGCTAAGAGCTGCAATGTGAGCTGGAGGATAGCACCAACCGTAGGAGATGAGGGCGACACTTTGTGTGCTGGTGGTGTTTAAAAGCAGTGCCCCACTTATTTTTGTACTTTTCAAGCTTACACAATTAGCCTGGGGAAAAGGAAGTTGGCAGTCTGTAAGCCTACCACCGGTAATAGCTCAGGAAGCACGTCCCTGGAGGTTTTTTTTTGTACGAGCTGCTGGGGTCATTGATAAGGAGATTCAATTAGCAGAATGATTTCTCTCTCTCTCCGCCCCTTCTCTGGTCCTGAATCATCCAGGGTTAGTGAGTACACTGAGCATGGAGGTCGTTGTTGCGAATCATTGACCAGACACTGTTGGGAGAGAACTCAGCTGTGAGTCAGTTGTTTCGATTAACTCTGCTGCCTGTTTGCTTGTGTCTGATGGAATTGATGGATTTGATGTGGCTACTTGTGCTAAAAGGAAAAAAAGGGTCCACAGAGCTTTAAATGGTGTGCTATCTGGAACCCCGACTGTTGCTTCCTCCTCAACTTGCCTTGGGCTTGATTTGGAACCTTTTAAGGATGCCATTGCAAATCAAATTTCTGAACAGATTAAGGTTACATTGGATAACTGTCTTCACCCTTTTCTAACAAGATTAGTTGCTATTGAGGCTCATATGAGGGCAAATAGGGACGTCAGGATTAGGTGGTGCTCAGGAGACCATCCTGCCTGAAACTCAGTATGATCATACTGTTTCCCATTCCCCGACCCCTATTCCCACCAATGGCAGCCAAAGGGCACCTATAGGCAGGGAATCCTTTTCTTAGGGCTCTGTTGCACCCAGGACCACAGTGGAGCTTAATATGGCTTAATAACCAGGGAGAATGCATAAACCCAGTCTGGCTGCTACTTCTTCTAGTACTATAAGGGATGCTGGGACCAGTTTTACAATTCCCCCGGTCTGCCATTTACCTCTGGCTGCTTGCCCTTAAATTTTGGTTCTGGCAGATGATTGCAGATCCCAGATAATAATTTGGAAACTACGGAGCAGTTTATGAACAAAGTCACTTGTTGGCTGCCTATAAATACAGATGATAGTCTGCGTGTATTTAATGAAGTTCTGTTTGCACGCAGGGCGAGCTGGGTGGGCGAGCTGGGTGGGCACGATGTTAAATGATTTTGTGGGCGATTGTATTATTGTGAATTTTAAAAGGCTTTGGATTGTGAGGCCCTGGCTGCAAAGGTTTTACCTCTGTAGGGCTGACACCATGTCTATTAATATATGTCTGAATGGTGTAAGTGCCATATCAGAACCTAGGGCTTACCTTTCACGTAAGCATTCTACCCCAGAGCAGCTTCCCCCATTTGCTACTCTACATTGATATTCTGTGCTATCGAACATACAGGACTGTGATTGACTCGGGCGGTCAGTTTGAAGATAATCAGGTGTGTGATCCTAATTTGGTATGTCCATCTTCTAGAGTTACTAATGGTGGTATTTCGTTATTTCCTAGCTTGGGTTCAAATACGCAATCTGATGTCCCTACTGCAAAATGAAAATAGTAATGTGACTGTCTCTGTTAATCAAGGGGTCTTGAAAATCGTGAGCTGGAAGGTGGCAGTATTAGCTTATAAACTGATAAATGATAATTGGCTGCTTTATGGTAGGGAGTTTGATATAATCCTACTTCAAAAAACTTGGTGTTGAGACTTATTGTGGCAGCTATTCCTGCTTTTCAGCAGCTGCAATGCCCTCATTGATTGGACATGCACAGGCAGGGCTTACTACCTGGTTTAAAACAAGCTTGGGTTTTAGCATTAAGGTGCTAAAATCTGGCTCCAAACTAATACAAGCCTTTCATTTGATATGGATAGCATCTTTAACTTAACCATTAGTCAATACAAAGTTTATTGTGTAGATTACTTAAAACCATGACAATATAAAACATTTAAAAGGCATATTATGCAAAGGAAAAAAGAGAACGGTGGGTCCTTGCAATAACTGGCACATAGTGCCCAAAGATAAAATTCAAGGTATGCAGGCAGTTTTAATTAAATTTAGGGTATTTGGCTATTTGAAATCTGTTATAAGTGAACCGGTTTGAGTTTTTTGTAAAGAAAGTGGAAATAGTTTAAAATCAACCACAAAATGGAATAAATACATAACAAATTATAAAACTCAATTTCAGAGAGGTCAAACATTACAATGCCTAATGTCCATGGTGCAGGAATTAAGAGTTATCAATCCACGAACATCTCTGTGCTTTGTTGTGTGTTTTTAAGAAGGTCCTGCACAGCTTTGAAGAATTTACCTATTCTTGCCAATTCGAGGGGAACCATGGTACTAAAAATCCAGTTCATTGCATTGTTGCATGTTCTTATGCCGTGAGTTAAAAAAAGTGGCTTTAATAGAGTTCGCTGGAGATCGAGCAACGTCGGACAGCTGCAAAGTAGGTGTAGAAAAGTTTCAGATTTGTAGCCGCAAAGTCTGCACTTGACAATCTTAGAAAGCAGAGGCCAGTTGGGGTTGAAGTCTTTAATGTGTAATGCCAGCATCCTTACTGCCAAAATTTGGGTCAGGCAAGCTTTCCCGATTGTGCAATTAAGATAAGATTGAGCCTAGAGGCCAACTTGGCTGTCGTTGTTGTATGATAGTACCAGTGCCCTTAATGGGGGTGTGGACTTAATATTTTCCAAGACCGTGGTCTTTGAGAGGAGTTTAATCTGTTTTTTCAATATGCTTTTTACTGCAGTGTGCGTGAGTAAAGAGGTGTTTAAGACGGTCAAGTCGATGTGAAGAGTAGCTGCTGCCATCGTTAGATAAGTGGACCACGGGTTGTTTTTATATTTGAATATATTTTGCAGGATGAATTTCAAGGTGCCTGGCATCGCCGTGGTGCATCTATAAAAGTACTTTAGAAAGGACCCCATACTAGACCATACAATGCCCTCCAGGCCAAATTCGAGTCTCACCAGAGGTTCCCTGATGAAATAAGGCAATTTGAACTCTCTTTTATAGACTTTTAGATGTAGTTTTTTGATAGTTTTAATGAGTTTACCCGGAAAGGCCTCGCTGCCGTAAGTGATTGCAGATGGTAATACGGCCCTGAGCACTTTTCTGATTGGGGCTGAGGTGGGGCTTTCAAGGGCTGTGTGTAATTGGCAGAGGCTAGTTGTTATCAGTGCTGCCTTATCCTTTAGGTGGCGCATATGTACTGTAGGTGCGCCGTTTGTAGAGAACCATGTGCCCAGATAGTTATAAGATTTGGCTCCTGAGATTTTTAAGGGACCCAGAGACCAGTTGCTGCTTGTTTGTTTTAGTGTCCTTCCGAAAGATAACACCTTTGTTTTAGAGGCGTTTACTGTCATCTTGTTTGCTATGTTGTATAGGTGAAGAGAGTTTAATGCTCTCTGGAGTCCTATTTTTGAGTTGTCTAGCAGAACAATGTCATCCGCGTACTGCAGTATTGTGATCTTAGTTTTGTCAATTTTTGGAGGGATTAAATTAGCGTTCAGTGCCCGGGACATGTCTGCTGTGTATAAGTTAAACAACATTGGAGCAAGGACACACCCTTGCTTTAGCTCTTGGTTGGTGTTGATCTTCCTGGTTAAAGTCTGACAACTTGACCCTCACCCAAGTTGATGTATATAATGATATAATCACAAATACTACTAAGTATACAAAAAACAGAGCCCTGTGCTTGCGCTCTTTTACTGTCGCACTGCTAAGAGCGGGAACAACTCCCTCCAATATGTATTATTCATCCAGGTATTCCACAGTACTCTTTGTAATCAACATATTCATTATCATCCTTGTTGCTGACTTTTACGTCATATTCTTCACCACAACGGAGACAGCAGGGCTCAATCTGTAATCTTTATTAGACGTTTCTAATACATGCTGTATGCCATTCTAGGCTTCGTACAACAGTACGTACAAATTGATCTCCATATGAAATGAGCACACCGTATAATGTCCCAATGCATTTCGAGCCCTGGGGCTCTTCATCAGGGATTCTGAAACATATAAAATGAACAGTTTTGACTCATTCAGACCATGGTAACACGTGTGAAATACCAGAAAAATATATAAAGTTGTGCTGTACATGAAAACCCAATCTACTTAAAACACCCTCCTTCACCCACATTAATGAAAATCATGATAATAAATACACCACCCTACTCCCCTCCTACCCAAACATACTTTCCCCTGCAAGGTGCGCAAACATACCTCAAACACATACACAACCCTAGCTGCAGAAACTCAACTCTCCTAACAAAATTCCACCCCTCCTTACCACTCCTCCATTACTGCCTCCTTTCTTCATGTCACACCCACTCCCTCGCCTTGTCCCTCACTGTTAGTCTCCATACTCACACTTGCTAATTATAAACTATCACCTAAAATACCATGCTCCTCTTAGCACACATACATACTCCCACTCATCCCTCTACCTCCTCCCCTTCACTTTCCTCCATTACCTATCTCCCTCATTGTTATCACACACCCTCCTTCACCTTATCCCTCACTATTAGTCTACTTACTACCTAATTGCAAGCAAACACATGATCTCTCCAATCCCACTTCCTTTTCAGCATTAACACCCGTCTTCCTGCATAACATCCACTCACTTCAAAATACTTTATTTCCTCCCTCACAAATTCATGCTGTCCCCCGCTGTTTTCATACAACCACCCGCAACAATCTCACCTGCTTCAGCGTCTCTCCACACAGAAACTGCGTCCTCATTCTTCCGTAATAATAAATCAAATTCTCTTCACTCACGTTCACTTAAATACCTACCAGACGTACTCATTAACTCCCACGTGACACCTTCACTCTTCCTACCCTCCCGATATAATCATGAAACTACTCCTAAAAACTTCACATAAGGACTCTAACTCCCATGATACACTTCCCTTCCCCACAACAATTTCGAAATACCACTATCCACTCTTTTATAACTCCCAACAAAATTAAGTGTCAAATAAATATACCTCCTTTCCAAAACGCTGAAAAAATAACCTACTATACATTCTTGCTTTGCCCTTGAATCATTATGACCAAAATACGTGACCGTGCTCATTAGAGACACACGAATGGTGAACCATGCTTATGTGAAAACAGTACATGAAAAACAATACATAAAAACAAAAGTGAAAGGCACTCCTAAATGCCCTTGGAATCGATGAAACCTGTCCAAACTAAATGTCCAGGAAATTTTAAAGTGCTTCATAATTGCGCTGTCTCCGCGGTGATAAACTCAGTCTTTTCATGTTCTCCGATTTTTTAATGTGAATACTCCATCGATGGGGTGCAAAACCTCATTGAGGCGATAATTCTAAGTAGAAAAGGCATGATGAGCATGCACTCCTTCCCTTAAAGTGAAACCTAACTTGCTAACTTGACTGAAACGTGCGTGCGAACAGTAATTGCGGATCGCCTCCAAACCACAAATACTACTAAGTATACAAAAACAGAGCCCTGTGCTTGCGCTCTTTTACTGTCGCACTGCTAAGAGCGGGAACAACTCCTCCAATATGTATTATTCATCCAGGTATTCCACAGTACTCTTTGTAATCAACATATTCATTATCATCCTTGTTGCTGACTTTTACGTCATATTCTTCACCACAACGGAGACAGCAGGGCTCAATCTGTAATCTTTATTAGACGTTTCTAATACATGCTGTATGCCATTCTAGGCTTCGTACAACAGTACGCACAAATTGATCTCCATATGAAATGAGCACACCGTATAATGTCCCAATGCATTTCGAGCCCTGGGGGCTCTTCATCAGGGATTCTGAAACATATAAAATGAACAGTTTTGACTCTTCCAGACCATGGTAACACGTGTGAAATACCAGAAAAATATATAAAGTTGTGCTGTACATGAAAACCCAATCTACTTAAAACACCCTCCCTTCACCCACATTGTTGAAAATCATGATAATAAATACACCACCCTACTCCCCTCCTACCCAAACATACTTTCCCCCTGCAAGGTGCGCAAACATACCTCAAACCCATACACAACCCTAGCTGCAGAAACTCAACTCTCCTAACAAAATTCCACCCCTCCTTACCACTCCTCCATTACTGCCTCTTTCTTCATGTCACACCCACTCCCTCGCCTTGTCCCTCACTGTGATAACAATGAGGGAGATAGGTAATGGAGGAAAGTGAAGGGGAGGAGGTAGAGGGATGAGTGGGAGTATGTATGTGTGCTAAGAGGAGCATGGTGTTTTAGGTGATAGTTTATAATTAGCAAGTGTGAGTATGGAGACTAACAGTGAGGGACAAGGCGAGGGAGTGGGTGTGACATGAAGAAAGGAGGCAGTAATGGAGGAGTGGTAAGGAGGGGTGGAATTTTGTTAGGAGAGTTGAGTTTCTGCAGCTAGGGTTGTGTATGGGTTTGAGGTATGTTTGCGCACCTTGCAGGGGGAAAGTATGTTTGGGTAGGAGGGGAGTAGGGTGGTGTATTTATTATCATGATTTTCATTAATGTGGGTGAAGGGAGGGTGTTTTAAGTAGATTGGGTTTTCATGTACAGCACAACTTTATATATTTTTCTGGTATTTCACATGTGTTACCATGGTCTGAATGAGTCAAAACTGTTCATTTTATATGTTTCAGAATCCCCTGATGAAGAGCCCCCAGGGCTCGAAATGCATTGGGACATTATACGGTGTGCTCATTTCATATGGAGATCAATTTGTACGTACTGTTGTACGAAGCCTAGAATGGCATACAGCATGTATTAGAAACGTCTAATAAAGATTACAGATTGAGCCCTGCTGTCTCCGTTGTGGTGAAGAATATGACGTAAAAGTCAGCAACAAGGATGATAATGAATATGTTGATTACAAAGAGTACTGTGGAATACCTGGATGAATAATACATATTGGAGGGAGTTGTTCCCGCTCTTAGCAGTGCGACAGTAAAAGAGCGCAAGCACAGGGCTCTGTTTTTTGTATACTTAGTAGTATTTGTGGTTTGGAGCCGATCCGCAATTACTGTTCGCACGCACGTTTCAGTCAAGTTAGCAAGTTAGGTTTCACTTTAAGGGAAGGAGTGCATGCTCATCATGCCTTTTCTACTTAGAATTATCGCCTCAATGAGGTTTTGCACCCCATCGATGGAGTATTCACATTAAAAAATCGGAGAACATGAAAAGACTGAGTTTATCACCGCGGAGACAGCGCAATTATGAAGCACTTTAAAATTTCCTGGACATTTAGTTTGGACAGGTTTCATCGATTCCAAGGGCATTTAGGAGTGCCTTTCACTTTTGTTTTTATGTATTGTTTTTCATGTACTGTTTTCACATAAGCATGGTTCACCATTCGTGTGTCTCTAATGAGCACGGTCACGTATTTTGGTCATAATGATTCAAGGGCAAAGCAAGAATGTATAGTAGTTATTTTTTTCAGCGTTATGGAAAGGAGGTATATTTATTTGACATTTAATTTGGTTGGGAGTTATAAAAGAGTGGATAGTGGTATTTCGAAATTGTTGTGGGGAAGGGATGTGTATCATGGGAGTTAGAGTCCTTATGTGAAGTTTTTAGGAGTAGTTTCATGATTATATCGGGAGGGTAGGAAGAGTGAAGGTGTCACGTGGGGAGTTAATGAGTACGTCTGGTAGGTATTTAAGTGAACGTGAGTGAAGAGAATTTGATTTATTATTACGGAAGAATGAGGACGCAGTTTCTGTGTGGAGAGACGCTGAAGCAGGTGAGATTGTTGCGGGTGGTTGTATGAAAACAGCGGGGGACAGCATGAATTTGTGAGGGAGGAATGAAAGTATTTTGAAGTGAGTGGATGTTATGCAGGAAGACGGGTGTTAATGCTGAAAAGGAAGTGGGATTGGAGAGATCATGTGTTTGCTTGCAATTAGGTAGTAAGTAGACTAATAGTGAGGGATAAGTTGAAGGAGGGTGTGTGATAACAATGAGGGAGATAGGTAATGGAGGAAAGTGAAGGGGAGGAGGTAGAGGGATGAGTGGGAGTATGTATGTGTGCTAAGAGGAGCATGGTGTTTTAGGTGATAGTTTATAATTAGCAAGTGTGAGTATGGAGACTAACAGTGAGGGACAAGGCGAGGGAGTGGGTGTGACATGAAGAAAGGAGGCAGTAATGGAGAAGTGGTAAGGAGGGGTGGAATTTTGTTAGGAGAGTTGAGTTTCTGCAGCTAGGGTTGTGTATGGATTTGAGGTATGTTTGCGCACCTTGCAGGGGGAAAGTATGTTTGGGTAGGAGGGGAGTAGGGTGGTGTATTTATTATCATGATTTTCATTAATGTGGGTGAAGGGAGGGTGTTTTAAGTAGATTGGGTTTTCATGTACAGCACAACTTTATATATTTTTCTGGTATTTCACATGTGTTACCATGGTCTGGATGAGTCAAAACTGTTCATTTTATATGTTTCAGAATCCCCTGATGAAGAGCCCCCAGGGCTCGAAATGCATTGGGACATTATACGGTGTGCTCATTTCATATGGAGATCAATTTGTACGTACTGTTGTACGAAGCCTAGAATGGCATACAGCATGTATTAGAAACGTCTAATAAAGATTACAGATTGAGCCCTGCTGTCTCCGTTGTGGTGAAGAATATGACGTAAAAGTCAGCAACAAGGATGATAATGAATATGTTGATTACAAAGAGTACTGTGGAATACCTGGTTGAATAATACATATTGGAGGGAGTTGTTCCCGCTCTTAGCAGTGCGACAGTAAAAGAGCGTAAGCACAGGGCTCTGTTTTTTGTATATAATGATATAATGGCATTAAGCAGACCACTTGGGATACCCCACACCTGGAGTTTTCTCCATAGAATGCCTCTGTCCACCAGGTCGAATGCAGATGAATAGTCCACAAAGCATGCGTAAAGAGCTGAGGACTTCCGACTGTTTGCCTGGTGGGCAAGATAAGATAGGGTAATTATGTTGTCCAGTGTGGGGGAGTTGGGTCTAAAGCCTGTTTGGCAGAAAGGAATTATTACGTTTGCTGTTGTTATTTAACCATTATATATTTTTATAATGATGATTTTGTAAGTCCGTGCAACACAAATTTCATCTAGCCTTTCGATTATCTTGAGCGAACTATTGAGGGAAATCAGCCAAGGATGAGGGGGTTAAATGGTATACCGTGCAGGGGATTTGAATGACAAGATAGGACATGATGTCAGTGTTTATGATATGGATTTGTTTGATGGAGGGGTGAGGGGTCACAACAACATGGGGCATGACCATCGGGGGTGCAGTCTAGCTCTCTGAGTATGATTTGTGTAATGCTATGGAGCTCATAGGTGCGAACCCTAAAACATCCCGACCTTCATTTCTGGTGATTGCCAATCAGTGATTGACTATATTTTTGTCTCCAGACTGCTTTTATCTTGAGTCATCGATGGAGCCATTGAGCATAACATGTTTAGCGTCCATAAACCGTTACTGATTGTGCTGGCAACCCCAATAGAGAAACAGGTCATCTCTGTTGGTAGCAGTGGTGTTTTAGGGTTAAAAGATAATGGTAGAAGGTTAGTGTGGAGGTGGGTAAAAATGGCTAAGACTTTTTCCAAGCTTTGTGCAACTCATCTGTTTATTAATTGATTGTTGTTTAACTCCTAACCTAGAGCCCTCAATGATGGTTAAGGCATTTGTTGATCTGGGAGAAGCCATTGCCATTCCAATAAACTTTATTTCGGTCGCTGTAGACCATAAAAAGTAGATAATACAAACAGTAACAAAACAAAAAAAACACATAACAAAACAGATACATAGAGATAAAATACAAACAAAAATTGATTATTGACAGCATTAAAATTCATCACAGGGTGAGGGGTTCGAAAGATACAAAGCTTCTTCTCGACCTACAAGAACTATCACAAACAAATACCCTGAGTAAAGACACAATCATCATAAAAAAATAACCACATATCATTTGGTATGATCGAATTTCAGTTAATCAATAATTTTTGTTTTTAGAATTATAAAAGGGTTAGAAGTAAGTTAAGAACGAGTTAAAAGGGTTAAAAATGATTAAAATGTGGCAAAGTATACATTGTGGGAATATTATACCTGCAGTGGTGACTTTAACAGCCACTTAGAGTTCAAAAATTGGGATACGGCAAAAACAATGGGTGGGTGAGTATCAGTCCTCAAAATTCTAAATGCCTCCATACACTGCCTGCACCCCAAATTTCTGCAAAGTGGGACAAGCCATCGCCGTCTGGCTGTTTTATAGCCAGGACAAAAGAAAAAGACATGAATATCAGTCTCGTCTACGCAGTTGCAGGCGGGGCACTGAAGGGGGGGGGGCTTTTGACCATTTATTAGTGAAGGCACGAAGCGGCAAGGTCCCTGTTCTAAACTGGATGTATAACTTCCTTGCCATTGTAGGTTGAATATCATCCAGAAAGGACTCAGTGAGGTACTCAGCTTTGATATTTAAAAAATCAGCTGTTAGGTGACCAAGTTTAGTATTCCCCTGGATATCAGCTAGTTTGAGCGATCTATAGGCTGTTACTAGTTCTAGGAGTGAAATTGTCGGGCACACTACCTCGGGGTTACTCCATAAGTTTGGAATACCTATCCTATAGCATACATCCCTTATATGTAAAAACCATGGTAGTTTGCCCACACCCGGGAGACCCAAGATCTCCTTTAGTTCTGACTGGTAGACTGCTAGTTCCGGGGTCACCCACAGTCTACGCCAAAAAGTTAGCGGTCTGAGTCCAGTCTCCTCTGCAATGGGTCTAATTCCTAGATCCAAGCGTAGGGGGATGAGGGGGGTACTTGGCGGAAGGCCCAACAACTGTCTCATAAATTTATTCTCTATTTTAGACAGTCCGCCAGAGGGACAATGACCCCACAGTTCAGCCCCATACATTGCAGCGCTCCTGGCTTGCACTTTGTAGATCTCAGCCACCAGGCCGGCCGGTTTGTGGGAGGAGTTCCTATATATTTTTGTGATTCCCCCTACCGTCTGGGCTAGCTTGAGGCTTGCTTTGGCTAGTTGCGGGCCCCACTCAAAGGTTTTGGACAGCGTGACACCAAGATAGTCAAAAACAGTCACCCTCTCTAGCAAGGTACCATTTAGAGAGGGGTTTGGGTGGGATGTTTAGGCTGGGTTGAAGACCATAAATCTGTTCTTTAGTGTGTTAATCTCCAGCCCCCTGTTTTTACGGAATGTTGCAAAACTGTCAAGGATCCTCTGGATGCCCATTGGCGACTTAGATAGCAGCAAAGTGTCGTCCGCAAACATCATTGCTGGCACCTTGTTATGCACCAGCTTTGGGGCGTTGTTGTCCTCTACCTCATTTAATTGGGCAACCAGAGCATTGATAAAAAGACAAAACAGGGTAGGGGCAAGCACACACCCCTGCCTTACTCCTCTGTTAACTGGGAAGCGAGGGGTTAATTCCCCAAATTTCCCGTACCTTACTTGGGAAAAGTTGCCCACGTGCAGTCTTATGATCAATGTCAGAAGGTAGGGGGTATTCCCAATTGTTTAAGAACCTCCCACAGTTTGTCTCTGGGGACCAAATCAAAGGCCGTTTTCAGATCGACGAATATCAAATAGAGGCTGCCACCCTCTATTGACACAGTCTTCCAATATAGTAATTGGAGCCTAAAAATGTGGTCGATGGTGGAGATGTTTTTCCTAAAACCGGCTTGATAAGCACTCAGAATTTCACACTCCTCCATCCACACATGAAGGCAATCGAGGAGGATCCTTGCAAACAATTTCTGGGTGACATCGATCAGCCTGATCGGCCTATAGTTGGTCGGCAGGAGAGGTGAACCCTTTTTGAAGACTGGGAAGATTTCAGCCCCTAGCCAAGTGTCCGGGATCGCCATGCCTCTCAGGATAGCATTAAATATTGCCCGAAAATAGGGTCCCCATATATTTGGTTCTGCCCGAAATAGGTCCCCTGGAATCTTGTCTAGTCCAGGGGCTTTACCAAGGGGAAGCTTCCTGATTGCGTTTAAGACTTCTGTTAGAGTGATCCCTTGGGCCTCTTCGAAAACAATCCCAGGAATTGTTGGAGATGTTTCGTCAATTGAGTCAGTAACTTCCTCAAGGGAATATAGAGCTTGGAAGTGAGACTTCCATGCAGCTGCAGCAATGTTGGGCTCTAGGGCTGTCTTCCCTTCGCTACTATCTGTGCACATTAATGACCAGAACGCCTTCATATCTCTATTAGATAGAGCTGTTCTAATGGTGTCCCATCTATCTGACTCCCATTTCTTCTTTGCTTGCTTAGTACTGTCTCGATAGCGGGCCCTCATTTGTTTAATTAAGAATCTGTCCTTACTTTTGATGGCATCTAAGAGGGCTCTCTTGGCCTTACGGCAAGTATCATTGAACCAGGTTTGTTTGGCACCCTTTTTCGCCTTAGTGTGTGTCAAAGGATTGAATATATTAGTCAAGCTGGTTGTCAGTTCTACGTGCAGTGCCGCTATTCTAACGATGGTTTGAGGGGAGTCGAGTGCCGTGACAGCCTCCCCCAGTTCCATTAAGGGCAAAATAGTTAGAGTAAATAATGCGGCTACCTTGTCGGGTGACTGCTTGACTGTCCCCCATCTAAATCTCCTTCTATTATTGGCGAGTATTAGGTTACTATCTACAGGGGTACCGCTGGCCGTGGGATTATGAATATCTGGTGTTAGAAATGGGATTTCTGGTTGGCTAGGGCTTGCGCCTAAGCCAGGCAGAAACCACCACTCTAGTCAGGGCAAGGGAGTTACACGCTGAAGATAACCCCTGCTCACCCCCTTGGTAGCTTGGCACGAGCAGTCAGGCTTATCCCAGAGGCAATGTGTAAAGCAGTTACGCAACACACCCACACACAGCAGCAACACACTAGGCACACTACAAAAGAAACTCCACACAAGGTTATATAAGAAATAGCCTTTGTAATATCCAAAACACATTAGAATCATAATCACACATATACACTGTGCCAATTGGTACTAGGCAATATTCACAGGGGATTATATACATGACAGGGCCAATCGGGCCACTGTCAGAACCTTTAGAAAGCACTAGTAGCACATATAAATCACAACCAGTGACTACTGGTAAAATACTGTACTTAGCATTATCACCTGCAACATAAACGCATTATGTCTGCATCACATTAGGCATAAAACACATTATGCATAAATATCATAAACATAAACACATTATGCAACCTCTGTAGGCATCAAATTAGGCATAAAACACATTATGCACAAACCTCATAAGCATAAACACATTATGCATAAATCACAATTAGGAGGGCACCTCAGTGACACTACCCAGGTGCATACATCACCTTCCCTTAGGACCTTGCGCCCTCCTGGTACACACAGGCACCAAACCTGACCCCAGACCAACTGGCCTTCCACTGGGGCTCAAATGCCCTCTGTCCCAAATGTCAGGGCGCTAAGCTGCCACAGCAGCGGTGTGCAGGCCCCACCGGCCAGCACCAGAAATCAGGGCGAGGGTGCGCTCCACCCGGGTCTCTCCAGAGACCAGAAACAATGCCCCTTCACGTGGCAGCTGCTCGCACTCTTGCGGTGCAGCTGTAAACGCAATCAGCACCCACCGTGCCTCTAGCTGCCACTGAAACTACAATGATGTGCTCAATGCACTGGGGGCCAGGGGGTGCATCTCACCCCTTGCTTATCACAACAAAGAACTGTCCCCCTTGTTGCAGCTGCCCGCGCTCTTGCGGTGCAGCTGTAGAAAAATTGCCTTGGCACCCACCGTGCCTCGTAAGCCCCCTTTACCGGGGCTCTTTCGGTGTCTCCCGTGTGGCCACAAAGAAGATCCAGAGGGAGCCACAGCTCTGATCCTCCGGCTCTTCACCCGCCGCTACCCGCGATCTAGCGGGGCAGCTGCCCGAGGTGAGAACTGTGGGGCCTTTCACCGCCGTGGCCTGGGTGTAGAAAAATACCTGGCTGCTCCTCTGCTGGTCAGCGAAGGGCCGCTGTGGTAGGACGCCCAGCGCCGTCTCTCCCTCTGCGGGAATAACCCTGGTGCTGCCTCCACACACGAGTGAGGTATAGCTAATGGCCCCCAAAGCGGCCGCCCGCTACCCTGCGGCGCGGCTGCCTCAGTATCACAAAAGCGAGAGACGGTGACTTCCCTCCGACCGGCTCTTCCCCGGGAAACTCACCTCCACGCTAGGCGTCGCTTCTACTGGGACACCAGATCCTCTTTCAATCCGCAAGTCTCCTGCAGGTCAGGGCCGTCCACCCAGATTCCTAGACCGGCGGCGGCCCGCGACCATGCGGTGCCACTTCGATGGGGGAGACCAAGAAAGCAGGAAGCGGAGCGGAGTCTCCCTCGGCTCCGGTGTCGCCGGCTCCCTTGCTGAGCGCGGCCCCGCCCACAACCAGGCTTCGTCTCTGCCTGGCTTCCGGGTAGGCGGCCTCTCCTAGCCTGATTCCTGATTCCAGCGCTCCGTACAAGCGGAGGTGGAGCCCTCGTCCTAGGGGCTCGGGACCATGCGCCACAGAGTGCCCATCCCGCACTCACATTGGCAAAGTGGGAGCCCTCTTCCTCGGGCTCTGGAACCATGCGGGCTCTCTCCAGCCACACGGGAGCCCCGCCTCCAACCAGGCACAAGGTTGCCTGACTTCCTGTTTTAGGGACCACGGGGGCGAAGTCTCCGTTGATTCTGCAGCCCCTTTTCACGGCGTGGCGGCACCTGTCCTTGGCACGCTGGAGCCCCCCCTTCCCCCGCCCAGGGCTATGGAAAGTGGCAGCAGGAAACATGAGCCCATGCCAGGGGCTCAACACCTGGGAGCCTCGTCCTGCTCCAAGCCCAGGTCCAGGGCAATCAGGCTAGGGCACTCAGCCCTCCTGGCAGAGTGCTGGGGGGACACGCAGGCAGGGCGCAGTAAGGCAAGCCAGCACAAGGAGCAGTCCTCCTTTCAGTAACAAAGCCCCATGGCGGTTCCCCCTGGTGCACTGAGGCCCACGCAGTGTCCCCGCTGTAGTCCCAAGTAAGCACCAGAAAAGCCCATTTCATGGGGTCACAGCCCCAGTACTTATACTCCCAATCCTTTGATCTCCTAGGCAGAGAGTGTCTGTGCCCAGCCAGAACCAGTTCTGCCTTCTCTGGTGTGACTTCCTGGCAGGGGGTGGAGACGGCATGGTCAGAGGCAGACCAGGCCCTTTGAGGTGCAAGGAAATTTCCTCCCCCTTTCCCAATTGCAGCCCCGGCCTATTCAGCCCTTTCCTGACCCACCTAGACTATCTGGAGCCACTCCTGCTCCCCAGCCTTCTGTCATCCAAAACCCAGACAGGCAATCCACATTCCAGCAGAGGCAAACGGGATGACTGAGCAAGAAAATACCTACTTTCTAAAAGTGGTATTTTCAAACACAGAATGTAAAAATCACCTTCACTAAAAGATGCATCTATAGATTCTGAGTTCAGGCATACTAAACTTTACCACGCAGCTCCTCTCATATCAGGAATTACCACTGAAACTCTTATCAGGGAATCCCCAATGCATCCCTATGAGAGGGCAGCCTCACAGCAGTGAGAAACCAAAATGGCCGTTTGTCACTTCCAGGACATGTCACGCACTTAACGTACATGTCCTACCTTTTACCTACAATGCACCCTGCCCATAGGGATAGCTAGGGCCTACCTTAGGGGTGACTGACATGCAGTAAAAAGGGGGGTCACAGACATGGCACACACTTTAGGTGCCACGTCACAGCGGCAGTAACACTGCACGCACAGGCCCTGCAATGGCAGAGGCCTGAGACAGGTTTGAAAGGCGACTTCGGTGGGTGGCGCAATCAGCGCTGCAAGCCCACCAGTAGCCTTTAATTTACTGGCCCTGGGTATACCACTTTACAAGGGACTGACAGGTAAATTAAATATGCCAAACAGGTGTAGACCAATCTTACCATGTTTACCACAGAGAGCACACGCACTTTACACTGGACAGCAGTGCTAAAGTGCTCAGAGTCCTAGAACCACCAACACCATGTCAGAAAAAAGGCTAGGAGGAAGGCAAAAAGTTCAGGGATGACCCTGCAAAAAGGGCCAAGTCCAACACAACCCCCTTCCAGCCAAAACGCAGGGTAGACCAATCACCACCTTGATGGGCTTCCCTACTTTGGGCGATAGAACACGGACGGGGGCCCGCAACTGCAGGGGCACACTCCAGTTCTACGACATTCTGAACCCATGTGGTTCCCTCTGTCAAAGCTCCCAGGACCAACTAAGCTACCCCACTGGCACTCCCTAGTTGTCCGCGACCAGGACTAGGCCCTAGGCCATCCAGATGTCTCTGGTCCTTGCCATCTCACAGAGTGGGGGGCAGTAACCCCTGGCACATAGTAACCATTCTCCACTTTTCCTCTCATCAGTGCAGTTCTAAACTGCCACTGATCCTCCAACCTAGGGTCCGCACCCTCAGGCTGACCAGAGGTCTCGGGCGAGGCTCTCCTCCCCTCACCTCTCCTTCTGGGGTCCGCACTCTCCTCCCAGGAGAAGCACCCCCAGAACCAAAAACTGTTAGGACGCTGTAACCAGACCTCCTACACAATTCTTCCACCAGTTCAGGGCCTTGACCCTGTAACTGATCCACCACCCTCGGATCTAAACCCTCGGGTTGAACCGGGGTCAGAGGCGAGGACTCCCTCCCTCTGCACCCCCTTCCAGAGTTCTGCACCCTCCCACCTGGAGTGGTACCCCTGGAAGACAAACCGGTCAGGACACTGCTTACAGTCGTCCTTCCCTCCAGGTCAGGCAGGACCTGAACCTGGCTTCCCAGCCCAGGGACTAAACCCTGCGGCTGAGCACCTGCCCGGTGCACCAGGACTTCCTTGGGAGCACGCATGCCCCCCGAGGGTAACACATGACTCATGTGTTGTGTGACAGTGCGGATCTCCCGCCCCCTGTCCATCTGACAGTGCGTGAAGATCCCCCAGGACAGAAGTGGTGTCACCATGGTCACTGCTAGGAGGCTCAGCCCTTCTGGCTGGCCCCTGACCCACTGGTTCTCCCACTGGGGAACGCATCCCCCTCTCACCCCTCCGTCTGGACTTCTGTACCCTCCACTTAGGAGCGGCACTGCCAGACACCAGAACCGCTGGAGCTCTGTTTACAGACACTCCACGTTCTCCTGACACTAGGAGATACCCTCAAATGGACTACTAGTACAGCCTAGACTCCCCACCTGGGGTTCCCTTAAGGAACCATCCAGGCCCTGAGACCGAATTTCGGGCACCTCGGGACGCATCCCATTCTCACTCCTTCTCCGCGGAGACAGGACGTGAGGCTCTACACCCCCTCCCACTACACCGGGACCTAGCTGGGATACTCTGAACCTCTCCCACCACTCTGGGCTGGAAGACACCTGAGCCACTCCTGTTAGGGTCACTGCCCAATGCCTCTTCAGACACTCTGGCACTCACCCAGAGTTCTGCCTCCCGTGCAAGTTCCCTGGGATCAGAGAACTCACAGTCCAACAGGTGTTGGCGTAACCCCGGAAAACAATTACTGAACATGTGCTCTCTGACAAACAGATTGAACAGCCCTTCAAAATCATTTGCCGTGCTACCCATCACCCAACCTTTCAGTGCATCACAACATTCATCCACAAACTCCCCCCAAGACTGGTGAGACAGTTTCCTACTGCCCCTGAACCTCAACCTGTACCCCTCTTTCTGGGAACCAGGCACCATACTCTGAGATCTGGGAGCGGTACTTCCTGCACTGGACTCCATATTGCTGCCACCACTAAACCCCACCCTCACTGGTGAATCCAGACAACTGAAACTACTCTCAGGGGCCAACCTTTCCTCCCGGGCTAGTTTCTCTCTGGCGAAGGCCCTCTCTGCTTCCACTATCCTTTCCTGCGCTAAGACCCTCTCAGTCTCTAGCTTTTTCTCCTCCACACCCAGCTGCGCTATCTTCTTGGCATGCTCTAACCTGAGCTTCTCCAAAGCCAGCTGATGCTCCCTTTCTTCCCTCCTATCTGCCCACTCCTCTGGGGACAGGGAAAAGGATGGGGCACTGCCCCTGCACTGGACCCAGCAAGGGACTCCCTACCTACGGGGTCCTCACTCTCTACTGGCGTCCCTGCCCTGTCATTTTCTTCTTCCTGTGCGGACTCTTCAGGGCCTCCCCCAGACCCACTACCCTCTTGGTATGCGGACTGGGAACCCTCCCTCTCCTGGTCCTCCAATGCCCATTTTTTCTCTTGCCACCGGAGTAGGGTTTCCTGGAGGTCTAGCTGGGTTTCCCACCCATCCACTGCTATGTCTCTCTCTTCACAGAACCCCCTCAACTCCAACATGCTGTATTTGAGCAACTTCCTTACATTAAAGGTAGACTCCATTTTTGGCAAGGCACTAAGACACAAGTGCAGCACGGGAGACCTAGGTGTCAGAGCCGCAACAGGAATACAAAATTAAAAATGACACTTTTGAGGAGAAATAAAAATCAGGAAAATAATCCCCAAACCTGTGATTATCTAAATGCAGAGTTTGTAGTGCAACCAGTTGTCACTGTGGTACTGCGCAAACGCAAGTCCTATCCTCACCGCTGACAACCAATGTTAGAAATGGGATTTCTGGTTGGCTAGGGCTTGCGCCTAAGCCAGGCAGAAACCACCACTCTAGTCAGGGCAAGGGAGTTACACGCTGAAGATAACCCCTGCTCACCCCCTTGGTAGCTTGGCATGAGCAGTCAGGCTTATCCCAGAGGCAATGTGTAAAACGGTTACGCAACACACACACACACACACAGCAGCAACACACTAGGCACACTACAAAAGAAACTCCACACAAGGTTATATAAGAAATAGCCTTTGTATTATCCAAAACACATTAGAATCATAATCACACATATACACTGTGCCAACTGGCACTAGGCAATATTCACAGGGGATTATATACATGACAGGGCCAATCGGGCCACTGTCAGAACCTTTAGAAAGCACTAGTAGCACATATAAAACACAACCAGTGACTACTGGTAAAATACTGTACTTAGCATTATCACCTGCAACATAAACGCATTATGTCTGCATCACATTAGGCATAAAACACATTATGCATAAATCTCATAAGCATAAACACATTATGCAACCTCTGTAGGCATCACATTAGGCGTAAAACACATAATGCACAAACCTCATAAACATAAACACATTATGCATTAATCACAATTAGGAGGGCACCTCAGTGACACTCCCCAGGTGCATACATCACCTTCCCTTAGGGCCTTGCGCCCTCCTGGTACACACAGGTACCAAACCTGACCCCAGACCAACTGGCCTTCCACTGGGGCTCAAATGCCCTCTGTCCCAAATGTCAGGGCGCTAAGCTGCCACAGCAGCAGTGTGCAGGCCCCACCGGCCAGCACCAGAAATCAGGGCGAGGGTGCACTCCACCCGGGACTCCCCAGAGACCAGAAACAATACCCCTTCACGTGGCAGCTGCCCGCACTCTTGCGGTGCAGCTGTAAACGCAATCAGCACCCACTGTGCCTCTAGCTGCCACTGAAACTACAATGATGTGCTCAATGCACTGGGGGACAGGGGGTGCATCTCACCCCTTGCTTATCACAACAAAGAACTGTCCCCCTCGTTGCAGCTGCCCGCGCTCTTGCGTTGCAGCTGTAGAAAAATTGCCTTGGCACCCACCGTGCCTCGAGAGCCCCCTTTACCGGGGCTCTTTCGGTGTCTCCCGTGTGGCCACAAAGAAGATCCAGAGGGAGCCACAGCTCCGATCCTCCCCCTCTTCACCCGCCGCTACCATCGATCTAGCGGGGCAGCTGCCCGAGGTGAGGACTGTGGGGCCTTTCACCGCCATGGCCCGGGTGTAGAAAAATACCTGGCTGCTCCTCTGCTGGTCAGCGAAGGGCCGCTGCGGTAGGACGCCCAGCGCCGTCTCTCCCTCTGCGGGAATAACCTCGGTGCTGCCTACGCACCTGAGTGGGGTATGGCTAATGGCCCCCAAAGCGGCCGCCTGCTACCCTGCGGTGCGGCTGCCTCAGTATCACAAAAGCGAGGGACGGTGACTTCCCTCTGACCGGCTCTTCCCCGGGGAACTCACCTCCCCGCTAGGGGTCGCTTCTACTGGGACACCGGATCCTCTTTCAATCCGCAAGTCTCCTGCAGGTCAGGGCCATCCACCCTGATTCCTAGACCAGCGGCGGCCCGGGACCATGCGGTGCCACTTCGATGGGGGAGACCAAGAAAGCAGGAAGCAGAACGGAGTCTCCCTCGGCTCCGGTGACGCCGGCTCCCTTGCTGAGCGCGGCCCCGCCCACAACCACGCTTCACCTCTGCCTGGATTCCGGGTAGGCTGCCTCTCCTCGCCTGATTCCTGATTCCAGCGCTCCGTACAAGCAGAGGTGGAGCCCTCGTCCTAGGGGCTCGGGACCATGCGCCACAGAGTGCCCATCCCGCACTGACATTGGCAAAGTGGGAGCCCTCTTCCTCGGGCTCTGGAACCATGCGGGGCTCTCTCCAGCCACACGGGAGCCTGCCTCCCACCAGGCACCAGGTTGCCTGACTTCCTGTTTTAGGGACCACGGGGCGAAGTCTCCGTGGATTCTGTAGCCCCTTTGCACGGCGTGGCGGCGCCCGTCCTCAGCATGCTGGAGCCCCCCCCGCCCAAGGCTCTGGAAGGTGGCAGCAGAAAACACGAGCCCACGCCAGGGGCTCAACACCTTTGAGCCTCGTCCTGCTCCAAGCCCAGGTCCAGGGCAATCAGGCTAGGGCACTCAGCCCACCTGGCAGAGTGCTGGGGGGACACGCAGGCAGGGCGCAGTAAGGCAGGCCAGCACAAGGGGCAGTCCTCCTTTCAGTAACAAAGCCCCATGGCGGTTAACCCTGGTGCACTGCAGCCCACGCAGTGCCCCCTCTGTAGTCCCAAGTAAGCACCAGAAAAGCCCATTTCATGGGGTCACAGCCCCAGTACTTATACTCCCAATCCTTAGATCTCCTAGGCAGAGAGTGTCTGTGCCCAGCCAGAACCAGTTCTGCCTTCTCTGGTGTGACTTCCTGGCAGGGGGTGGAGACGGCATGGTCAGAGGCAGACCAGGCCCTTTGAGGTGCAAGGAAATTTCCTCCCCCTTCCCCAATTGCAGCCCCGGCCTATTCAGCCCTTTCCTGACCCTCCTAGACTATCTGGAGCCACTCCTGCTCCCCAACCTTCTGTCATCCAAAACCCAGACAGGCAATCCACATTCCAGCAGAGGCACACGGGATGACTGAGCAAAAAATTACCTACTTTCTAAAAGTGGTATTTTCAAACACAAAATGTAAAAATCACCTTCACTAAAAGATGCATCTTTAGATTCTGAGTTCAGGCATATGAAACTTTACCACGCGGCTCCTCTCATATCAGGAATTACCACTGAAACACTTATCAGGGAATCCCCAATGCATCCCTATGAGAGGGCAGCCTCACAGCAGTGAGAAACCAAAATGGCCGTTTGTCACTACCAGGACATGTCACGCACTTACAGGTACATGTCCTACCTTTTACCTACAATGCACCCTGCCCATAGGGATAGCTAGGGCCTACCTTAGGGGGGACTGACATGCAGTAAAAAGGGGGGTCACAGACATGACACACACTTTAGGTGCCACGTCTCAGCGGCAGTAACAGTGCGTGCACAGGCCCTTCAATGGCAGAGGCCTGAGACAGGATTGAAAGGCGACTTCGGTGGGTGGCGCAATCAGCGCTGCAAGCCCACCAGTAGCCTTTAATTTACTGGCCCTGGGTATCTGAGATACCACTTTACAAGGGACTGACAGGTAAATTAAATATGCCAAACAGGTGTAGACCAATCTTACCATGTTTACCACAGAGAGCACACGCACTTTACACTGGACAGCAGTGCTAAATTGCTCAGAGTCCTAGAACCACCAACACCATGTCAGAAAAAAGGCTAGGAGGAAGGCAAAAAGTTCAGGGAGGACCCTGCAAAAAGGGCCAAGTCCAACATCTGGGAACTCCAACTCCATGGTCAGGGTGTTGTGGTCGCTGTCCTGTCTCAGCAGGACAGCGAAATCAACAACCCACTGCCAGAGTCTTGTTTCTACTAAAAGGAGGATTGTCCGGTTCTATTAAAAGTTAGCTTCCCTGGTCTATCTGACTTGGTGCGGCCGTTGTACGCTCTCAGCGAATGGGTTAGTGTTACTGCGTTGATCTGGAGTGCCAACGGGGTCCAGGCCTTTATCGGTGGGATTTAGGGATCAGGGATTAACCAATGTTGGTCCTCGTCGCTAGAGAAAGCATCATTAGGGGCAGCAAGGGGCTCAAATTGACAATTAAAATGTCCCCCTATAACCAGCCTTGTATTCGGGGGGACAATATCGATAAAAGTGTTCAATTGGTCGATGGTCAGTGATTCATGGCAAATGCTTACAGGACGGGAATAGATGTTAATAAAGGCAATTTTAAGGCTAGATGAGAAGGTGAGTACAGTACACTGAATATCATTGGACAAGGTATTCAACTGCTCCACTGTACAGTCCAGGTGGGTGGCAACCCAAGTACATAAGGTCTACCTCTCCCCCCGACATAGCCAACACATTGAAAGTTGCATATCCCATCCTCACGATGTCTTCCCTTGCCCATGTTTCCTGAAACATACACACATCATATTTATCTACAAATAGTCCCCATTCTGGACAATGCAGTTTGCTTTTTATTCCGGCAATGTTCCAGGATAAGACCCTCAGCTTGTGGTCCGGGTTAGAGTTGCCACCTAGGGCCTCATGGCTGTTAAGGTTAGGACTTTGGGAGACCTCCAGCTGGGCCATGGGGGCTACTTCTACAACTTCCAAGGGGGAACAAATCCTGGATGGACTAAAGGTTAAGAGGTCGGGAGATGTGCGAGCTGGGTTGCTAAACGAATCTGGACCGGTCCCGTCAAGATCAAAGGCTCCCCATTGGATTTCAGATTGTAGAGCCCCTGGTTCATCCCCATTACCACAAGGAGTGTTCTGGCTCAGCTGGCCATTGTTGATTTCCTCTATATCCCTACCAGGCCCCCGGGACCCATGTCTAGGAACAAGGCCACCTTTCAATGCAAGTCAATCCACTTCCTCTAGGGCCCTAAACCTGTTCGCTACTGGGATGTTAAATAAGAGAGGTCTGAGGGGTGGGCCCGCCGTTGATTGTTCTAGAGACCAGTTCGCTGGGGCACTGATGTTAGGGGTCCTATGTTGGCTACGACTATGGGAGTAAAAATAGTCCAGTGTATGAACCCTGACCCCTGTGTATGGTACATAGGGACAGGAAGTCTGGCCTGCTAGGGTGTGAACAGTCAGGGGATTACTAAAATTAATAACTATACAGTCCCCTTGCATTGACTTTGGTCTCCTGCCCACCCAGCCAACTCTGCGAACCATTAAAATCTCTCCTGCCCTATCGTAGGAAACCTGCCTGTGCCTAGCCAGCCAAAAAAGGCATTTGTTCCTTAGGTCCAGCTGTGTTTCCTTCTGGCCATTTTAAACCTCGGGTACTCCTGTCAGTATGATAACATAAGGAAATGAGGCTGGGGGTAGATTTATAGTCGGGAGAGTCACTACTTCATATCCTCTCTCAACAACCTCTACAGGGTCCCCCCCTTCCCCGCCTACCCTGGGCTCTATTCGGGTAGGCCTGCTTTTGTTTAAATCATCCTTATAGGAAACGGGGTTGTAGCTCCCTTTCGCATTAATAAGGCTCCTAGGGCCAATTACAGTCCTCATGTCCTGTGCCTGCTGGGTGCCTAGCCTTTCTAAGTGGGACGGAGTAGTTTCTGCTGTCTCTATACTATAATCCTCTGCCCTACTGACACCCATTGGCACATTGGGGAGTACCACCCTCGGGGGACAATGCTTGCCTAGGGAGGTTTGGCCTACACTATCTGTCTGGGAATTACAGTCTTTCCTCTTCCCTGGGGCTTGAATAATACTATCAGTAGTGTTGGTATGCCTATTATGTCCCATTAAATGTCCTGTGCCTATGTGATTGAGTAGATGAGCAAGCTCTTCCTTTACAATAGCTCTCAGCTGGGTCTCTAGATCCACTATCAGGTTCCTCACCCAAGATGGACAATCAGAATCTGTCCGAGGGTTAGAGGAGTTTTCTGTCGCTCCCCCAGAGCTAGCTAATTCATGTCCACTAGGTGTTAGCTCAATGTTTTTCTTTCTCTTAGCTCCTGCCCCATTTCCAGTTTTGCGCTTCCCATTCTTGGATAAACTAGTGGTTATTCCACCTTTACGAGTTGCTGGCTTCGCTGGTAGTTCTTGGGGTGTAGGTGGAAGGGACTCTATTGGCCCGGGTATAAACTCTACTAACCTAGATGCAGATCCAGGGGTTACAGCTTGGGAGGTAGCTGGCTCGGGCACCTGACAGAAAGGATCTGGAGTTAAAGACAGGCGCCTCTCAGTCAACTCTATTTCGGTCATTACCGCCCCTATAGCCCTCTGGAGCATCCTGTCAATGGAAGTTGGGGGCAGGGGAGAAGGAATGGGCACTTGGAGGTGTTTTGCTGCACAAACGCGCTTACCCATGTTCAAATCAATAAAGCTAAATTGCCGCCTCACCCCTAGAGTGAACCAAGTAGGGCTGGGATAGACTTAGGCACAAGACTGTAATTGCAACTCAAGAACAAGATACAATCAAGTGGGTCAGTTAAAAAGGAGACAAATAAATGATTTAAAAAGGGGAGTTAAGGAGTCAGTAGACACAGTAAAAATGTGTCAGGTGCTACCCCGGCTAACACGATACATAGGTGGCTTGCACAGTTGTTCAAATGGGTCACGGGGTTACAGTTTCCTTATTCCACCACCAGCTCCTGCTGGTGAGTAAGGGAAGATTAATGACAACTGTTCACTACAGTAGGAAAATACTGGAAGTTAAAAAGTCAGTTTGATGGTCCCGAAAAGTCTTACCAGCGTGGCAGTGCTAAAGATTCAACGCCAAGGGGGGTGGCCCTGCCCTGCCTCTTCCTGGCAATGACGGGCAAGGACGGGCCCGCCCTTGGCCCGGGCGCGGCCCGGGCGCGTCTTGCTCCGCAGGAAGAGAGGCAGCGCTTTTGAGCGTGGTTTCAGCGCCTCCCCCGCACCTGTAGCAGTGGCGTGGGCTCGCAGGGCACCCTGGGACTTGGAGTCCCACCAGGGTTTGTTGCAGCCCTGCAGGAGTGTCGAGAGGCCGGTGGTGCACCCTGGGATAAGAATCCCACCAGGGTGTTGCTGGCTCCTCAAAAAATGCCCCCAACAAGGAAAGGTGGTCTGGGAGAAGCAGTCAGAGTTCTCTTGCTGAAACCAGACAAGCGGCAAGAGGCAGTATCCCAGCCCTGGTATGATGAAAGCACGTGTCCAATTTCATCAGGCCCTTCAAACCAAGCCCAGAAACCGTACTTCCATCTCCAGGCTTAGATCTGAGCATAAGCTTGCACTGAAGCGTGGGAAATTAGCAATCCAACAGGATGATTTGGTAAACTTAGTCATTGCCTGTAAGATGAAAGAGACTAAACATTTTTGGCTCACTGTTGATAGTATTAGAAGTAGGAAAGATAGTCAAACTTTTCTTGACTTAAATATTAGCCTGGAATCATAGGTCAGGCATTTTAGTAGGATTTGTAAACCTGGTGCGTCCAATAAGACCTCTCGTGTCATATCACATCTCCCCGTCCCCCACCCGGAGATGTTTTCACTGAATATTAATTTCTCCTTGGCTAAAGTAACGGAGTCTATTTCTGTGAGCCCCATTAACAAGGCGCCTGGGCCTGATGGGGTCCCTATGTGCCTATGTGTCTATATAAACTCAATCCTAATTTTTGGGTCACCTTGATTACTAATTGTATTACCCAGGCATGCAAAGTTGGTTTGCTGAAGTTATGGAAATCAGCTTGATAGTACCGGTCTTTAAAAAGGGGAAAATGGACGACCCCGTTGCGTTCGGCCAGCCTACCTGTTTCAGATTATATTTTTAAGATAGTAGGGAGGATTGTTCTTGATAGATTGGTAACCTGGGCTGAAAACAGGAGCACTCTTTCTAAATTACAGTATGGGTTTTGAACCGGTCTGGGGACTCTGGAACAATGCATTAACCTTCATTTACTGCTAAGTAAATATACTATTGCTAACTGGGGTCCATTTATTTCGCTTTTATTGATCGCTCATGCACATTCGATTGCTTGGTGAGGTCCCTTTTGTGGGACATACTAGAGGTTATGGGAGTTGAAAAGGGGCTCCTGGGGTCTTGCCAGTCCTTTTCTATGACCTTTCAGCAGTGGTTAGATATGGACAAAACGGGGAGTGCACTGACTCTTTTAGCTTAGAGCGGGGGTGTGACGAGGGGGTGTGCTTGCCCCATCTCTCTTTCTATTGTACGTCATGGGGTTAGAGGAAGCTTTGCTTGCTAATGTTGTGGATGCCCCAGTTATTAAAGAGGCTCCTAATCCAGTTTTAAGCTACGCAGTTTTACTGTCAAGGACACTCCGGGGGCTGAAAATTCTCATAGAGGGCTACATTGATTTTATGTTCAATTAAAAATTGGAGGTTAATGCCAACAAAACCTTTGTTATGGGGTGTGGCCCAGGGACTGTAAAAATGAGGCAACTCTTGGTTGGTCAGAATACCATCTCCAGAGTCCGCGAGTTCTCCTATTTGGGAGTTACTTGATTCAGCTGGTACCTGCTCTCCATGTATTATTATGGGCAGAAATCATTTTCTGCATAGTGAGGGGCTCTTGAACAAGACGGCCACTAGCATAAACAAGAAAGCAATCACCCCTTTTTAGGTCTCGCCTGAGCCAGCGCATGCGCTGGTCTGGCGAGACATTTAGTGAGTGGGCTTTAAAAAGCCGACCACAGCTTTTTGGGTGGCATAGAGCGTGCGGTTACGCGCACAGGCACGAGCAGAGGCACCATCTGGCTTTCCTCTCGCTCTCCCAAGCGCGCGCGCCTCGTCCTTGCAGCCTCGCAAACATTTGGACATAAATCAAAGGCTTCTGACCACGTGACTGGGATGCCTTCATCCCCAGCCCATCTTTCTTTTTTCCTCCTTACCCCCTCTTCCCACGCGCGCGTGCCCCGCCTCTCAGCAAACCTCAGCCGGACGGGAACCGAAGCGCGACAAGTAAACAACTGCACTGTATAGAGCGGGTCCCACACCCAGCCCCCACCTCATCCTTTGCTTTCCAAGTCGCTTCCATTTTATTATTCCTCCCCGCCTCAGGCTCCTTGGTCGCTCACCCGCCCACTCAACATTGTTCGTCTCTGTTGACTTCTCCCCCCACCAATGCCTCCATTGCCCCTCACCTCTCCCGTTGCGGTCCATAAACATTTTTTTTAATATCTACAATTTTGTGAGGGCCTGGCAGCAGCCATTTGCTCTTGGTCGCTCCCTATGTAAAATGCACTTTCCGCACTTTTAAATTATTATTATTTTTTTTACCTTACCACTCCAAACGGAATGGACCAGTTTTCAAAGATAAACAAAAATAAAAAAAACGGCGGAACATCGGTCTGTGAAGAGAAGGGCAAAGACAGCTGTCTCAACAGGTTGTGCATGATGGGGATATTTTATTCCAGGTTTTAAGCACTTTGTATCGATATCACATCACTCGCTTTTTATTCTCCAAAAATACAAAAAGCACTGAAAAGGATATGCACCATGCACTAGTGACGCACCCCTTTAACTAAACCAGATGCACACTTATACTCTCAAAAACGCCTTTTTTTGGTTGCTTGTTGCCAGTTTGTGCCCTTTTGTGGCCATTTGTGGAGGAGCCTTCAGGAAGTTGCTTTTACAGGTTTAAACTATATGCCCCGGAATACCACACTTGTAAGAACCGTGATCTATGATGGAAGGAAATTCCATGATGCACATAACATGACCCTCAAGGGGCCGTGGGAAGCTGCCGGCATCCGTGATATTGCTGCACCATTTGTGCCCCTCCCGAGTCCCGGTGCACACTTGGTGGCCCCCTCTCTGGCTCAGTCCATCGGCAGGCCTCCCATTGTGCTCCCAACCTCCAATCCTACCATCACTACTGCGCATTGTTTGCAAGCACCCTTAAAGCGCGCGCACCAAATAATTATTTTAACGTGGAGCAGTCATTGATGGAAGTCTGGTGTAACTGAATTTGTGCTTCCGATGTTTCTTAAAGCATTACAGTATATTTTTAAATACTCTGGGACTGAGTTTTGCCCATGTTTTCTACCACCACGCTCTCTGCTCTCACTACCCCCTCCCTTCTCCCCCTCCCTCCTCGTCAGTCACCAGGCTGAATTTGTGCTGCCGATGTTTCTCAATCATTGCAGTATATTTTTAAATACTCTGGGACTGAGTTTTGCCCATGTTTTTTACCACCACGTTGCATAGTCAGCAGTATTGTTTTGTTGAAGGGCCCTTTCCCCCCTTTGTAGGCTACTGCGCTACCATGTTCAGCCAAGTGCTGGGCTACCGTCACTTTTTTAGACGGTCTCTCCTCACATACTCTGTGAGAACCGTGAAATCATTTCATAAAATTCCTAAAAAGTCTAAGCAACTTGCTTAGAAAGTAATAACGTCTGTAAAACAAATTTTTAGTACCGGTGAGCAGTAGTCCATATATAAAGACAAGAACGATGAACAGTTTATTGTTTAAAGTCGAAGGCGTCTGGCACTTTTAAAATGAAATGCAGATTAAAGGGTTTACAAACAACACTCCTTTAAAGTTCTGCAGTTTTTAGGTGAGATTTTGTGAAGCTTCATTTTTATTATGTGCATCGGGTTATAAATGAGCTAGAAATGTAAAATAAAAGGTTCATAGTTATAGAGTAGCATGACTAAATGATAAGCAAATCCTTGAACGCAATTGGATAGCTCTCCCATGAGCTTTATGAGGTGAAGTGATTTATCACTGTAACTAGCAAACCCACAGCATTACTCGGCAATACCACAGCATCACTCAGCATCACCACAGCATCACTCAGCGGAACCACAGCATCAATCAGAGCCAGCACAGCATCACTCAGTGCCACCACAGCATCACATAATCTTTAGGTTAAGTTCACGCTATATTAAATTGACTAGCAGCACAGCGGTGCATGCAGAGCTTCTATGCCAGCTCCACGCACACAGGCCCTGCTTGGAAACTGTAGTGCCCTGGGGCTGCTGCTCCTAGATGCCTAGTGTTTGAGTGTGGGGGAACATTATAAGCTCCTTATGTGGGTACATATGTAATATGTGGCATTCAGTTGGTGTACATTGTGTATATGTGTGTTCCTTCTAGACCTGTTTATGCCTGTGTACCTTGTGTGCGTCTACGGCGTTCTTGTGCCTACAAAAAAAAATATGTTCTTTTATAATGCAACTGCTGCTCACCTGAAGCACTTCGGGCAAACTTGGAAACCTTCGCCCCAATGTTTTCCACGTGTTTGTTTTCGGCTCACAAGCGGGGGTGTTCACAATCATCACGTTTTTTCGCAAGCCCATCACAAGTCAACAGCAATCTAAAGCCCACCGAGATCACATGGACAATATAGCCAACTGATGCAGGCTGCTTCCTGCACTCAGCTGGCTTAAGAAGACAAGCAATCAACTCTACATAATTCAAAAACACCGCCACACAATTAACTGCTATGCAATACCACAACATACAAATGCACATTGCATAATTCCACTACATAACACATTCAGCTTCACCACAGCATCACTCAGCGCAACCACAGCATCACTCAGCGCCACCACAGCATCACTCAATGCCTCCACAGCATCACTCAACGCAACCACAGCATCACTCAACGGAACCACAGCATTACTCAGCACAACCACAGCATCACTCAGCGCCACAACAGCATCACTCAGCACCACCACAGCATCACTAAGCACCACCACAACATCACTCAGGGGCACCACAACATCACTCAGCGCCACCACAACATCACTCAGCGCAACTACAGCAACACTCAGCACCACCACAGTGTCACTCAAGCACACAACAATATCGCTCAGGGACACAACAGCATCACTCAGCGCCAACACGGCATCGCTCTAGGCAATCACAGCAACACTCAGCACCACAACAGCATCACTCAGCAGCACCACAGCATCACTCAGGAATACCACAGTATCAGTCAGCACCACAACAGCGTCACTCTGCACCACCACAGCGTCACTCGGTACCACCACAGGGTCACTCAGCACCGCCACAGCATCAGTCAGCACCACCACAGCATCACACAGGGACACAACAATATCACTCAACACCACCACAGCATCAATCAGCACCACCACAGCGTCACTCAGCACCACCACAGCATCACTTACGTCCACCACAGCATCACTCAGCACCACCACAGCATAAATATGCGCTACCACAGCATCATTCAGCATCACCACAGCATCACTCAGCACCACCACAACATCACTCAGCGCCACAACAGCATCACTCAGCCATCACTCAGCACCACCACGGCATCACTCAGCACCACCACAACAACACTCAGCGCCACAACAGCATCACTCAGCCATCACTCAGCACCACCACGGCATCACTCAGCACCACCACAACATCACTCAGGGGCACCACAACATCACTCAGCGCCACCACAACATCACTCAGCGCAACCACAGCAACACTCACCACCACCACTGCGTCACTCAAGCACACAACAATATCGCTCAGGGCCACAACAGCATCACTCGGCGCAACCACAGCATCAATGATTATATATAAGTGTTGTAGAAAAGGAAGGAAAGGAAAAATACACTTTGAAAGAGAAGGAAAGGGAAAGAAACAAAAAAGAAAATATGATGAAAGAAATGAAAGGCAAATTATATAAGAAAATGAAGGATTTAGAAGGAAACGAGTTGATTGATGGAAAATTGAGAGGAAAAATAGAGAACTGAGATGTGCTAAAGTTGGTATCTGGGATGGGATGGGTAATTTTGTGATGGCTTAAAATGCCATCAGAGAGGGGATTGATGGAGCAAGGACTCGTAAATGAGACTTGTTTGGAAGCAATCCTTTCGTTTTAACTCACTAACGAATTACTAACTATGTGTTTGTAATTAATAATTCGCATTTTAGAAAGACACGCGGGACAATGAAGCTTGCGTATGTGTTTACTTACTATAACAAAATGAACGAAGGACTAAAACGCGCTCCAACAAGGGATCTTTACTGCGCATGCGTCTACTGCATCTACGTAGTATGACGTCTCAACGCTTGGAGGGAACATCTTGCGCATGCACAAAAGGCATTAAAATGGCAGCTTGAAAGTTCACATGCATGGCACCTGCTTGGCTAAATAGAAAATAAGTTTTATATTAACGCAAATGCAGAAAAGGGTAATAATAATTAAAGTGGGTTAGAGTAGAGGTTGGTGGTATACAGTGAAACCATTTATTTTTGAAAATAACATTTCTTCTTTTGACTTTATTATTAGTGTGCATTTGGGCCTTCCACACTTGTCTGAATTGAGCTGACTGACTTGACCCCGCACATGCGCACAAGAGAAAGAATAAGGAAGGATGAGTAAGGATTTGTCACGCGTCCAAGGCCAGAGAAGATGTGCCCTGGGAACATGAGGGTGAAGAGTTCATATGAAGAAGCCTTATTCATGAAATTGAAACATTTTGTATTAATAAAGTTTGGAGATGTATGGGAAAGGAAATGATTTAATAAAGTTTAAGGGGATGGGTTTGAAAACAATGGTTCAATGAAATAAGTGAAATGTAAGCATGGTGTGATGATCATCACCCCCTCGCCTGACCAATCAGAGTTAGTATTTTACGAAATTGAAACATTAATGGGTGGTACATGAATATTGAAAGGTATAACTGAGGTAGTTTTAGTTAGTTAGTTATGCAGAGGCGATGCAGAGCTCGGGATGCTGTCGGTGCTGTGGGTGGTGCTGATGCTGGGAGACGCTGATGAAGAACTGAATGCAGAGACCTCCATCTTAACTTAATTGGGTTAGAAAGAAGATCGCGGAAGAACCACGAGGAGGAAGAGAGTGTCAGAGAGGGGTGCGACGCAGTCGTCGGTATTTAGAGAGGTGAAGTATCCTGTCCTGAAGTCTTTGTCTCCTGATCTATCCTGGGGGACCCTTACCAGCCCTTTGGCCAGAGGGTTGGTCTTCACACCATTCTTGGTAAATATAAATTCATTGTATTGATAGATGTTCTTCTCTCTCTGTCCTCTCCTTTCTGAGCATAGTTATTGTGTGAGTCTGAAATAGTTTTGCTTATTGATTATTGATTGAGTTGACACTCTTGCGAATGAGGGTGTTTGTACTGAAACTTAGAGATGGTTCACATGCAATTAATTTAGATAAAGATTTTAAAACTTCCCGAGTCTGTGACAATTTTTTTTTTTAATTAAAGAATGTTTAATAAGTTAAGTTAATTCATCACCATCAACTAGTTCAACTAATGGTCCATTGACCAGAGGAAAGAACTAATTGATCAGTGAAAGGTTTTAGTTAGGAAGAAGAGATAACTAAATCCTGAAAATAATGAAATCTATAAACTACAAGCTCCAGCGGTCTACTTGGTATTAGTGGAAGAAGTTATATGGGCCCAGGTGAGTATATGGTAGTGGAGTATCTGTTGTTAGTACACCGCTGGATCAACAGTGTATCAGGAATGTTATTAATTATCGTTTTGTATGTCCAAGACACTGCCTTTTTCGGAATTTCTTTCTGTAGCAATCGGCCTTCTAACAGCGCATATTCAGGGATGTCTGTTATCTCGGGTCTTTGCGCTCTCCAGGCATGTTGGAGTTGTACAGTCTCCTTACCTCATTATTCAGACCTGCAGTTTACTTTAGGTGAAGTGATTCAGGCACTTTCTGTAAGTCAGGGCGGTAAGGACCCGGGTCCAGACGGGGTACCCGTAGACTTATTTAAGTCAAATACCTCTTTGTGGGGGCCAATTATCGTACAGGTAATCGCTGCTAGCTGCCATACCCCTTTCTTACCTACTTGGGTAGAATCTACGATTGTACCAATTTTTAAAAAGGGGGATAGACAGGATCCAGGATGTTACAGGCCTATTTCTTTATTGGATGCCCTAACAAAAGTAGCAGGTCGAATAATACTAGAACGTCTTCAGGATTGGGCGGAGGAGAACGCGGTCCTATCCGATCTACAATATGGCTTTCGTGCGGGTTTGGGGACGGTAGAACAGAGTTTAAATCTATCAATTTTAGTAGGGAAATACACAAGGGCGAAGAAGGGTATGCTGTTTTTAGCGTTTGTGGACCTCACAGCCGCTTTTGACTGTGTGATTCACAGCAAACTCTGGTCAATATTAGAAGTTATGGGGGTTGACGTTCAGATTATTTATTTTCTTAAGCGTTTTTATAATGATGCCAAGGCACGTGTACATTGTGGTTTGAATGGAGAGTGCTCTGCCGCATTCCCAATAAGAAGAGGGGTCTTGCAAGGCTGTGTCCTGGCCCCGTTTCTTTTTAATCTTTACATTAATGGTCTGGGGGAGGCACTCTTGAAAGACAACCAAGATTTCCCTCAAGTAGACGGACGCCCAATACCAGCTCTCCTATACGCGGATGACGCGGTATTGATGTCCCGCACACAAGTAGGCCTTCAGAGGGTGTTAGACAGTTTTTCTAACTTTATGAAAGATCTCGGTCTAAGAGTAAACTCCATGAAGACTTTTATTATGCGGTGCGGCCATGGTATCAAGAGATCTAAGGACATGTTTGTGACAGGACAGAAGATTGGGGTTACTAAGAGATTTTCGTACCTGGGAATTCTCTTTGATCAAAATGACACCTGGATACAAGCAGTTGCAGCGAAAAAACTAGCACTCTTAAGAACAACAATCGCCCTTACCAACTTTGCAAGAAAATTGGGTAGGAGACCACCTGAAGAGCTCATTAAAATCTACAAAGCAAAGTATGCCTCCACAGCGGTGTATGGGGCCGGGGTCTGGGGTTTCGCTGATCTGCTCCCGCTTCAACGAGTGGAAAATTCTTTTTTAAGATATATTCTATCTGTACCGAATAGTACTTCATCGTATATATGTCATGCGGAGTTGGGTCTTCCCTTCATTTCTGATTTAATAAAGCTAGAACCTGTTCTTTTATGGCACAGGCTCTGGACTAAAGAAGAAGCAAAGTTAAATAGAGACATTCTCATAGACAGTCTGAAACTTGAAGGGGCCCTAAAGATCCCATGGATAAGATACGTTCGAGACTTTTTAAAAGATTTAGGCCGCATAGAATATTTTACCAACCCGAGAACCATCCGGATGATAACGAGGAAGGAATTAAAAAAAGAGGGCCTTCTGTTATTGGACACTATTAGAATGTCATCCGAGATCACAAAACCTACTGTCCTGCACAATCAGCTGATTTTAACTACTTTTAACATTCAACCCTATTTAATTTTTGTACCAGGTGTTTTTGATAGGTTTTTACTAACTAGATTCAGGTTGGGGGTTTTCCACAGATTTGTTACCCTTCCGAAAATGAACGATTGGGCTCTAGACCTTCAAATGTGCCCTTGTGACAACTACTCAGTACAGTCTACGATACATGTTGTTCTTTTTTGCAGGTTTTATACTCATGTAAGGAAAATTTGTATACTACCAGTTTTAAAATCTTTGGGGCTTTGTCAATGTCGACCTGCTCTCCTTACATTACAACACTTGGATAATGAGCATAGTATTTTTAGGAATGTAACTTTCTTAAAGCGAGTATTGAGTCAAAGGAAATGCATGTCTATTTAATCAACTTTTATTGGAATTTGGAACTTTGATAATTTAACTATGTTTAAATTTCACTATGAATCATGGACGTTTTTTAACTATGATATTTTTAACTTATGAAATGATTGATGTGTTATATTTATGTGCTTTTATGATTGTTCGATATAGCAATCGAATAAAGCTTTCTTTGACTTTGACTTTGTATCAGGAATGTTATTAATTATCGTTTTGTATGTTCAAGACACTGCCTTTTCCGGTATTTCTTTCTGTAGCAATCGGCCTTCTAATGGCGCATATTCAGGGATGTCTGTGATCTCGGGTCTTTGCGCTCTCCAGGCATGTTGGAGTTGTACGTATCTGTATTGTTGCTTGTTGGACAAACTATACGCCTTTTGGAGCTCTGGAAAGGTCATGATTTCTCCCTTCCGTAATATGTCCCCTATTGTTGTGATCCCAATTGTGTTCCACTCTTAAAAGCCCTTCAGTTTCGCCAACTCAGGCAGTCGCTTACCCTCCCATAACGGTGTGGATTTGGCTAATCTCTTTTCCCATTTCATTTGTTTCTCCGCCCCTTTCCAGGCTTCAATCACCCTCTGTGTTGCGGGTAATAAACTTTGCGTTCCAGGTCCTCCATAAATGTAGTGTAGGTGGGAGTGTTTCTGAAATTGTAGCCTCTCTAGAGTGTACGTAAGGGTGGTCGCCAGGTGCATGCCCCCATTCATTAATAACTATTAGGTGCGCTGCCCTATAGTAGGCCAGTATGTCTGGGAGGGCAATACCCCCATTGTACTGACTGCGCTGCAGAGTTAGAAGTGCTACTCTCGGATGGCCCCCGCCCCAGAGCAGCGTACGCACCTCGTCAGTGATTGCCTTAAAGATCGAGTCTGGGATTTTGTGGTACGTGTTTTGAAGAATATAGAGCAGTTTGGGGAGCATGATCATTTTGTACATGGCTGCCCTCCCTAGCAGTGTCAGGGGGAGACGTCTTCATCTGGCAATGTCTTCTCAGAATTCCTGTAGGACCCGCTTGATGCTATGCTTGAGGCAGTCAGCTTCATTCGTGGAGATATACAAACCTAAGTATTTGAAGCCCTCCTTGGCTATATGTAAATGTTCTGGTATGGGGTACATGGCCGTGGTGTTGCCGATGGGGTAGAGGCTGGACTTCCCCCAGTTAATGTTATATCCTGCATATGTACCAAACTCTTTAACCAGGCGGAATATGAGAGGTAGCGTTGATTCGGGACTGGAGATGTACAGTAGGACATCATCCGCATAAATAGAGATCCGTTCATCTATCATCTGCCCCTTGGTGTCCTGAAAGCCCTTTATTTCTGGGTTAGCTCTAATTAGGCATGCCAGAGGTTCCAAAACCAGTGCGAAGAGCAGGGGAGACAGTGGGCATCCCTGCCTTGTGCCTCTCTGGATTAAAAATTCTGCTGACTTTATGCCATTTACTTTGACTCGTGCCCTGGGATTTGCGTATAGTAGGTCAACCCAAGACCGGAAGTTCCTCCCGAAGCCAAATTTTATAAGTACTTGCCTCATAAATTGCCAGTGAACTGTATCGAAGGCCTTTTCGGCATCTAACGACAACAGCATCAGCGGGGTAGGGCTATCTTTCACTGTGTCCAGCCAGTTCGCAAGTCTGCGGAGGGTAAAACACGTTGGCCCATTTAGGCATGAAGCCTGACTGGTCCCTATGAATCAGTGAGGTGATTATTGTTAAGAGCCGCTTCGCCAGAATTGAGGCCAAAATCTTAGTTTCAATATTTAGTAGAGAGATGGGACGGTACGATCCGCAGCTCTCCGGGGGTTTGCCTGGTTTTGGTATAACCACCTCTGTGGCCTGACAGAGGTCTGGTTGCAACTCCCTTCTTCCCTTGCCGCCTGGAACATATTTAGCAGCCGGGGAGCTATTAAGCTATTATATTGCTTAAAAAATTCTGCTGGTAGCCCATTTGGGCCTGGTGTTTTCCCGGATTTTTGTTTATTCATGACCTCTTATACTTCCGCTAGAGGGAGGTCTGCCTCTAGGGCCTCACTATCCTCTTGTCGCAGAGTAGGCTTCTCTATGCCACTAAGATATGTTGTTATCTGGGCCTCATCCACTACTCTCTTAACCTTGTATAATTTGCCGTAGTAACGCGCGAAGGCTCCCGCTATGCTATGTGACGTCATATAGCTCTTGTCAGCTTCCACTATCTGACTCACCCAATTCGCCTCCCTTTCTTTTTGGTTCAGCCAGGCTAGAAGTCGCCCCGCTCTGTCTCCCGTCTCGTAGAGTCTGTGCTGTGTAGCCTGGATTTGAGTTTTAACTTCCCCCTCTACTAGAGCCCGAAGCTCCCTTTGTGTGACCTCAAGTTGTCTTAGTGCAACTGTCTCTGTATCTGGGGTAATGTTTCCCTCCAATTCCAGCAGTTTTGCCTCTAGGGCTTCTATATGGCGTGTTGCCTCCCTCCTGTTTTGCGTGATTACGTCTTGCAGCCTGCCCCGCAGTACAGCCTTGTGTGCCTCCCACAGGATTATGTCTGAGGGCACCGAGCCTTCGTTTTCTTGGTAGAACAGGCTAGTCTCTGTCTTGATTACCCCCATCACCGCTTTATCTTGAAGCTCCCAGGCATTTAGTCTCCAGTCTGTGTGCTGTCCATGTCTTTTCCTGCCCACTGTCAACCATAAAGGAGAATGATCAGAAATGCCCCTCGCAAGGTATGCTGCCTTGTGTACTGTCTAAATTTCTCCTGAGGGGGCAAATAAGTAGTCGAGCCTGGAGAAGACGCTGTGTGCACCTAAGAAATATGAGTAGCTACGTTGAGTTGGGTGATGGTGTCGCCACATATCTGTCAAACCCAATGACTTCACAAAGTCGGCCAGTGGAGTGGCAGTACGGGTGCCAGTGGCGATACGTGAGCGATCTATGGTCGGATCTACAACATCATTGAAGTCGCCACCGATCACGTGTGTGGATGCACCTGATTCCAAAAGTACCTTTGCGACCGCCCCCATTGTCTGTTGTTGCAGTCTCGGAGGGGCATATACACTGATTAGAGTAATCTCTCGCCGTTCCCATGTGCCCTGAATGGCAGCGTATGTCCCGTTAGGGTCTATCCAGGTTTTAGTAACCTGAAATGGACGGGTTTTCCTAATTAAGATGGCCACTCCCCGCGCCCCAGGGGAGAACCCAGCGTGGGCCAGGGTGGTGTAAGTTCCCCTCCCCAAAAAAGTGCAATGTGTACCCCTGAGGTGTGTTTCTTGTAGTAGCACAATGTCGGGTTTGAGTCTCTTGAGGTGTTTATTGACCAACCCCCTCTTAATCTTATTGCCTAACCCATTGACGTTCCATGTCAAGACTGTGTATGTTTCTTCTTCCATGGCGTGTGCGGTTTGCGGTGGTATTGCCTGCATTGGTGTTTCTACCTGACACTCCCTGTCCTCCATTCCTGACAATGGATCCTAAAAGTCCTGCTGCTAGCTGATTGGAAAACATGTTGAACAAACAAACAACTAATATCCGCAACCCCTGCCCCGCGCCCCCGCCCCACTTCTGCCCACTTCCCACGCCTACCCTCTGAACCGTCAACATGACAACTTGGCGTCAAGTCCGTTGGAGAAGTCTGTAGCCCCCCCTCCTCCCTCCACCTAACCCCTAAGTATTAGTATAACAAAAAAAAAGGATATGTAACATTGCAAGGAACAATGGTCTGCTCAGTCGACCCTGAGCTTCAAAAAGTCCGGGGGTGACTAGCGATCAATCTATTTTGCCTCTGCTCACAGCACATTCTCGTGTGTCATTCCTCTGTGCCGCTTTTGTCTTGAAGTTGTTGTACATCGTTTTCCGCCCCCAGTGTCTTTGCGCATGATTCCGCAATACGATTAATATCTTTAAGAAGTGGATGATCGCTGTCCGTGTCTTCTTGCGATTCTTTGTCTGAGAGGTCAGTGTGGATACTGTCTCCCCGGTTGGAAGTTCTGGTATCAGCGGGAGTATGTGCCGATTCGTCATCTGATGCCCTCCTCCTCAGTCTATATGGGGTATTCAAAAATGTGTTCTCCGACTGTTTTTTCCGTCCCCGTAGTAGGAGTCATCTCCTTTGTAGGTCGAGCCTAGCGTTGCAGCGCATGCGCTGCTCGCTTTGCGAGGCATGCAGTATTCAGTATAGTGTGGAAGCTTCGTGGAAGCTCCGCCCACTCTCCGACCATCGTTTTCATTGGCTTAGGTCCTAAATGCTGTCTTCCGATTGGTTTTAGGCTTGTTAGTCCCGCCTCATGACGACCATGTCGTCATTTGTATCCTTCCAAAGCTACTGGCCCCTTTACTTCGAGTGTTGCACTGTAACTATTTTCTTCCCGTGCCTTCTCCCCCACCGCCCCCCTCCCATAGTCCGTGCGTTCTCACCCCCCCTCGTTGTTCGTGCTTTCTCGCTCCCTGCCCTCCGCCCGCACTCCCGTTTTCAATGCAATAGGTCTCGCGTAAATGCGAGTCCTATTGCATTGCAAATGCTTGTTTTTACTGTCGCTGTCCAGAATTTGCTTTCTTGGCAGCTGGTCACCCTAGTGAGCAGAGTTCACGGTTTTACTTTCATTCTTAGTTCTCAAACCAGGAAGCGGCAGCAGCGCAGGGGAGAACAGCAGACTGCGGACCAGAGAAGGCGGGCAGCGTCCCTGAGAAAATAGTCGAACGAAACAGCATCTCTGTAAGTATAGGCCACGAGCCCACCACAGCAGGGTTTTGGGGACAGTCGCTGCACTTGCCTAGTTACCAGCACAGAATAATTGGGAACAGACTTTAAAATTTCACTCAGCGTTTCCGTGAAAGCTTACAGGTGTAGACGACGGGTCCTGGATGCCACTGGCCGCCGTCCTGCTCGTATCAGCAGTCGGATGCCAGCGCCCCCTCCCTTCTCTTCAGTGAGTTCAGAGGAAGAATGCACACTCTAATTTGGCATTTCTCTGCGACGGCACATCTTTCCGATAATGTTCCTCATATTCTTAGCCTTTCACTGCTCAATCATGCACAGCCGCGGCAAAACTTTGGACTGCCTTTTCGCATATAACCCGCAGGGCATTTATATAAATGTAACTTTTTAAAGATTTGCGGTTTTCTCACTGCATTGCGCGACACAAGCATAATAATAGATTCTGGTCCACCGGAGGCGTTTGGGCGGGGTGAAAAGTCAGAAATAATTGGGGAAAACCGAACCAAAAGCCTTCGCTCAAGTTTTCCAATGCCATGCATGATTAGCTTATACAGGCTAGGGTTTTTTTCACTTTTTACTTCGCATTCTGGTACCTGTAGTCCTGAATTTATAATGAAAGGAACTGGACTACCTGAATACCGAGAGGAAAAAAAGATTATGCATGGAATAGAGAAACTGCGCCAACGCTATATATTTTTTTTATTTCATCGTACGGTTTGCCGAGTAACATTTCTCTGCAGCAGTAAATCCAGCTACATTGAAGCAGAACACCGGAAAATATCTTGCTTTTCCTTTGCCTTAGTTCGGCCACGCACCGCTGTGCAAAACCAGCCTTGTGTCTCGTAATGTATCTGTACTCCATTCTCTGCTGAAGGCATGTAATTCAACCTGCTAGGCCGCTTTGACAAGATGGTGGGTGATTTTCTTCCTTCTCAGCCTGGGAGTTGGCTTGCTCCTCTTAACAGGCTCGGTTTGCAGCTTTCCCCAGAAGCATGTAAGTGCAGGTGTAGTGTGCCTGAAAAAGCAGCAGATATGTTAATCTGCTGCAAAAAAGCGATCTTTTAGCAGTCCCGGATTACCAAATAGGCAAAGTAGGCACCGGCCTAAGGGCCCCACTCCTTTTAGGGGGCCTGGCTGGCCATAGAATACGACCTCTTGCAAAAGGTAGACTTCCAAGATATCCTGAAAGATTTCAGCACAAAAAACTGGGAAAGTGAATATTTGAAGTTTTGTTGGTTTATTAAATGTTTTAAAAAAGTAATTTTTGTTTAATAACATTAATAATTGTTAATGTTTAGTTTTGTTTAATAAAATTGGCTTATTTAAATTGTTGGTAAAATTAGAAACGTATTAGGAGATAATTTGCGAGGGGCCCCCTGGAATTTTGACTTCATAGAGGCCTCCTCAGGATTTAATCCGGCACTGTCTTTTAGTCCCATTGTTTACTTGGATGGCTTTGGGTGAGATCTGTTGCAGCCAGGAACGGGCTGAGAAGCTTAGGTACACTCTGGGCATACCACTCCTGTCCGGCACGCTTTGTGCATGAGCTGCACAGTTGTACCTGCGAGGGGCAGCATTTGTGTTCAAGGTGGCCGGAAGGGGACGCTGCAGCACAGAAGGTGTAAGGCACAACACTGCTTCAGGAACATATTTACTGTTGCAGATGCTGATAAGAATGACTGTGAACACTTGAAGTTGTACTGGCCCTAAACAAGCCAGGGAAATGCCACAAACCAGCAAAGGAGATGTTGCAACGTGGGTAATGCAGCCAAGCAATCTGGCATAAGCCAGACTGAGTTAATGGTTAGTTCAACCTTATGCTCCTCAACAGGAGGTGCTCACCTCTCAGGTTTGGGGACATCTTCGTGTAGTCATGGTAATAAAGTGTTATTGTATTGTACTGACTTGGCTGAAGGGCACGCCGGGGTGGCAGTGATTACATGAGATGATGCAGAAGTGGAGCAGCCCTGAAGATTTTGTTTTAGTTGACCAACTGGGCATTTGATCATGAGCAAGACTCTCAGTTTTCAGTTTCACCCAGTGCTTAATTTGTAAAAGAATGAGTGCTGGTGCCCAAAGCTCTGCTCGGAAGCCCACGGCCCGTGCCATTAAATGAATGTGTAGGCTTAAATACACCTCAGGCCTCTTTAATCCACTACCAGACACACCTTGGTCCTTTTTCTCTTTCTTGCATGTTCCTGCTGTGTGTGTTTTCCCTCTCTCGCTCTCGGTCAATGTCTGATAAGGAAAAATAAGTGCCATCCCCCAAAAATGAGTGCCGGTGGAACTCACCGACAACCATCAGCTTCAATTAAGTAGTGGTTTCAACAGATTTGTTTACTCAAAGATACAGCTGACAGCCAATTTGATTCAGTGCCCATGTTTATTTTTAAGGAAGGGATGTACAGAAATGTGATACCTTTTTGGTGGTTTTCATGGCTGTCAGGCTAATTGCTCAAAGCATATTGAGTTAAAAAAAATCAGATTCCTATTGAAGCTTAAATAACTGCTGATGTGCATATGTGCTTGCACTTCCTAATGTCTTTAGGTCAATGTATTGCTGTATTGTGCATGGTTACTTGGGTCACAAAAACTCTATAGGTATTCGAAGGTACATACATCAGGTAGGTGATGTATATTGTATTTCAGTAGCATGAATCTAGCCAAAAGGCAACAAAGCACCATACAGGCTCAAATACATGCATAACATTAACGAGTGATAGGAAAGGTAGCTGGGTTGTGACAAGTTTGGACGGTTAATGTACTGTGATGTAATGTTCTTTATAGAGATGAGTCTTTAACTCTTTCCTAAATTGGAGCAGCTTTAGGGCGGTTATTATGGACACGTGGTTATTGTTTCAGAGCTTGGGTGCATAGATAGAAAAGGCCTGCTGTCTTGTTTTTTCTTTTTTATACCACTTGGTCTGCAGTCTGATGGTGACTTGGCTGCGGGTGTGCCAAGAACCACCACAGATGGTGTGCTTGTCTTTAAGGGAAGCAGGGGTGCTGGTCGTGATGACTTTGTAAATGATGCAGCTGCTTTTGACGATGGTGCAGGCTGGCAAGGGGAGCCAATGAAGTGCCATCGTGATTAGGGTGATCATATTTCCTCAGGTCCCTGGATGAGACATGCTCTGCCGTGAAGTATGCCCTTGAGTATTGCCAGTGTGGAGTCCGGGAGTGCATGGAGCAGGGCATTACCACCATCCAGAAAGTACAAAGGCTTGAAGAGCAATCCTGAAGTAACTTGCTTTAAGAAACTTTCATTTTCTTTAAAAGAGAGAGCTGGTTATCAAGCCGCCTTTGTTTTTTGGCGTTGTGTTCCTTGAGGATGAGTTTGGTGTCCATGGTAAATCCAAGTGACTAGGACCCTCATCTTCACTGGGCTGCTACAAATTTTTGAATATTGGAGGGAGTACCAATCTGAAAGATTCTCTGTAGTAGTTTGTTTCAGATACACTAAGTTCAGAAGAGGGATAACCTGGCTCAAATCAAACAAGCACCTGTACGGCACCCTGAACCCTACTCAGTGTTGACTGTGGGACATTGCTTAATTTGTACAAATAAAAAAGTCCATGCCTGGGCTCCCATCAGGAGGCCACAGTAGCTTGCACCAGCCATTGCCCCTTCCAGCGCTGCCAATGACAGTACCAAGACCACTACTAACCATCAGACTTCTACAAGTTTGACAATTCAGACTAATCCAGGCCCCCCAATGCTATAAGAATGACTTGAGCCGCAGGTAGTAGTCAGTTTTAATGTATATCGAATAAGTGAACAACTGTTGGTGTGCTCACCCCCAAATTAGACAAGCAATGGCACCATGTGGCAGACTGGTATAAGTGGCGGTGTTGACAATTAAGTGTGGTGCGGAGCGCTGGAAACCACTGTCTCAAATTAAGCACTGCTTTGGGAGCTTCCCCGATGGCTGACATGCTCTGGTGTTCATGGATGCATTTTCGAAATTCCCTGAGGTCGAATTCGTTGAATCGACTGCTTTTGAACATGTGAAACTCAAGATTAAATTAATAAACAAAAAGAGGTACCCCCTATGAACAACTTGTAGGTCTGGGAGCAAGGGGGAAACAACCAACCCTGCAAAGACTCCCACCTGGCCTATATCTCTTTACTGTGGGCTACTGTCAGCTCTATGGGCTACCATTTGCTATACAAACACATGACATCTGTTTATATTTTTACTCCATTTTATTCTTTTGTTTAGTTTTTTTAATAAACTTTTTATCTATAGAAAAATATTTTCTGATATGCATTTTACTTATACAAAATTTAAAAATATGTACATGACATCACCAAAACATATTTGAAGTGCAATAGATACAATTTGTGCAATTCCAGTACGCATGTCATATTTTTTCAGAGACTAACATCTTGATTACAATTTTACATGTAATAAGAGACGTGCATATCCCCACAATAGTACCACACTTGCATCCTGACCTATCATGTCACTCACACACACTCCTCCCATGCATACACACCCCAGCCTACAACAACATACACTGATGGGATCACGGAGATGACTTTTCAACCATCCGTGATTGTGTTGCCAACTGGGATATCATACAGTCCGGTCGACGTACGTTTCAGTGGAAGTTATAGCTTGTATCCACCTTCTTCAGGACCACACATAATTGGCATTGTAAAGGTGAGTGGTGGGGGATCATAGAAAGTCCAAAGATGTTTTTAAACGGACAGCGTTTCTTGTACGAACGGGGAAACCTTTAGTTAAGGCCTAATGGCAGTGTCCGGGAAGTTATTCTGCCCATGATTAGGTATCCAATCCCACCAAGGGACACTATATGGTGCCCAGAAATGGGCTATCACTTTGGAGATGATGAAAACCTGACTGACAAGCACATGTTTCACAGGTCTATTTTGACGTTGCATTCATCAATCTGTGTTTTATGGTATATAATACTCCAATAGTATGGATTCTTCTTTATACAGAATATATGACAGAGATTTGGAGGACTTGGACACACACTGAGTGTGGACATGCATCGTCGATTCTTCAATCAAGGATGTTGTGAGAAGCGCTTTTGCGCTTTCGCGCTCTGTAGATGAAAAACATGTTTGCCGTTTTTGTTCTCCTGATGACACTGATGCCCGATGTCATACCCTCTTTTCAAGGATACGAATTCCAAGCATATCTGAAAAGCCTGAAGGTAATGCATTGGCAAATAAACCCTCAATGGCCTCAGGTGAATGGAGATGTGGAGAGGTTCATGCAGACAATGACCAAAGCGCTTAGAATCCATGTGGACCAAGGGGTGGAGCCCGAGTAGGCCCTTCACAACTTCTTGAGGGCGTATCGCAACACTCCTCTGTGGGTCACACAGTGCACCCCAGCCTTGCTGATATTTGAGCGGAAGGTCAGAGGCGTGTACCCAAATGCAGAAAAGTGGTAACAGAAGAGACTAGTGTCAAAAGGCAGCCAGTGAAGGGGGGGTCCAAAATAATCATCGATCGTCAATGGCCCTACGACTAAGGACAGTGGGATTCGGAGAGGTGACTGGGTGCTCCTAAATGACCAGTATCTCGGTTGGAAATACTGGACATCCTGTGAAAAAGGCATGAAGACTGTAGTCAACTCCAAAGGAACCATGATCACTGAGATGAGAGGAACAGAAGTCATGGCAAGGAACGTCTCACAGTTCAAGAAAATACACCCAAAAAGGCATCGGAAATGGAGAATCGCTGTTAGAATCTAATGGACCTAGGACAAGATGTACGACCATTTTTTGCAGTCGCAAAAGAGTATTCAACCCTTTTGCGACCACAAAAACGGTGGTGGTATGTACCAGGGCTATTTTGTGAGTCACAGACTCGCAAAATAGCGTTTGTGACTCGCTATTAGGAAGGGGCGTGCCAAGGGCGTCCCTTCCTAATAGCGAGTCCACATGGTATGTACCATTGTTTTGCGACTGCATTTGCGGTCGCAAAACACTCGCAGTTTACCACCTACCTTAAGTAGGTGGTAAACCATTCGCAAATGGGAAGGGGTCCCCAGGGGACCTCTTCCCCTTTGTGAATGGGTGCGAAAAGAGCAGGCAGTGGTCGCAGGCACCACTGCCTGCCCGTAAAAAATTAAACTGAAAAGTTTCATTTTTCTTTAGGCCGAGCATTCGAGACCTCTTGTATATACTTTAGTAGTTACTTATTATATACTTATATGTGTATGTACTTTGTGGGCTCTGGAGATCAGCCCTAGGACTTGTCTGCTTCCACTTAGGGACTTTTTTTTCTGTTCAACTGCTTTTATTTAACTGTCTTGATAGAAAACGACCAGCAGAGGTCCGTAAAATACCAGAATTGCTTTCTGCTGAGAGACTTTCTTTTTTTTAAAATTTTTCTGGCAACTGCCTCTATTTAACTTTCTTGATAGAAAACGACCAGCTGAGGTCAGTAAAATACCAGAATCACTTTAGCATTCTCTAGATTCCAGTCCATAGAAATTGTCTTCCACGAGCACCCGTAGACAATAATATTTTTTTCAAATCTTGTATATTCAGTAATATGACCACAGAAGGCCCTGATTTTATATTAAAAACAGAGCTTTGGACTATACCATTTCCCACTGAGAGGCAATATTTCTCTCCATGTATTCCCATACCTGGCCTGTCATGCATTTTGTTGCTTACTTTCCCTTCATGTTAAAGAACAGTAGATGTTTCAGCACCCAGGCTAATGTGCTGCATAGCTAAATACATATAAGGTCCCAAAGGCGAGGCTGATTGCATTGCAAATGCTTGTTATTCTTTGCGGCCGAGGTTCCCATCTTGGCGTAGCATCTTTATGCTGTGACTTGTTGATTCTCTCCCCTTGTTTCATAAAAGTTGCATTTTCAAACACGCAATTTAAAAACCAACTTCACCAAAAGATGTATTTTTAAATTGTGAGTTCAGAGACCCCAAACTCCAAATCTCTATCTGCTCCCAATGATAAATTACACCTAGATGATATTTCAAGGCAATCCCCATGTTACCCTATGGGAGAGATAGGCCATAATTAGCAGAATTTCACTATTAGGACATGTAAAACACACCAGTACATGTCCTATCTTTAAATACACTGCACCCTGCCCTTGGAGCTGCCTTGGGCTTACCTTAGGGGTGACCTACATGTAGTAAAAGGGAAGGTTTGGGCCTCGGAAGTGGCTGCACTTGCCAGGTTGAAATGGCAGTTTAAAACTGCACACACAGACACTGCGGTGGCAGGTTTGAGACATGTTTGCAGAGCTACTCATGTGAGTGGCAGAATCAGTGTTGCAGGTCCACTAGTAGCATTAGATTTACAGGCCCTGGGCACACCTCGTGCACTTTACTAGAGGCTTATTAGTAAATAAAATATGCCAATCATGGACAAACCAATCACCAATACAATTTAGACAGGGAGCACTTGCACGTTAGCACTGGTCAGCAGTGGTAAAGTGCTCAGAGTCCTAAAACCAGCAAAAACGAAGTCAGAAAAATATAGGAGAAGGCAAAAAGTTTGGGGAAAACTCTGCAAAATGGGCCAGGTCCAACAGGTAGGTGCTGACTAAACCAGTCCCAATTGTTTTTAAAAAGTGTGCGATACTGGCAGCATTGGAAGCATTAAAGATGCGATGCACAAGCTCACCAAACTTCTGTTGGAGATTTGTGCCTAAAAGTGACTGTATTTCACTCGATGTCCTTGCAACCTGAAGTTCAAAGGTTTCTCAGCCAGATGTTAATGTCACATCTTTTTGAATCAATAAGGCTTTGAGTCAGCTTTGCTTTTTAAAGTCTGCCTTCAAAGTTGGAATTGAAGGCTACAATGAGCTATCAGAAACCACATGCATAGGTGGGAAAAGCAGGTTATTGCAGCAGGACACTATCTGGGAAACAGACAGGACATAAGGTATCCCAGCCTTCATTCCACAACAGTCTTGATCGCTTAACATTACATAACTTCCATTGCAAAGGACAGTAATGAGTGGGAGATTAGAAGGGGCTGGTATTCCTTTTAGAAAACAGGCCACATTCGCTACTGAAGTGTTATATGCCCCGTGAATTGTATCATGTTTACAAACAAGTAAGTGGCTGACGGATGAGTCACATTCCTTTCCAGTAAGGAATATCTCTCTGTAGGCCCGTTCACATTGGTAGTCAAAAGGGAGTGCCCACGATTCGTGAATAAAGCTTCCTCCCAGGGCTTCAAATCTATCTACCGGAAACTGCTTCATGCAAGATGTGAATTGGAATGTGAAAAACGGCAAAGATATTATGCCGTGAATTAACCATGCAGTGGAGGGTGTCTCAGCTACAGTAAAAGGCAACTGTTTTAACTTCTCAATATGTAACATTGTGTAAGTGACATCTTTTTAGCCATGAGTCGCGGTTTACAAGTTAGATTAAAAGGCAACAATAGCTGCATCGAATTAAGGTAATGCATGTGACACGGCCATTCTTGAGGACTAAAAGTGTCCAACTAAACTGCATAATAGATCTAAGCTGACTTTGCCCATGGTATAATAAAGGCATTTCATTTTGCATAATATCAATAACAGACAACACAATGTTATTCAAACTGTAAATGTGAGAAGACAACATATTGATGCTATTATCAATAACAGCAAGTACTTTATCCATATTATCTTGATCAATTTGCCATAAATGTGCAGCTGCTTTCATTTGTGACAATTTCCAAATTTCATTATAAGTTGCATAAATATATCTTTTAGAGCACGAAGACCTAGGACCCAACAAGAAATCAGATAGGTCCATATCTTCAGACAGGAGGGGAAGATATTGTTTTACTGCAGACAGTGTGGAATGTTCCAACCATTGTTGGCACAATTTCCCTACCAAATAGGTGGAGACTATCCCTGAGTGTTGCAAATGGGAGTAACGAGGATTGGGTCTGCTTGCCTTAAACCCCGGGGTTGAATAAAATGAAAAAGAATTTTTTTAAAAACTAGCATAACAATCATTTGTGTCCACTGGCTACAATAACTACGTATTTGGACCTGAAAGTGTGGTGTTAAATGTACCATTCTGCACCTTACCATTGAACTCTTCTTCAGTATAATTGGTTGAATGTTGCCAATTATCAAATCGGGCAATGGAAGGAATGTTGGGAGGATTCATATCCTTACTTTTAGTGAATCCCAGACAAGTAGTCTGTTGAACTGTGTCATTCAAAAAAATCATTTATGTTGGAATTAAATAGGCTCTAAATCAAGTGTCTGTTCTCTGAACTTGCCAATGTTTGGTACCCCAAATTGTTTCATGTCAATGGTATCCTTCCAATACTCATATCCTTTTAAGGATAACTGTTTGACAAACAAATCTGCTTTTATTAGCTTGGTTTGTGTCAGCATATATATTTCTTTGCTGGTGTCGGGACAATTTTAAAATAAAAGGATTTCGGGTTAACTGTATTATATCCAGAAAAAGATGGGAAATTCTCCCTATATGTTTTTGAGCTCCCTTGTGCTGGAGTTGGACAGTGTTCCCATTGTGTACATTTAAAAACTGTGCATTGAACAGTAGCTCGGTGTAAATAACGATGTCCATAATGATGATAACAGAACATTTCACCATAATTAGCAGAATTTAGATACAGGTCCTAACTTTCAAAAACAGTGTAATATTCCAGCTCTGAGAGCATGGAGTTTACAGTATCCACATCCAAATCTTCAGAATGCAACTAAGGTACAGTAACATCCCTCATAGAGACCTTAAAGACATAATGAATCTGTAGTATTGCTGTAGGGACAAAGATATCATAGGAGATCTTATCCCAAACAATTCCATCAGTTACAGAGACAGCTAAAATGTTCACAAGAGACAGGTCTCTTTTCAGCTCATGAGAAGATGAGTGAGGCGTCAACACCTCATTGACCAGTTCTGTGGCAGAGCATTCTGGAAGGTAATGGCCAATGATCAGCAACAGGAAAACAGTCACAAATCCAATACAAACAAATAGGAAAACCAAGGAAAGCGTATCCAAACATATATCCAAGGAGAGACCAGATAAGTGCGTTTGAGCCATGAAAAGAAAACACAGACCCATGTAGGAGGAGTGTAGCTGGAGCTGTCAAAGGAGCCAGATGAGAAATCATCTGTTCCCACAAAATAACAAGAAGCAGTTTGTTGAAAAATAGGATCCACAGGAGCAGTAAGAGAACTGGCAGATTCCACTAGCAGTGTATCAGTATAAACAACATCATCTGCAGGAGACGCAGTAGTCTATGGCTGGCATTTATAGCGGTATTAGGAAGTAATTTAAGTTCATTCTCGGCCTCCCGAGCAGGCGAGAAACAGCTTTGATGCTGCTCACAAGCTGCAGACGAAATTCCTGTAGGGTAGCAAGAGGAGCTAGGGAACTATCAAGGACTCCTCTTGGCCTACTATTTAGAATCAGCCACATGATGTAACTTGATGAGATCAATGGAGACAAAAAGATTGTCTTTAAAGCCTGCAAGCAGAGGCAATATTACAGTTCTTGTACTTTGAATGGCAAGGACTGGCAATGGTGTGTGGTATGATGGGCCAAATTCCTTCTCTACCACAATTTTGTCATGTACAAGATCCCCAAATTGTGGAATCCAGCTGGAAAATGCTGGCTTCTCCTTGATTCCGATACAGTCAGATGTCTTAAACTGCTCGTTGGATCGGCTGTCGCAGAGGTTTTGTAAATCCTGTAGGACAGCATAATGATAATGTATGTCAAAGGGTATAGCCGCCACAATGTCTGGACTGGCAAGATCTGGAAAATACATTTGATGCCAAAGAGGACATCGTATGGGGTCTGGCGACCAAGAGATCATTTAGGGAGATTATTTAGAGCCCCTTGCACCCCAAATAGGCGATGAATCCAACTAAGCCCTGTACCTAATACTCTTGCTGTTAAGGATGTGTTTAAGTCATGGTTCATCTTCTCCACAACCAAATTACCCTCAGGATGGTATGGCAAAGAGTAACGCACCTCTACACCCAGGAAAGACATAGTATCCCTAAGCTTTCGAGGTGAAAGCTGAGCCCTGAGCCCTGGGGTCTGAGTGGAATGTAGTACATGCATGTGTCGCATTAAAGACTTGCAGATCTATAAAAACAGTGTGAACATAAGCCGAATGTTGTGTTCACACCCAGAGGAAACTTGAGCAAGAATCAACTTCAAGTAGGATACATTTAAAAGCTCCAACCCCAATTAAGCGGACCACAATAGTACAAATGAATGCAGCCAAAAGGTTTATTTGAAAGAAACAGATATGTTTGCAGTGGGTGTGCCACAGTAGAACTTTTAATTTGTTGACAAATGCAACCACAAAGGACATATTTCTTGGCCTGTTTATATAAGCCATGCCTTTAATAACAATGCTGTAGCAACAGAACTGTGGTCACCACACCGGCATGAGCAGAAGCAACACCTACATGTCCAGCTGTCACAAAGGATAGTTTGCATTCTTGGTTGGGAATCAAAAGATCACCAACCCCTGGAATAAAGACAAAGCGGACCTTTTGTTCACTTAAATGGTATGTATATTTAGTTGGAAGCCCTTTAGGCAAAGGGGAGCTGTTACATGAAGCAGCAACAGCAGCTGATATATCTTCATCTATAGTATTAAAACGAGCAATCGCAGCAACTGTCGCAGTTGCAGCTGCAGATTTGGCCACTTCATCAGCCAAGGAATTCCCTACAACATCTGGTCCCATACGCTGATGACTCAATGTATAAATGACAGGAGTCTGTGGCAGCCTACCTTTTAGGTCTGCCACTTTCACCCAAAGTGTTTTATGCTTTATAGTGTTGCCTTTAGAATCTTTGAATCCATTTTGAACACAATCATATGAATCACACACTACGAGTGTGCTGAATTCAGGAACCATATGTTCCAGTGCAAGAAGTAAAGGTTTCTGTTCAGCCAACTGCGCAGTGCAGTCTCCCAAGAACTGTGTGCAAGTTTTTTTGTGGGTGGAATCTTCCATCCAACATCACACCAACAACGGTGGTGCATTCTGCCGAATATTGGTGCTCAATACCTACAGAAGGCTGGGCTGAACCATAAGTTTAAATAATAGATTTATACTGGTCAATAGGCAAAACATTGCTGGGCATGGGATAAACATTCTCATATTTAAGAAATTATTGCATCTGTAAAGACGAGTCAAAGATGAAGCCTACATCCACAGCTGTTAAGGATGTTGCCCACTGTATCCATCTACGATGGAGAGCTTTAGCATTAGGTATGCTTGCTTTCATGACAGCCTCTAAGGCTGGAATGGGAGTAATGACAATAATGCATTTCCCTTGTGCAAGAGGCCTTTATTTTAGTATAGCCATCTGCACGGCAATTAATATTTTTTCAGTGGATGCAAAATGCATTTCCACATTGGAATATAAATGCAATTTATATGCAATCAGCACTGTTTCACCTTCATTAAAGGTGAGATATGTAAAGCTTATGGCACCTGCAACTATAGAGATGACCAGGTTTGTAATATTTACACATGTATGTAAGTGACGTGTTGTAAGCAAGTCAGATTGTAGTGATATGAGTATTTCTGTGTGATCTGATGTACAATGTGTACTGGGAAAATCATGGAGGACTAATTCTTATAATGATTTAATGCATTGTGCATATTCAGGTATGGATGTTCTGCCAAAGTGCACTTTACACTGCCATGGTTTCCCAGGGATAGAAACAAAGGTTAGTGTGTCCTCATCTGCTAGGTAGGAATTTTATGTTACAATTACAAAATAATTTTATGGCATATGGCACATAGTACTTCTTGCAAGTGCAATAACTTCTTTGTCTCAGTACCTAATGCACTTTGTGCTTTTTTTGCACATTACATATATAGCCCTGGCACCACTTTCCTTTTTTTCATCTCCCTACCACAAGATGGCACATTAACTTGTTTATTTATGTGATACAGGCCTGTGCTGACTTATCCTATGATGTTGTTTAAACATTTGTCTACATAAGGTGGACAGACCTTCAATTGCTGCGGTTACTATTTTTTAATATCTTTTAAATGTTATAATTCCTAAGATGATTTCTTGTTATATAGCACCTTTTGTCATCTTTGGTGAATCCAATAGGAGTGATTGGGACTTACATGGCGGACCCTTGAGGTTTTTGTTCGTCCACCACTTTCGTATACAACAAATTTTGATCAAATTCTGGTTTATTAGCTTTTTTATACTAGATTTTGCCTATATTACCAAGAAATCAACATATCTTGGTGTTGTATTCAGCGAGTTTTAAACATTAATCACTTATGCTCAATTAAGTTTTAATCCTGTATTTTAATTGGGTGGTTTCTTGTATACATGTACACTTTTATGGCTATGTATTGTAACCGAATAAAGTTTGATGATGCTGATGATTTAATGGATTTTGCATAATCAGGTATAGATCTTCTGCCAAAATTAAGGTTTTTCTCATAAGTACTGTATTTTCCTAAGGGTGTTTGGTAGTTGTAGTAGAGCACACTTCTCTAAGAAGTGTGGTGCATGGCTTTTTCCCTATGGGTACGTTTGTATCCTAGAACTAGGACACTCAAAAATGCTATTTTAGATTTCTTAAAATTGAACTAGTAGCTAGATTCGGTAAATCCCAATATAATGTGATTTACCCTAGCTAAATGTGTATTTAACTCATCATCCATCAGGTAGATATTATCTACACAGGACAATGCGTCTGGATCAATATCATGCAGAAATGTCACAATGCGGGCATAAAACTGTCCTGGACTGTTCTTATACGCCATGGGGAGTGGAGAACAAAGATGTTGAAAGCCTAATGCAGAGAAGCCAGTCCAATCTCTGCTTTCAGGCGCTGTATTTTGGCAAAAAAAACATTGGAAATGTCCAGGTTGTATTGTATTTTTTACGGACTATATTATTTATAAGTGTCGTACTGTGTGCATTTTGTATTGCTATTTAAATGGCTACAGTCAAATACTATACGATATGAAAGATCTGGTTTTGAGATAGGAAAAAGAGGATTATTCATTTGAGAGACACAGGGTTCAATTTCTCCCTGGTACGCTAATTGAGAGAGCATTTCTCTAACAGGTGCCTTAGCATCTTGTTTGATTGGTTATTGTGGTTGCACTTGTGGGCTGGACCTTATGGGTATTACATGATAATGAGAGTTCTTATCCCAGCAGACATGATTGCGATGTAAAGCTAGGGCTAGTGCAAGAGCCCACTCTGCAGCGTATGCTTGTTTGACTTCATCAGGGACAAGCGCTGAAAAAGATGGTAGCGTTACATCTTCGCCTTGTAGGGATGTTCGTACAAACTCTGGGAGCCAATCGACCTATGCTAAGAGAATGTTGTATGATAAAGTTACATTTCCCAGGATATCACAGGAATAGTGCGCTGTATGTTACCCTCAATTTATATTGCCAAATCATATAATCTGTCTGGCGGGACTATGCATCTGTCTGAGGTTTCAAGTGTTACATATTGATTAGTAGCTTTCACTGCCACAAACTCCTTGAGATTCAGGCGCACTATAGTGACCTCTGTTGCGCTGTTGAGGTGGGTCTCCGCCCACCTCCTGTGTAGGAGGAGAGTTCTCATTGTTTGTGGCATACTTTGTAGTTAAATCCGCAGCTTTCTTTTTCTGAAATTGAGGCTTAAATTGTTGAGATTTCTCCTCTTTTTTTATCTTCATGTCAGACGAGCGTTGTTAGTCCTATTTCGGTTTCACGTACTCTTCTTGTCCATACGATCTGTGGGAGGTTTGTATGATGATTGCACTCATAGATTAAGATTTTGAAAAAACACTCTATCACACGCATGGACAGACACTTGCGCAAAGACACACAAACACATACACATCCAGATCTACAAACACATGCACACAAAGACACACAGACATATGCCTCATGCATAGTCACACACAAACACACCAAAATGCACACAACAACACACAAATGCACAGACACATAAGAACACACATCAATCCTAGAGTGCTTAACTGATATTTATAAAGATATTGCCTACTCCTATAAACTGCATTTGTGCTTATTTGTAGACACCACACATAATTGAATCTATGAAGTGCAAAGGTCATCATGAAGAAGCCTGCATATGGTACCAGGGTGCCAAGGACCCTCACTATGGAAAACCTGCTACCATGGGCAGTAATGTAGGGCTTTAAGTGGGACGGGTCCCTACAGTTCTCAGACTCAATAGTAATTAAAAACTGACTTTGTAATGTGTCCCTTTCTGGCTGTATATTGACGCTCTCTATAGGAAAAACACTGATTTATTTCTCAATATCTCAACATTGAGTGTAAAAACCATTAAGGTAATTCATGTCAGTGAGGTAGAACTGTGTAGTCTCTCATGCTTTACTCTAATTACTTTCCTGAGAGTATTTCCCTTTTCCAGGGTGCCAGTTTCTGTAGTGTTTTTAATTTTTTAATACAGCATATTAATTTTCTATTGTGAATACCGTGAACTGGGACATTTGTTGGAGTCTGGGTGAGTTCAGGTTTTGGGTGGATGTTTACAACAGGTCAGAAATGAGAGCGCAGGTGTTGAGACTGAAGGCAGTGTGAAATTCTGAGAGTGCCTGTCAGTGGGTCATGAAGCTATTGGGAATATAAACTCAACTGCCTCATCTTGGCCTCTCTGTAGAGCACAGGGATCAATGCTCTCATGTGCCACCTGTAATTGTGAGTAAAGTTAAAGCGTGTGAAGTAGGTAGGCACCTGTTGAAATATTGACAGGTCAAAAGTAAAAGAAAATTACAGTCTTACAGGTAAGTGCTTGTAGGTTTTGGTGAAACCAAAGAGATGCAAGGAAGTATGCACAGAAAGAGAGTGAAAATAGGGTGGAGAAGAGGAAATATGCAGAGGAGTGATTTCATAAATATGTGGAACGAAAAAGGGATTAAGCATCTTACAGAGAGGCTACAGAGGATATTGGTGTGAGGAGAAGAAAGAAAAGGATTGAAACACTTCGAAGACCACTACCGTTTTTTTGTGGAGTTTTATATAGCGCAAACTAGACCTGAAGGTATCAGAGTGTTTTACATGAGCACCAGTTACGTTACAGACGGACACATTCATTATTTTTTTGTTAGGCACAGGGATATTAAGTGATTTGCACAGAATGTTGAGCGTTTTTGCCGAGACTCAAATCCGGTTCCCCAGCTCCGAGGTCGACCGCCGTAGCCGTTAGGTCACATTCTCTACCCTTCTACAGACCTATGTAATGTTGAGTTCACAGTCTCCTATTTTCAATTCAAATGTTTCATAGCAATAAAATTGCTCCTCATTATTCTGATACACCTAACAAGCAGTGACAAAACCAACAGGTCTGACTTGTTTTATGCGCATGTCCATTATTGTGTGGTGTGTTTGGATGCAATAATAGAAAGCTCTCAAAGGGCACTCGAATATTAGTTACATGGCAAGTAGTGTGAAGCACAGGACTTTAGTCTACATGTTTACGCCATGCCCAGTAAAGTAAAATGTAAAGCTGTGACATAGGTGAATTGCTGAACGTGATCTACCTCAGATAAAACTGGTGGTAAATGGAGTGAGTGCAGCCCAAGGGCGAATGCAGTGCAAAAGAGTGGAGCAGGTGTGTCATTCTTTTTCAATATGACTTTTCAGCTGTGAATCCCCAAGCACCATAGGGGCTGAATTATCTCTCCCCACCAACTTGCCCTGCGATATCAGGGACCCTCAATAGATTTGAATAAGGACTTATTTCTGTCTGTGGACCCTTTTAGGCTGGAGAGCCCTTCACAGGGTTCCAGGTGGCCAAGGGACTACTACAAACCACAAGGGTCCTTAAAGTCATATAAGTGCCTCAGTGCCATCTGCAATACTTATATCCTAGCAGCCTCAAAAGGGACTAGAAAATTACAAAGGGCCTGAATAGATTTAAGGTTCTTCCAGTATATTGGATGGTTCTTTCTCGTTTGCAATGACGATTTAAAATACAAGCAAAAGAATATCCGCTGAATGTTCTTACATTTGAAGCGAAGACTTGGCGGGACCTCACAGATCTTGGCCAGATTTCAAAATGTGGCAATGGTTTTGAATGCCACCAGGTAGGTGGGTATTATGCAATTAGCATGATGATGACATATATCTGTCTTAGTCCTGTGGGTGAAAAACGATGCTGCGAGGAGTGCGCCTTGACATTATCAGCACACCAAAGTCACAGGGTTTTTGGCTGGGCCTACTATAAATGTAATAGGCAAACACTTCTGCCACTCCTCGAGGTGTTGACTGTGAGCAGATGACAGAAACTGGAGTATCTTTTATTGGAGATGGCATTAATGGCCTAAAAGCTAACCAGACATACTCTCTACCCTCACTGATGCTCCTGCCAATAGATGTAAATACACGTCCACCACAACAAACAAACATGTTATATGTCACTGCACTTAAAGGTGAATTCAGTACTGATGTCTGTGCCATTTGAAATGTGCCTCAATCAGACTACTACGTATTTCGAAAAATGGACAGTAAATACATTATTGAGCTGTTCTGTAAAACAAGTAAGGTTATCCCAGTGGGAGTCACTATTTAAAGGCATGTGTTAGCTGGTTTGGGGGTTAGAAGCGCTCTCAAACTCAAAGGGCAGGAAAAGGGATGCACCCCAATGGCCCCTGAGACTAATTTTACCACTGCAATGCCTGAGTACATCCAGTGCTCTCGTGGAACCCGAAGGGTCCGCTCACTGCTCAGCATATGTGATCTTCAGTTACCTTTTTAAGTAAAACTTATGTGCGTATGCTAGTGATGTAGCGCAAAAACCCATTTTTCATTGTAAGGGTGCATTATAATCCCACGTGTAGACTGCATCCACATAAAATCTTTTGTTGTGTTAGCTTAGGTGTTAGAATCTTGTAACATGATAACATGAACGTGATGTGTATAGGGCAAAATGTAGAATACACGAAGAAAATAAAGTGGAAAACGAATGTAACTAGCGGAGAATATCAAGAGAACACACGTGCTGTGCCATAGATAATTATTTCATTATTGAATGTGCTTACTAATCGTATCTTTTCATTTGTAGGTGAAATCATTAACTGTACATGATTCAATTTCTATATAACTTCGTAAAATTCGTGTTTCACTTCTCTTATGTTAGCTGAATTTTGTAGGCCTGAAATGCATTTTCCCTGGAAGCTCTCGCATTAGAATTAATAATTGAATTTCATGTGCCCGTTGGATTCTGTTCTTTCTCATGTTTCTGTTGCAGGTGGAAGAATCATCCTTGTTAGTCAGAATAATGTCTTTGTTTTAGGAGTTAGGCAAGGAGAGAAGGGGATACATTGAGCGCTGATGCTGATAATGGAGAACTGTTGTATTTTCTCATCGCAGAGAACCTAGGAATCAAGGTCATCTCACCACTGCTCGGGAGCATCGCTGTCCAATGGAAAAGTACCTATGAGGATGTGGCCTCACCAAATGGTGTGACCCATGAAGGATCCTGAGAAAGAGCCCCTGGCACTTCTTCTTTGCCGAGAGAGAGAGAGAGCATCTTAGAATGAGCTCTGTAGCTTCATGCTGCTTGACCCAACTGATGTGCGGAGACTTCTAAGGAAGACCTCACACACTGACACCTTAATAAATCCTGACCCGCAAAATGCTTATTTATGGATGTCACATTAGTTCTAGTGTAGGGACAGCTTAATGCTTTATTCCCACGAACCTTCAATGCAGGGGAACTTGGACGTTTGTTCCCTAATCTTTTGTATCCAGATTCTTGAATTAATTATCTTGTGCATGTTGCCCGCCTTAATTTCATTTGCAGATTTGGCTTTGTATTAGTCCCAATGTATTTCTACACCCTCATCTTGAGGTGCCTGTACATTCAGTTATTTTTGGCTTTGTAATAAATCAACTAACCTCATTTGGTAGTCTGTGATTCTTAAGAGGCATAGTATTGAAATTGAAATGATTGACCCACTAAGGAATTCTCTCTCCCCCCCCCATGCTTCATGCTGAGAAAAAGTCCCATCGACTCGAGGCTCTAGAGCAGATCGAGTATGTGGAAACTCTGCTCCTTCACTACAAAGATGGGGAAGTTTTTTCACATTAAATTAAACTAACTTTAAAAAGCAATTCAGACTGACGCAGGATATAATTACCAGTTTTTGAAAAATGTATAGTGATTCCTGGCCGATTAGGGAACCATCAATTTTTCATATATTTCTCCTGTCAATAATTAAATGAGACAACATCTGGACATTCGCAGGCTGCTACTATACCCCAAGAGTTGGGCTCTGCTGATCACTTTATGATTCTTACAGATGTTCTGGTGTCCAATCCTTAAAGATGGATGGAAAAAGATCCCTGCAAATACGATCGCACCCATTAGCCTCGTTTTGATATAGAATGCAAAATTACATAATGTTTATTTAATTTCAGATTATTAGATAAAATTACCCAAAGTCAACAGTGTCAAATCGAAATACTTTGTGTAACAAATTACTGAGATACCAGTAGATGAAAATTACTGTCAGCGAGCCATTTTCTACTCGAATCAGTCACCCCAAATACAAAATGACACAAAGCTGCATAATAATTGTTTTGCCAATTTCATAAATTTCGTCCAATATGAAATTTTAAAAATTTCCAAGACTAATTTAGATTTCACACATGCTGAATTTTGAAGCACTGTTCCATTTGTGTCACAGAGAGCTGGCTGTGTCTCACTTTTAATTTGCATTAGTCAAGTAAAGTGCATAGGAGTTTGGTTAGTTGGTAACCAGTTGCAAAGATTTGCAGATGAGCCTATTAAACCAAGAGAAATAGACTTTCATTTGCAGATCTTATTTTGGGTAGATTTTGCTGGGCCTCTATCGGAAGGGTGTTCTACTGCAAATAGAGGCCTTGGTAAGAGCCCACTTTCATAGTCCAAACCGCCTTGTGAATGGGTTCCACTTATAGTACACTCCAAGGCAAGGGAGTAGCCAGGAAAATTAAATACCCCCCACTTTCAGCCCTATAACATTAAATAAGAGAGAAATGTGAGTAATCACAAAATTTCCTATGAATGCCAGTGAGAATTGTTCACCCAAGGCAAATTTGCGAAGAATCGTTCATAATACTGCATCTTATAGCATGGTTTTTAAGGAATTTGGTCAAAAACTTAATTTACCTGTATTGACTTCTTTCTTTCATACTTTATCTCTTCTTTCTTTCGTTTTAGTCTTTTTTCACTGTCCTTTCTAGCCATATTTCTCTCCTCCTTTATTCATTCCATTCTCCTTTCATTCCTCTTTCCATCTTTCTTTCCGTCTGTTCATCCTTCTTTCATTCTTTCTACCTTTCTGCCTTTTTTTATATTCCTATTACAATTTCTTTCCATCCTTCTTCCTTGAATTATTTAATTCTTTTTTGTTCCTTTCTTTTTTCTTATGATTCTCGTCCTTCTTTCTCCCCTTCATTCCATCCTTTTTTCTTTCTCTATTTCTTCCATTTGTTGTGTCCCTTCTTTCCTTCCATTACCCTTCCCCATCTCCATTTTCCTCTTTCCACTATTTCAGTCTATTTTCCTGTTCTCAATATTTCTTTCCCTCTTTGCAGGTTTCATTTTAGTTATTTGTTCCTTGCATCTTTTCTTCTTGCTGCCCTTCTTTCCATGCTTCTTTTTATTTATTTATTTCCTTCTATGTTTGTTCTTTCCTTTCTATTTCTTTCCTTATTTCCATTTTTCTTCGGTGCCATTTCCATCCTGCTTCCTTTTTACTTTTAATTTTTCTCTCCTCATTTGCATTTTATTCTCCTTCCTTTTTTCGCACTCTCTCACTCCATTTACCTCTCACCTTTGTCTTTATTGTTTAAATAATTTCTCTTTCTGTTTGTCATTTTTTGGCTTCTTTGGCAGCCTATGGCCTTCATCCCACAGCTTTGTCATGGTAAATATTCTTGACACACTGCGAGCCACAGATCGAATTTACGAAGAGCCATAAAAATGTATTTTTCCCCAGTGGCACCCCCGCTTAAGCGGGTGCTTCAATACGCCTTTGCTCCAAGGGAAATATTTGAGCTGAAAACTGGTGATCCCACTAGCCATCATGCAATACACATTTGGACATACTAATCATTATGCAAAGTGGCTTTAAGTCATTTATGTTGGTCTTCAATGTACTGCAACTCTGCATAGAATAAACAGACCGAGTCCGTTAAAAGACGTGTGCCAAAATTGAACCTACTCTCTGGCATTATGGACTATTCTATAGCAGCTGTGTCCCGTACAGGTAAGAGCGTGGGGCGGTGGGGCCGGGTGAGGGGGGATTTCGACAGACGATGACGAGGGAAAATTAAATAAATAATTAATTTGCCCTGGTCATCGTCTTACCTGTACGGGCCCGCGGCTGGTCTATAGACATTTTGGTTTACCTGTGCAGAAAGGTACAAACGGATTTTTCATGTGCTACATTTTGAAGGTCAAACTGACCGAAAGTTACCAAGTTAAAAAGTCCCTGTAAATACCAGAGTATGTGGGCTTTGGCATAGTAAGCACCAAATCTGAAGACTATGGTCCTCATTACAATTTAAGGGATAAATTCTAGGCCGGGACGCAATTTTAATTATGCTGGTTAAATCAGAGTAACTTTGGTAATTTTTTATTACTTTTTTATGCGGAATTGCTGATAATAATGTGATTACGCCTGCTCGTGTAGTTAAGAGTAATTTAGGAATAGCAATCCTACCACAAGAGCACATTTAGGGACCGCACGCAGCCACTCATACTCGCTATTTGGTTTTTTCTGCTACAAATAAAGCTGTTTCTTAATGCAAAATGCATCCGCATGTCCATTTTGGATGCAAGGGTGCATTTTGCGCTAAGAAAATAGCACTATATGCTGGAGTAAATTGGGAGAAAATTCAACCCCAACAACACCTTTAGCACTATTTCTTAGCACAAATTGCCTTCTCAAGCCCATTTTAGATGCTAAGGGGGCATTTTGCGATGAGAATATAGGGCTAAATGCTGTGGGGTATTTGGGTGAAAATCCTACCCCAAGAGCTCATGTAGCAAGCAGCAGCGGCTTCTCGCACTTGCTTTTTGTGCTTAACTGCATTTAACAATATTTATTAGTGCACTTTTCTTTTGAACGCGAGGGCGCATTTTTGCATTAAGCAATGATGCTAAATGCAGAATTGCTCTTCTCACGGAAATATGCGTAATCTTGCACAATTTTGAGGTAATTCCGTATGATTACTCTACACTGAATTATGCGAGTTATGCCCACCCCTACAAAATTCCAATCCCTGTGCAAACACATTTTGCACAGAGATCGGAATGATGAGTTGCGTGATAATTAACCCACCCTCTCACTTTTCCCCTGATAAATTCCAAACATCAAATCTGTCAAAATTAATGAGGGGAAAAAGGGCTGAAAAAAGGTAAAATCTGGGGCTTTCCGTGTGTGCAAAACTGAAACCGCAAGTTATGCTCCGTTTCTCTTTAAAAAGATCGAGGTATTTACCACACGTGATATATACCTCAACATGGGGTATTGACATTTACCCCACCCTATTCAGGAAAGGCCCGATAAGTAATGATGCAGTTAGGCAGGATTGGTAGACCAGGCCAATGTGCGACGTGTTAGCATTGTTTGCTACAGACGAGTAACTGAATAAAGGAATCAAAAACCCTAAAAGCCCTAAGGCTACTTTCATCTTTTGCGCATAAACGGAAGCTGCAACGCCCACCGGAGCTGTAACACATAAATCTCCGCCTGCTCCTGGAACCAGCGCGTATTGTGACAGCAGCTTTGATGGAAGATTCCCACAGCCTGGCCTCGGCCTCCTCGCGATCAGCTGGCCGTTCCCAGGGCACCTCTTGCTTAACCCCTTTAATTAACTCTCAGAAGAAAGACTGTCAGTGCTGCATTAACTTCACTGCAACGAGGCCATAAAATGGCCGCTCGGAGCAGGTTGCTAAGCATGGCCATAGCTACTGGTTTTACGAGAGAGCCAGGGCTTCCGCGATGTCTTGAATGATTCACTATACCATTTTCTCTGAAACATATCAAGGTAAGCTTAAAGCTGAATGGACCCTGCACTATTTAACCAACAATGTAAGATAGCTCGATATTCCCCAGTCCACCATGATACATTTTACAGCCTGGGTTTTTGCTTTGCACTCTGGGGATGGTAGTCCTTATAATTCCATAATCAAATTAAGAATACATATCCTAAAATGCAAAGGAAAAACCTGAAGTGGATGAGCTACTGACAAATGGACTTAGGAAGCATGCGAGCTCTGTATTCCGGCTCTGATTGGGTGATGCAGGTCTGCTGATGAGGAATGATAAGGCTCTCTAAATATAGGAAAAAGAACGCAGAGCTTATCAAAAAAATAGTAACTGTTTCAAAACTTTGGCTCCTACTGTTATGCTGTCCATTTACCCGAGTCCTGAGCAGGCTCTCTGGAGCCAATATTGGAAGCCAAATTATAAAGGCACATCACTTTTTATACATCGCTTAATTATGCATTTTTGCCATTCGTAAGCACTGTAAATTATAGTATTGCTATTACGCAATATAATGGTAATTAATATTTGACCTCAGAAGGATGAAAGTTTGAGCTGAATTTTTTGGATGTCACTTTGTCCTTTCAAAATAGAATATTGTGAGAATTAAGGACATGGAATAAGGACAAAATGTGCAAATAAAGTGTAAAATGGTACACAAGTACATAGCAAGCACTGGCAAAGCCAATAGGCCAGACTTTATTGTGCTGCACCATTCTCTCTCAAAGCACACTGCTCACTTTGTATGCACAAGAGCAGGGTCATTTATCTCTGCTATATTAAGGATAGGAGCCAGAACCACAATAGAGCGTCCACTTGCTCTGGTGCGATGGAACATGGGCACAACCATGAGCTCATTAGAAGAGGAACCAGGTATGTCAAAGGGCATCTTTGCAATTGGTAGCAGTGGTTTGAGTTAACTGAACATGCAAAAAACAAGTATAAGGCTGTGTAGAGAAGTACAAGAAATGTGTGAAAATAGATCCTTTGAATATGTGGGTGCTATATCTGGCTGCACCATTGCTTCCTGACGAATGCATGGAGAGTGTAGTAAAAACCATACTCAACAATATTGCAGGAAGGTCTAGAGTGCACCAATATGTAAAGTGCGAAATCATGGTATTAGTAATCCAAATGCTTTGAACGTGAAGTATGGGTTTCTTTTTTAGTTCCTATTTGCCCAATCAAAACCAGTGTCCATAATTAGTATAGTTCTGTATACCGTAAATTCATATAGCTACAGAACCAGCAATATAATACTGCAGATGGATTCAGTTAAAGATTTATTATTGAGTCATTACCAATTCTGTAATCTGCAGTGCATTCAGTCAAATACACAATACAGCCAACACGTGTTTTGTCTAAGTCACTTTTTCAAGGCTTATGATGGGGGTGGGGGAAACAGATGGGGGAAACTGCATGGTAGTTAGATGGTCAGTTGCAGATAGCTTGCACCTTAAGTGAAGTGAGCTTTCCCAATTGATGTGTGTCGTAATTTTAGTCAGAATTGGTGGGAGTAGGAGTCAACCCACACTAGATTTGGGACAGACATTGTTAGAAATTGGGTTGTCAGTTGACTGAGGTATGAGCCGTAGTCAAGCAGCAACAACAATCCTAGTTAGGGTACGAAGCAGGCAAACCCTAAATTAACAAGTGTTCACCCTCTGGTAGCCTAACACAGAGCAGTCAGGCTTAACTGAGAGGCAATGTGTAAAGTATTTGTGCAACACTTCAAACAGTAAACCTGAGAAAACACCACTTAAAAAGATTCCACACTGGGTTAGGTAAATAGAGGTTAAATTATTAAATAAAACAAGGTCAAAACGACAAACATCCAATAAGTAGAACTTGAGATATGAATTTTTATAGAATAACCTGTAAAATAGCACTTAAAAGCAATAAGTGTTTGTTTCGGATATCTGGTCGCGCTACACCGGTACAAAGTTAAAAGTTCAGGCCAACCGTGATGGAGCATGGCCCGGACACAGGACCCTAGTGAGGCCTGCTGAATAAAAGTACCTTGATCCTGGTTACTTCGAGGATGCCGGGTACAGCCGAAGTGATGCATCGGTGCTGATCCATGCAGCGATGCACCAGTCCTGATCCGCCTGAGATATGGTTAGAGGACTACTTAAGTTGGTGGCACAAGCCGTGCTGCAGGCCCGTTAGTAACATTTAATTTACAGTTGCTGGGCACATGTAGAGCTCTTCATTAGGGACTTATTAGTAAATTAAATATGGCAATTGGGTATGAGCCAATGCTACCATGTTTTACGGAGAGTTCCCATGCAATTTATTACTGGGTTAGCAGTGGTAAAGTGCTCAGAGTCCTAAAGCCAACAAGAACAAATTAAGCAGAAAGTAGTAGGAGGAAGGCAAAAGGTGACCCTGCAAAGAAGGCCATTTTTCAACACAACCCCCTCCAGCCTAAAGCCAGGTTAGACTAATCAATACTTTAATGTACTTTCCTGCTTAGGGCGACAGAATATGGACAATGGTCTACTAATGCAGGGGCACTTGTCACTTCTGCGCTTCTCTGAACTTGGCTGGATCCCTCTGTCTATACTCTCTTTAGCCACTAAACTGTCCCATGGGGACTCCTTCTCCTCACCTGTGGACCCCATCTGTGCAGTATCTAACCATAACTTGCTCACAGATGCTTCCTCGTAGGCAGACGGTACTACCATGCCCAACAAAGTGATATGGCCCATTGCACCCCTTGGATTAGACTTCTGTTCCCAACCCAAGGAAATCTCTGTCCATTGGGACAGCAACCAACAGAGGCACCTTACAGCTGTCAGTGTCAGGAGCCAGGCACCAGGCCATCCACTGCCAGATGGAGGTCCTATGTAGGGCTATTGGGTAGACCTCCCTTCCAGCCTTGGAACTAGCAAGGTGTTCCCAATGGCTTCCCAAGGTTTATTTGACCTCTGAAGCATCTCAGAGTGGGGGGCAGTGGACCCAGGTGCTTTGCATCCTACTTCCACTCTACTCCCACCAGTTATGGGGTGGTATTCTGAAACTGGCCCTTCAACCCAGGGTCTGTACCTTTAGGCTGACCATGTGCCTGGCGATGAAACACACTATCTTTATGTCTCATAACGGAGAGAAAGCGAAAGAAATTTGCACAGGTTTGGTGCCGTGACGGTGTCGGGCAGGATGTCCTCACAGTCAAAAGGGAGGAGACCTTTTTTTAGGACAAGAACCCCCACTCACTGGGAGGTGACATGCTTCATTAAATGACTTTATTGCAGGCCACGGATCCAGGCAGCGGTAACCGACTGGGGCTGCAGTTCTGGCACCACCCTGTGAAGCTTGCATGGGATTGCAACACCAGGTCTTGAAACTTGCCATGGGAGCACAATTACAACTTTTGAACTGGAGAACCAAAAAATGAGAACAAATGAAAGGCAGATTTGGTGATAAACCAGACCCTGGGCCAATCCCTGGTGAGCACGACCAAAAGCAGTGCATAGCTTGGGTTAGCTGCACAGGACGGATTGGATGAGGGGCTGGCTGCGACCCACCCCTGATGAGCATGATCTTCACACACTAAATTACTAAACACTGAAAAGAAAATGGAGGCATGAAGAGCGTTCATCCTAGATTATTGAATTCTGGACAAAACAGATGGAAGGGGTAAGAGCCATATTGCCTGAAATGGAGCGTTAGGCCCTGTATAATTTTAGAGAATGTAATTTTAAGATGTAAATATTTCTTATTCTTAAATAAGTTACTCCTTACTTCAAAGTGAATGTGCTGCATGCTTTGTCTTTGATAAATATGCATCCTGGCGTCCTATTACGAAATCCTCTTCAAGGGAAACATAACTTCAGAGAGCTTGTGGCCAGCGGCCAGTGACTAATGTGATTTCATTGTTCCTGATGGATAATATCCCATTTCTGATTTCGCATTCCAGGGCTAAAAGTGCTTTTCAATCTATTATGTTTTTATATCACTTACATGGTTGGTTTCAGAACCTGCTGACACTGATATTTCTCTCCTTTCAGGTCATAATTATCTCTGTTTTGGTTCATTCTCAAAGTTACTGTAGCATATTGTCAGATCACAATGTCCTAGATGTGAAAGCAATGTTGCAAATAAATTATACCTGAATGACATTGAAATCGCAGACCTGGACAGCATGGGTGAAGTATGATTTTAGAAATATATAGATTAACGAACTTGAGAAAATGTTGTGCCCCTGTGATATGCGGTTTTCTGTTTTTTTGAAACCGGTATTTCTTCAAGGTCAAATATGTGTCCGACTCACATATGGCATTTTGGGACCATGACAACTTAATGAGAAGATGGTGAGTCTCTTAATGCCACATTTTTGAACAAATGCACTAACAAGTCCCTAAAGTTAGAAAAGGAGCTGATCCACACGTTGGCTTAAATATGTATTACAAAAAGAAAAGCGGTAATGTGGGGAGCCCACCACCTTGCAAAAATGGTTGGCTGTATGGGTTTGCTGCTGAGGCAGAGGACTGGCAATCAGTTGCCCCCTAACACAAGATAGGCAGTTCTCAATGACTTCTCTATTGAAGACTACCATGGAATTACTCCAGACAGAACACCACAGCATCAGCAATGTGAGGTGTATAAGGTCTTCGACATACTCAGGCCCAAGTTCCTCATGCAGAATGTAGGAAGGGGAACTGAGCGAGTCTGAGCAATCTTCTACGAAATCTTTTCTCTACTATCTGGAAACTATGAACATTTTTATATTCCCAAATGCCAGACCCATACCTCAAGACTGGGATATACTTCCTCCAATACACCTCTAAACAAGCATTGGCATAGCCAATAGGTCTCGCTTTTGGGACCTTATAAGTGATTAGCCATGCAACACGTGATGTTGTTTAATAAAGGATATTGTGCTGGATAACTAAACACTTATAATGTCCCAAAGGCGAGACCTATTGGCTATGCATTGTGGGGGCCTTATAAGTGTTTAGGTAGAGCTATTGACTTTGCCAATGTTTCTAAGCTGTGCTGTAAAGAAGTGTGGCTGTTGTGCAGCATGCTGAGAAGTTGTAATTAAAAAGTGTAAGAAGCACTGAGTGATGCTGTGGTGTTGTTGAGTGATGCTGTGCTGGCCCTGAGTTATGCAGTGGTGGCGTTGAGTGATGCTGTGCTGCCCCTGAGTGATGCTGTGCTGCCCCTGAGTGATGCTGTGCTGCCCCTGAGTGATGCTGTGCTGCCCCTGAGTGATGCTGTGCTGCCCCTGAGTCATGCTGTGCTGCCCCTGAGTCATGCTGTGGTGGCCCTGAGTGATGATGTGGTGGTGGTGCAGACTGATGCTGTGGTGATGCTGATTGTTGCTGTGGCACTGCAAATTGATGCAGTGGTAGCGCATAGTGATGCTGTGGTGGTGCTGAGTGATGATGTGGTGGTGCTGAGTGATGCTGTGGTGGTGCTGAGTGACGCTGTGGTGTTGCTGTGGTGGCGGTGAGTGATGTTTTGGTGGTGCTGAGTGATGTTTTGGTGGTGCTGAGTGATGTTTTGGTGGTGCTGAGTGATGTTTTGGTGGTGCTGAGTGACGCTGTGGCGTTGTTGAGTGATGCTGTGGTGGCACTGAGTGATGCTGTGGTGGCACTGAGTGATGCTGTGGTGGCACTGAGTGATGCTGTGGTAACACTGAGTGATGCTGTGGTGGCACTGAGTGATGTTTTGGTGGTGCTGAGTGATGCTGTGGTGGCGCTGAGTGATGATGTTGTGTCGCTGATTGATGCTGTGGTGGTGCTGAGTGATGCTGTGGTGGTGCTGAGTGATGCTGTGGTGGTCCTGAGTGATGCTGTGTTGGTGCCGAGTGACGCTGTGGTGGTGAGGACTGATGCTGTGGTGGCGTTGAGTGAGCCTGTGCTGGCCCTGAGTGATGCTGTGGTGGCCCTGAGTGTTGCTGTGGTTGCGTAAAGCGATTATCATTACTACGGTTATTATCATAACTAATGGTATTATTATTTGACCTAGAAAACTTATCCCAAAATCAGTAAACCATTGATGTTATACCTTTTGTTAGTTTTCCCCACACACTGTCAACCTCCAGTTGGGTCAAGTCTTTATGCATTCTTGTAATGTTTTCAATATATCCTTTAATTTCTCTGCTCATGTCTGGAATGTAAGTGCAGCAATGTTGAATTTTCAACATACCACAGACTCCACCTTCTTTTGCTAACAATACAGCAAGAGCAAGACGGTTCTGTAAAACCATAGACCTGATTGCAACCATCTCTGTGTTAATCATTAAAAATCCTCCTGCAGTATCTGTAGAAAGACGATCAACTATGGTTGATAACTTACAAATTTTCTGTGAATTAAGAATGACTCCAACTGAGGGTATCAATGCACTAAAAATATCTCCTACAATTTCAGAAAAACTAGCTCTTCTTCTATGTGTTAGTCCATTAGAATTTCCATTGGTTCCACTGATTCTGTCCACATGATACATTTTTGGAAAAACTATTCCAAAGTAACAGCTCCCGTACCATCTTGTAGGTAACCTATAATATGCATTGTTCCCGCAAACATAATAAACTCCTGGAAATACAGGATCAGTTACCCCTTTTAGTCCCCAGCCTCCTAAAATTAGGAAGTTGTGTTCACATTCACTGGAACCAATGTAATTATTGTTATAATCTGTCTTTAATCTATGGAGGCAGAATTTTCCCTTTTCACAAAAATCCAGGGACATCGCAGCATGAGCCTTGCCATTTGCATAGAATCCCTCTTTCCCAGCCCATGGAGGTACATGGGTTTTCTGTTCAGTCACTTTCTTTATTAAATCCTGTCTCCTTTCTTCTACTAAATCCAAAAAATCTTTTTCTTCTTTTCTCAATGTACATGTTGGATTATCTTTATGTGCCTGAACTAAATCTATTGAACTCGTTGTTAAGAAAAATTCACCCATAAACTGTGCATTTTTACTACTAACTACTGGATTCATATTCTTTCTAATAGGTAATTCTGAAAATACTATATCTATGTCTGAATAAAAATATTGAAGTCTCCCTGTAACATAAAATAAACTTGATAAAATACTACATGACACACCATATGTTAAAGGTATATGATGATACGTTACCCCTTCTGATACTGATGTAGGTAACTTCATACACACATAACAATTATTAATCTCCATAGTACTAACATATTGAAATAACAATCTAATAAACACATTAGAAGACGTATTATAGTCTGATTCATTATGATAATTTGCTTCATCTTCTACCCCTATTTCTATTTTAGTTCTATCTGTCTTATCATTAGTATCTGTATTATTCTTATCACTTGTTTTCATTAACAAAGGTACTCCTACTGTTAGGAATAACCATACTAATACTACTTATAAAATACTACAAAAACAAAATCTAAAACATTTTCTTTTCAATCCTCGTTTTGGTCTTTCGGTAACTTCAATTTCTGCCATTTTACTCTGAGAAAATTTATTTTCTCTTATCCTTTCTTTGCCAATTTAACTCTCTTTTGTTCTTAAGGAGGCCTCAATTTGCTTTCATCAATCTGTGCAACATGAACTTCTTCTGTTTCATCACTTAGATCTAGGGATTCAAATTCTTCGAGTATGACATAGGTCCATTCAGGGGCCTTGTACCTTCTATTTAAATTTCTCAATCTTGGACTTCTTCGAGTTATTTTAGCTAAAGTTTGTTTAGATCGTGTTTGACTTGTAATCTCATTTACTTGTTCTGGTCTCTTTTCTGATTTTCTCAAATGACATCTTAATTTCTTTATTCCAGTTGGCCAATTGTCTCCCTTTCTGATTCTTTTGATCTGTACTGCACTTTCACCTTCTTTATCTCCTTTTAAAGTTCTTTTAATTTCACTTAATCTAGGCACAATCTATTCTCGTTCTCTGTTTTCTGTGCTTGAACCTTCTTTTACTTCCACCTGCTCAGGTCTTATCGTACTCTGTTCTTCTTTTTCCTGAGCTTGTTCTTCTAATTCTATCTGACCCTGTCCAGGTCTTACTTCAAACTGTTCTTTTTCTGCCTGAACTTGTTCTTCTAATATTCCCTCCTCAGGTTCCTGAAAGTCTTTTCTATTTCCACCTGAGTGTGTTCTTCTTTCCTGTCTCTTCCTGACTACTTTCCTGTCTCTTCAGTTCTGTTCTTCTTCTTGTTTCAATAGCATCATCAATTACTTCAGTCACTGGTATCCACTCTTCCTGACTTGTACTTGGCTGTTCGTCATATGGTTGTCTTTCATAATCTATTACTCTAGATTCTTCAATTTCACAGCTTACAACTCCTGACGCTTCAGCCTGTTCAGTCAGTGGTTGCTCTTGTTGTTCTGATAGGCTCGGAACTCTTCTGGTATGACTGGCATGAATCCAATTGGGCAAACCTGGACACTTCACTGCTGTGGTAGTGACTAGTATGACTTGACGCAGTTTATCCCACCTTGGTGCTAGGCACGACTTTCTTGCATGTTTCTTCACTAGCACCCAATCTCCAGGATTCAAATCGTGTGCTTGGTCTGGCTGTCTTTCAACTGCGTCTTCTCCAACCTGGCGAGAGACAGAACGCACCATTTCAGCCAATCCTTTGCAATAGTCCAAAACCAGATCATCAGTTATATTCATTAATTTGTTTCCAGGAATAAATGCTTGTCTCATTGCTCTTCCCATGAGAATTTCATGTGGGCTCATTCCTGTCTTTCTGTCTGGAATACTTCTGAGACCCATCAATACAAGAGGTAATGCATCTGGCCATTTCAGCATGGTGGATGCACACACCTTCCCTAATCTTGACTTGATTGTGCCATTTAACTGTTCAACTATTCCAGAAGCCTCTGGACGATAGAACAAAAACTGCACTGTGCTTATGTTAAATGCAGCACAGATTAATCGAATTATTTCATTATTAAAATGAGGGCCTCTATCTGATTCCAAAGTGACTGGAAAACCAAAACGTGGAACCAACTCCCTCAACAACAATTTTGCAACTGTAAGACTGTCATTTCTTCGAGTGGGATAGGCTTCCACCCATCTTGAGAAGAGGCATACTATGACAAGTATATATTTCAGTCCATTGCATGGGTGCAACTCAATAAAATCCAACTGTAATCTGGTGAAGAGTCCTTCTGCCTTTCCAATCTTTCCCCAGCTAACCACTGTCTTCCTACCTGGATTTTGCTACTGACAGGTTAGGCATCTTTGGCAAAGGCTCTCTGCGACTACCCTGAATTTCGGATTGTACCAGCTCTGTCTAAATACACCCATACCTCATCATGTGGTCTCTTTGTACAAGCTGCCTTTATCCAAATTTCCTTTTCCTTTTCCTCAACTTCTTCCTGCAATTCTCTAATCTCATCCCATGTTTCTGGTACTGAGAAAAACATAAGTTGGCATCTGGTTTCACCCGCTTTCAATTTTTCTGTTTATGGCCACTGTATTTTTGGCACAGTATTGAGCCACTTGGTCAGCATATCTATTGCCAGCAGCCACATAGTCATTTCCTGACTGATGTGCAGCGCATTTTACAACTGCTATCTCTTTTGGCAATTGTAATGCTTCTAACAAATCCTTCACATTTTTGCTGTTTCTAATAGGAGATCCTGAAGAAGTCAGAAATCCCCTCTGCATTCCAGAGCTGGCCAAAATCGTGCACAACCCCAAACCCATATTGACTGTCCGTAAATATGGTTACTCTCCAATTTTTCCCCTTTTTGCATGCCATGGTTAGGGCTACCAATTCGGCTACTTGTGCAGATTTGACTCCCTGTAAACAGGATGCTTCAATTACCCCAGATATCTTACAAACAGCATATGCAGCACTTAATCCTCCTTCTTGTGTCCTGAGGCAGGACCCATCTACAAATAACTCATGGTCAACCTCTTTCAAAGGTGTCTCCTTTATGTCCGGACGGGGCTTAGTACATAATTCAGTTACGTCCAAACAATCATGATCACTCTCATCTTTCACTTCTTCATTGCATGGGTCTGGCAGTAGGGTAGCTGGGTTCATGATCGTACACCTTATCACTGTTACGTTCTCAGCTCCCAATATCACTCTTTCATACTTAGTCAATCGACTAGGGATGAGATGTTGTGTTCTTGTCAAAAGAATCTCAACTGAGTGTGGAACATAAACCTTTACCGGATGTCCCATCACTATCGACTCACTTTGCTCCAGACTCATACAAGTAGCAGCTACTGCTTTTAAGCAGCCAGTTAATGCTGAAGCCACTGGATCCAATGTAGCTGAAAAATATGCCACTGGACGTCGACTCAATCCATGTCTCTGTGTTAAGACTGAAAGTGCACAATTTTCTCTCTCACAACAAAACAACGCAAAGTTTTTTGAATAATCAGGCATGCCCAAGGCAGGAGCCTCACACAAACAATTTCGCAATTACACAAATGCCTCTGTGCAGTCATCATTCCAATCAACCGGATCTATTGCTCTTTTCCGGGTCATTTGTATTAATGGTTTCGCTAACATAGAAAAACCATTAATCCATTGCCTACAGTACCCAACAACTCCCAAGAACATTCTCATTTCTCTCTCCGAGTCTGTGGCAATTGCATTTCTTTGATTATTTTTATTATTTCCGGTGTCACTTTTCTAACTCCTCTTTCTATTTTATGCCCTAAATATCTAACTTCTTGTCGACAGAACTGTAATTTTTCTGGAGACACCTTGTGTCCTACTTCAGCCAAATGGTTCAGTAATGCAATTGTGTCTGTGATACAATCTTCTTGTGTTTTTGATGCCACCAGTAGGTCATCAATATACTGAACCAGAACAGATTTTCCAGGCATAATCAATGATTCTGGACACTTTTTAAAATCTGATTAAAAATTGAGGGACTCTCTGTGTACCCTTGAGGAACTCGACACCATGCGTAAATGCGATCCTCAAACTTAAATGTAAAAAGATACTGACTGTCTGGGTGCAAAGGAATAGAAAAGAACGCTTGGCATAAATCAATTACTGTAAACCAGCCTGCATTCCAAGGTATCTGATAAAGGATCACTGCTGGATTTGGCACTATTGGACAACAGGGAACTACAATTTTATTTATTTTTCATAAATCCTGCACTATTAGATACTTTCCGCTGGGCTTTTTCAGTCCCATTATTGGCGAATTACAAGGACTACCCATCACTTCTTTTAAAATACCTTGTTCAACTATTCGTTCAATTTCTAGAATAACTCCTGCTTTTACTTCTGGACTCATCTTGTTCTGTCGGGTATTTGGATACACTGCACCTTCTTTCACTGTCACTTTAACTGGGTCTATATTTGTCATTAACCCAAAGTCTTTTCCTGTAAAATCCCACACTTTTGGATTAACTGTGGCTCTCAACTCTTCTGGTAATTCATTTTCAGTCATTAGTGAAAACATTTCATCAACTTCCGTTCCCTGTTTGGCTAACATCATCTTGTATACAACGTCTTCATCAGGGGTTTGGAAAGCGACACCATCTGGTGTACAATAGATTGTGCAGTTCATCTTGCACAAAAGATCTCTTCCCAACAGATTTACAGGACTGGAATCGCAAACTACGAACCGATGCATTTCTTTAAAGCTTCCAATGTGCACCTCCATTGGTTTTGTGATTGGGGTTCTAATCTGTTGGTTAGACACGCCTACAACTTGGATTGATTCTCCTGAGAGGGGTAGGTTTGGGATGTCTGCTGTTCTCACAGTAGACCTGGTAGCACCAGTATCCAATAGGAAAGTAATGTCTTTACCTTCTACTTTCCCATCAACAAATGGACCTGACTGATCTACCGGCAAGGATGCGCCAAGCACGCACTCCTCTTCCTCCCCCCTCAGACACCGTCATTGTGAGTAATCTGAATTTTCCTCATCATTCTGCAACAAATATTGTGTAATTGTTCTATTATTCTTACCACTTTCTCCTTGAAATCCGGTGTTCGTACTGAAACTTTGATGATTCACAAAATTTGGCATAGGAGCTGGTGGCACCTGAGTTTGTGGAGTAACTACCTGCTGCTGTTGATTCATAAGTACTCCATTCTGCATCTGATTAAATTTTGATTTGGCCCATTATTACTCTTATTATTCTGAGTACTTTTACACTCGTTCTTCCAATGTCCAAGCTTTCCGCACGCATGACAAGGAAACTTCTTTTTCGCTTCTTCTCTGTCCATTCGTCCCCTATATTTATTACCATTCGCTCCTTGAACATTCTGACTCTTTTCTTTCGCTTGATTATTATTTTGGGCATTTGTTTTCTCCTCTTGTTGTTCTGCCAATTTTACTTGTGCCCACATAATTTTCTCCTTTAGCTTTCTACGCCTGGCCTCAATGTCATCTCCGCAATATTTTGCGTACTTTAAAATCTCATCCACTGTCTTGCTTTGCCAACACAACATGTGCTGCTGTATCATCTGACTAATCTCTGGTTTCAAACCGTATACAAACCGATACACAAAATGTCCCATATCCTTATCACCGATATTCTCAAAACCACTATACTGCTTAAACACCTGTAATAACCTCTCATAATATGCATGTACAGTTTCATTTGGTTCTTGAGTTGTTCTATCTATTTTTACCCAGTCTGTTTCTTTAGGAGGAATTTTCCCTTTCAAATACGTAATCATTTGGTGATACTTTTTCATCACCTCCTCCGAGGGTGCTCCTGTCTTTGAGTCTCTAGCATACTCCTCATTAGGCCAGTCAATTGTACTTTTACATTCCGTCCATAAATCAGCAGGTACCACTATATCAAATAGACCATCCAAATCCTTCAATAAAACCTTTGAAACCTTCACAAATCTCTCTACCTGTTTATATCATTCAACTGGTTTTTCTCTCAGTTTTGAAAACTCATTTGTAAATGACAAAATATCTTGTCTACTCCAAGGAACATGAACATATCCTCCTCCGGGAACCTCTCTCATTGGACACAATTTTTCCACTTTGCTTGATTATCTTACTGGAAATGCAGCTGCTGCTTCTCTCGCTTGTACTTCCTCTTTCTTTCTTATCCATCTAATTCTCCATTTATCAATGTCTCCCCATTTTTGCAAAATGCTCATTAATTCCTTTATCTGTAATCTCTTTCCAGAAGCATTTACACTTTCTAGATCTTTATCAGTAAAGTCCACTCGATATGGTTTCTGTAACAACTTTGATTTCCTATGTCTATTCCAATCTCTGAAGCAACTTCAGTCAATTTCTCATGAAATACCCTTGCTCTTCTGGTTATGCTCTTACATAAAAATAATAATTCTTCTTCATTGTAAGCATTCAATCTTTCTGTGCCCACACATCCTGTCATCATCACTTCCAATTCCACTTTCAATCTGCTGATGTCTAAAATCCTTGGTGTTGAGTTCTGATTATCTCTTTCCTGTGCCCATCTTTCTATATCTTCAGAGGTAACTACTGTTGCACCTCCAGTTCCTGTATGAACCAAAGGTCTTCTTTCTCTCAAATTCATGGGCGTAACTCTTTTTGGAGTTTCCGTCAAAGGTTCCACATTAGGGAGATCCATTAATGAAATAATTGTCTCACTTTCACGAACCTGATCATCTGTAATTATTATCTCTTTCCTAGTACTATTTAATGGAATTGTCACAGGTTGTGGTTTCTGGCTAATCTTTTTATCTCCATACAACGGGATTACTGGACCAATGGTCACTGGCACTGTCAAAGCTTCAGTATTCAAATTCAATTGACTTATCTTCTGAACTAGTTCTTCTCTAGTTTTGTTTAAAACATCTCTTTCATTATCCTGCAACACTCTGTTATATGACGTATCATGTAAAATCTGTGGGGTCAATGGCATTCCCATTACTGGTGCACTTGGGGTAGCCTTACTAGTTGCTTCTTGATACGGCGGTGGATTTTTAATTAAAATATCTTCTAACAACTCGTCATCTGATTCACCATATCCTGCTGTATTCATGTGTTTTGTTTTCTCCTTACACTTTCCTCCAGACTGTTCCTCAGCCATTGACACTAGATATAAACCTTCTGATACCATAGCTCTCCTCCATTGTTTCATCTGCCCTTCGCGTGACTCATGCAAATGTCTCGGAAAGAATCCTCTATATCTCCCACCTCTGCATTTCTCTCGTTCATATGACTCAGTCTCCCATTCTTCCAAAGCCTCATATTGAGTTAACCTAGGTCTAGGTTCTAAATCATTCATTTTCAATCTCAAATTCTGAAGAATCCTCCCATTAAACGTACCATCTTTAGGAAATGCTAACACTCCATCATCCTTCGTTTATTCTATCCAGTTTTCCAACCACACGCAAGTATGATATCCTCTTTCCATCATCATGAAAGATGCTGGTGTTTTCGGTGGCGGAATAGGAATTCCCTCTCTGGTCAACACAGGCTTATCTTTTATAAAGAAACTCTTAATTTTCTTTATAAATGACATCTTTCTTTTCTCTCCATACATCCTTGAAGAACGATGTATAAAATTGTATTCTGCAAACCCTTGAAATCTTCTACCTGTACGCCTTGTACTAACAGTCCAATCAAAATCCCTCATACAATCTCTCTCTTCACCAATCCTAACGCGGCTTCTAGCTAGCTTATCCAATTAAATCAGGCTCACGTTCGTGATCTGACCAATGTCAGCGCGGCCTTTTTCTGACATCAGTTCTGCTCCTTTCTACTGACCCCTCCTTTACAAGGCTGCTCCTGTCACATGCCCGCTGTTTCTACCAATCCCAGCGCGGCTCACTGTGACGTCAGTACAACTCCAGCAACTGACCCTCCCTTCACAAGGTAATACGAAAACTTATTTCTCAATATTTTCTTTAAAATTCTTTGTTATTAATGACATAAAAACATTCGCTACTCTGTCTGTTCCACTAGATCAAAGGATAGTTTATATTTTTTCCACTGCGAGTAAAACCTTCCGCTTACTCTTCATATAAGCTCCAGAGAACCTGCTACTTCTCCGGTGTCACCCGTTTTGGGAAATTTGAGACCAAAGTTTCACCAGCGAACTCCTTTTGCTGTCAATCTAGCTTTTAAGAACCTGCTACTCCTTCAGGGTTACCCTTTCTAGGTGATATAACGCCTAAAGTTTCACTAGCGAACTCTTTGCTATCAATCACTCTCACTTTTACGCAGAAAATAGTCCCTACTTTAACACTGCCAGCCCTACCTAGCTTCTCAGTGTTATTCCAACAGACGAGTAACCTCACTGCAGTGTGGTTTCTATCGCCACCCGCTATTCATTCCCCAGGAATTTTCCAGACAACATAAAACAAGACGCTAACTCTTTTTGTTAAACATAAATCAATAATCTATACTTATCACCAAACTAGTCAATAATAACCATAACTCTGCTACCAGAAAACTGATCCAGCGGTGTACTAACAACAGATACTCCAGTACCATATACTCACCTGGGCCCATATTACTTCTTCCACTTATACCAAGTAGACCGCTGGAGCTTGTAGTTTATAGATTTCATTATTTTCAGGATTTAGTTATCTCTTCTTCCTAACTAAAACCTTTCACTGATCAATTAGTTCTTTCCTCTGGTCAATGGACCATTAGTTGAACTAGTTGATGGTGATGAATTAACTTAACTTATTAAACATTTTTTAATTAAAAAAAAATAATAATCACAGACTCGGGAAGTTTTAAAATCTTTATCTAAATTAATTACATGTGAACCATCTCTAAGTTTCAGTACAAACACCCTCCTTCGCAAGAGTGTCAACTCAATCAATAAATAAGCAAAAATATTTCAGACTCACACAATAACTATGCTCAGAAAGGAGAGGACAGAGAGAGAAGAACATCTATCAATACAATGAATTTATATTTACCAAGAATGGTATGAAGACCAACCCCCTGGCCAAAGGGCTGGTAAGGGTCCCCCAGGATAGATTAGGAGACAAAGACTTCAGGACAGGAATCAGGACAGGATACTTCACCTCTCTAAATACCGACGACTGCGTCGCACCCCTCTCTGACACTCTCTTCCTCCTCGTGGTTCTTCCGCGATCTTCTTTCTAACCCAATTAAGTTAAGATGGAGGTCTCTGCATTCAGTTCTTCATCAGCGTCTCCCAGCATCAGCACCACCCACAGCACCGACAGCATCCCGAGCTCTGCATCGCCTCTGCATAACTAACTAACTAAAACTACCTCAGTTATACCTTTCAATATTCATGTACCACCCATTAATGTTTCAATTTCGTAAAATACTAACTCTGATTGGTCAGGCGAGGGTTGATGATCATCACACCATGCTTACATTTCACTTATTTCATTGAACCATTGTTTTCAAACCCATCCCCTTAAACTTTATTAAATCATTTCCTTTCCCATACATCTCCAAACTTTATTAATACAAAATGTTTCAATTTCATGAATAAGGCTTCTTCATATGAACTCTTCACCCTCATGTTCCCAGGGCACATCTTCTCTGGCCTTGGACGTGTGACAAATCCTTATTCATCCTTCCTTATTCTTTCTCTTGTGCGCATGTGCGGGGTCAAGTCAGTCAGCTCAATTCAGACAAGTGTGGAAGGCCCAAATGCGCACTAATAATAAAGTCAAAAGAAGAAATGTTATTTTCAAAAATAAATGGTTTCACTGTATACCACCAACCTCTACTCTAACCCACTTTAATTATTATTACCCTTTTCTGCATTTGCCTTAATAGAAAATAAGTTTTATATTTAGCCAAGCAGGTGCCATGCATGTGAACTTTCAAGCTGCCATTTTAATGCCTTTTGCGCATGCACAAGATTTTCCCTCCAAGCGTTGAGACGTCATACTACGTAGATGCAGTAGATGCATGCGCAGTAAAGATCCCTTGTTAGAGCGCGTTTTAGTCCTTCATTCATTTTGTTATAGTTAGTAAACACATACGCAAGCTTCATGGTCCCTCGTGTCTTTCTAAAATGCAAATTATTAATTACAAACACATAGTTAGTAATTCGTTAGTGAGTTAAAACTAAAGGATTGCTTCCGAGCAAGTCTCATTTACGAGTCCTTGCTCCATCACTGTCGCCCCTTAGAAATAAATGGGAGGACACTACTGGTGCGCTGGAAGATATTGACTGGGAAATGGCTTTGATGTCTCCCAGAGAAGTAGCGATTAAACTTAGGCTACGCCTAATGCAGTTCAAAGTCCTACATAGGGTATACTACGACAGAGCGAGACTCCATGCCATGGGCAGAGCAGAACCCCAGAGTGTCTACGTTGTAGTACAGAGAAGGGTTCCTATATCCATACTGTGTGGGAGTGCCAACTAATACGCAGGTATTGGATAAGGATAGTGCAAGAGCTTAACAATGTACTCGAAACACAGATCCCAATGGATCCAAAATATATTCTTCTAGGGATACACACAGATGTTGATCTCCCCAGACACAAACTACTACTGAGCTATCTAGGCCTCATAGTTGCTAAGAGGGATATTGCCAAATACTGGGGTAGTGCAGTCTTACCCTCCGTGACTGAATGGCGGACAAATATGGACCTATATATGGGAGCGGAAAAAACGGTATACACAGCAAGGGGGTGCCCCAGGAAGTTGAAGAAGATATGGCAGCCGTGGCTGAATTATTATGGCTTAGAGCTGATGGATGAGGGCCCGAATGAGATGCAGTTTAGCACACAAGGGTCTAAACAAATGGCGCAACACACTCTGGCTCCACCAAGGGGACACTCTACATAGAACATGTCTATTGTATAGAATGGGATTGCGGAGGGGGAAAGGTTAAAAGGAATGATTTTATGGTTTGGTCTGCATTACCACAAATAATGGTTAAAGATTACAATCCTAACTTTGTAACATATGAGATATACCTGCTGATGTTTTGGCTGATTTTTCGAAAAATAAATAAAAACATTAAAAAAAAATGCAACTTTTAGAAAGTGGGCATTTCCATGCTTAACCCTTTTGTGCCTCTGTCTGTTTGTAGAATACCTGTCTGGGTTGGATGACAGTTGGGCTCTTGTGCATCCACTCTAGACAGTCACACAAATAGACCTGAGGAGTCCCTTGTATATCCTGATGGCCCATCACCAGGCTGATGGGCCTTCCTGAGCTAGAGTGGGGGCAGGAGTTGTCACTGACACCTGAATGGGGCTGTGCCTGTCCTCACACAAGGCTGTCTCCACATCCCTGTAGAGTGTCTGGAGCCAGGTCAGGGAAAGACAGGGTTTTGTGCAATACAAAGACTTTCCTTTGAAGTTTGCCTACTTCAAAGGCAGAAAGGGGCATAAGTATTGGACCTCTGACACCCCAGAATCAAAACACTTCTAGACTGAGGACATTCTGCCAGAAAGAAGAGCTGGATACTGTAGGAGACCCTACCACGCTGCCTGTTGCTTTGTTGTGCTAGCCTACTGCTTGCTGCTTCTGTTCTGGGAGTGAAAGGACTGGGTTTGCTTTCTGTATCCTGCTTCCAAGGTCTTGTGCGTGCTTGTCTCCTGTTAAGAAGTCTTAGGATCATTGAGGACTTCACCTGCCAGTGCTTGGTCTCTTCTGCTGAGAGTCCCAAGTTGCCAATTGGTGCCAAATCCAGTTCCTGGGCCCTTGGAAGTGTAACCTGGTGATGTTAAGGAGAAAATCCATGTATTGACTCCCAGCACCTGTTTTCTCAGTGCACTGCTGTAAAAGATCGACGAATCGCTGCTGCCTGTCCCAGAGTATGGTTCACACTCAACGCATCGACCACGGCTTTCACTGCAGGCCCCAGCGTGCCATTGCAGTGCATCAGAAAACTCACTGCAGTGTGAGTCCTGAGCACTGTGTCACCGACATCCATGTCACCTGCTCCGACTCCGATGCAACACCTGCTTTGTGGCTGAGAAATCATTTGTGCTTACACTCCAACTGTTGCATCACGTCTGGGTTTTCGATGCATCATCCCTGGGAGTCGATTCTTTGTTGACACTGCACAGCAATAAGGAACCGAGGACGCATGTCTGGAAACCGACACAACACCTCCCCTGACAGTAAGGAACTGACGCATCACATACCCTGCCTAGCAGCAAGGAACTGACGCATCACCTTCCCTGCCAGTAAGGAACCGCCGCATCACCTCCTCTGTGTTGTAAGGAACCAACGCATCGCTTTGCTTTTCCGGCACCTCACCTCCCCTGTGCCTTGAACCATCTTTGATTTTTGATGCATCTAAGGCACTTTGTGCTAAAACAAACGCATCCATTGATTTCTATTGGCTAAACTTGCTTAATATTTTAAAAGAGATATTTTGACTTGCGTATGTTTGATTTTTGTTGTTTAACTGGTGTGGACTCCTTTTGTAATGTTTTCACTGTGTTACTGTGTGTGTGTGTACAAATGCTTTACACATTGCCTCTGAGATAAGCCTGACTGCTCGTGCCAAGCTACCAAGGGGGTGAGCAAAGGTTATGTTAACTGTGTGACTTCCTTACTCTCACTAGAATGAGGGTCCCTACTTGGACAGGGTGCAAACCTCTGCCAACTAGAGACCCCATTTCTAGCACTTCCAGAAAATCTTTGGAGTAATGCCGGCATTTATACATTCCCTGTTTTCAAGCATTTTTGTGGGCATACCCTTGTAGTTTTTCTTCATTTGCTGCATTTTGGTTCTATTTTTGCTTCTCTACAATGGATGTTCCATTTCGAAGCCCACTGTTAATGGAACTACCACCAGTCCAGCTGTGCCATGAGTGCATGATACGACTCTTCGGAGTTCCACTGCTCCAGGAACTGAACACTAACTGGTCATTATCATTCCGACCTGCCTGGTTTATGTGGGTACAGCCCATGTTTCATTGCCAATAGTGTCCTTCAAGTGAGCACTTGATGTCTGCCCTGCGCTGCAGTTGCCTGTTCCTATGGACATGAACCTGCTGATGTGTCCGATAATGACCCATTTTCGGAGCTGTCCCATGAACTTGAGGTGCTTCAAGCTGCATGGTATGAGCTACTCCCTGCTGGGGAGATGGGTGCTTCTGCACCAGGATTTGCAAACTTTGGCTCTAATAACATGGAAGCAGGACTACAGACTACTTCCACAGCATTGGTTAGTGATGAGGATCATGTCTGCACTTTTGGAGCTTTTGAATGGGGGTCTTCAGGAATGATCGTCTGTGGTGACTAAATCCGTTCTAGATTCGCTAAACATTGATCTTGTGGAAGAACTCTTGGGTGCACCATCCTCCACCTAATTCGGCCACCCTTTTGAGATTTTCAGTTCCATTTAATGTTATACTTATATATTTGATTATTATGCTTTTTAGCATTGCATTGAATTAGCTTAGCTTGTGATATTTTTTATTTTTGTTAGTCACTAAGTTACTTTCCTGACCAAAGAGGTAGTGTAGTGATGTCCTTTCTGGGCCCACTTTGGTTCTCTCTTAGTTTAGCATATTAGTTGTTTCAGGCTGCTTTTGTTTGCACAGCCGCACACAACATTTTTGTTTTTGTGAATGTTTTTTAGAAATATGCTGTACATGTTGTTTTCTTATTCAGTGACTTTTCTTAAGATTTCGTCTGCACATTTCGTACAAAGACATTTAAAATACATAACACCAAGTTGTACTGTTTTCTGATCGATCAGCAACAGCTTCTATCGTTTTAGACATAACACAATAGCAGAGCTTCAGCTTTCCAACACAATACTTTTATCATGTAAAATGTGTTTTGTCCCTTTGTGGACAGAGAGGTGAATTCGGGCAGAAAGACCTGTTCTGGAACTAACATACGTCAGGCATGGGATTCATTGCTAATCCCAGAGATCACAAATATATCCCTTTGCTTAAACAGTAAGAATAGGCTTAGACAGATAGAAAACTTGCTATGGTTGTGTTGTTCATGGTATACAGACTTCTGTTAATGTTAATTACTTTGCTTAGTTGTATTTGTTTACTAATCGTAGAACATCTGCTTCATAATACACTATGATAGTTTCAATATATGTGTTGTAAACTTTCATTGTGTCCTTCCTTTACTAAGGGCATGCATGAATGAAATATGCAAAGTGATATCCTGTTTCAATGGTTTCCTTGGGGACTAGAGGTTCATGTTCTATGTTTGCCAAAATCATCTGCTACTCTGGGAAGGTTATGAGTGCAGGTGAGTCACTGTGAGCTAGCCCATATTTGGGCTCCCAGGTACTGACATGGTAGACAGACACAGTCCCTATTTTCTGACGTCCTTTCACCCCAAGGCACAGTTCTGCTTACGAGCAGAATCCCTAAGATTAACCCAGTCTCAATCCCAGTGCCTCTGCAAAGTCACTGGACTAGCTGGGATAAGGATTGTCAACTTTTGCAAGAGTGGCCAGCATTAAATTTGACATACAAGTCGACTGCACTAGTGAGTCACTTTTAATGTCCCCTTTAATTTGATACCTTACATGACATGGTTAGGTAGCCTCTATCAGGAGTTAGACTAAGTGGAATGCCAACTGTTAACCCCGTAATTACCTTATAAGGCTACTTAACTATCCTCAGCAGACACCAACACTTTAGGGTTTTGCTGTACAGACATATCAAAAATGTATGTCTTAACAATATTCAGCTCCTTGTCTTAGGGCTTCATGGGCCTACCTTAGAGGAGACTTATATATAGTTAAGGGACTTGGATACTTTGACACTAGTGGTAGTTGCAAAGTCGTGTGTGCAGTGCATGCACAGCCTCTGCAATGGCAGTTGAAAGTTGGGTTTTCACTTTGTCACACACACAGTGACACAACCAGTGCTGCAGCTCTTGTGTGGACAGCCACCCTTACACGCCCTGGGTACCTGGGTACCATATACTAGGGACTTGTAAGTAAGTCAGAACATGCTAATTGGGGTCATCCAGTTAAAAATATCATTTTGAAAAGGAAAGAACACTATCACTGAGTTCTGGACAGCAGGCCTCAGTGCACTCTCAAAGTCGAAAACCAGCAGATAGTGTTCCAAAATGGGGAAAAAGTTGGGGAAAACCTGCAAAAAGCCTGATTTCTCTCAGTACTATGTCTAAATCAATGGGGTAGATTATTCTCAAAAGCCTCTAAACTATTTACTTGATACATTTTTGGGAATATTAAATCTAAAAGCAGGACCCTTCCCAGTCAGCTGGCAGTTGAAAATAAGCATCCTATCCACATACAAAATATATTACGGGAATAACAGGATCCTCTAAAGTGAGATCTTGAACTGGCTCTCCATAAATTTCAAACCCATATTCTTCTTGTGTTCTTCTTTTGTAAATGCACAATTTTCCTTTCAATCTCCTGTCTAATTTTAATCTAGGATACTCCCTCTTTTCTTTGTAGTCATCTTCCTCATTTTTCCACACATTCTTTGAAACATCTTCCCTTTCTGTTGCCTTATGAATTACGAAAGCTCTCCTTTCTTCTAAAGACTAAATACATTTTTGTTCTAGTGGACTCAGAGAACATGTTAAGTTGTGTTCATATGCGTCAACAGTGTCTATTCTACTAGGGGACCTAAATAAATACCATGCTTCCTCTATCTCCTTGGCTTGTGGGTGAGGTTCATTCTCTTATGAAAAGTGACTTCTGAAAAGATAAAACCATAATTGGAAAAATAATACCCAAAATTATTCTACCTATAAAATAAGCTAAGCAATATACTACAGGTGATTCCATATGAAAGAGGAATATGATGATAGGTTACATCCTCAGCAGCTGAAGCAGATAAATGTGTTCAAACATACCTATCTTTAGGGGCTAAGGCATGCATGTACTCTTGCACTAATCTAGAATAAATGTTTGATGTGAAATCTCCCTCTGACATGTCTAAATATGAAGCCTTAAGTTTTATTTGATCTACTGAATGTGCAGGAAATGTAGGGGTAGATCTAAGGGTTTCTGTTTCAGTAGAAATACTCATACCCACTAAAAGGGTGTTTAATACTAGCACAACAACCTTTAATGTCACAGCAATCACCAATATAAGTCTATTCTTGGTAAGGAAGCACATGTTTGTCTGCAGTCAGACCTTGAGTTGAGTATAGCAGCAAGCAGACTTGTAATATTCTGCAATTGTTCACACTTGTGCAAATTGAGCAAAACGTGTTGTTATTAGCGGTTATTTCATTCAGCTTATATACAGCAGTGTTTGTGAGACATCCTTAGGCCGACTCAGTCTTCTTCAGAAATGACAACCCTACTCTTCTACTGCAGTCTTGGTCCTAGGCAATCTTCTTAATTCTTTCTTCCTTTTTTTCTCTTTTAAATACTTTTTTTTTCTTAAGACAGTAAAGTTTGTTTCAAGTCAGTTCATTTCAGACACAGATCACCAGTGACAGGATAAGACTAATGCCAAAATTGATCAAGTTCAGGAATCAATCTCTATTACTGTGGTGGCACATCATGGGTTCTCAATTGGCTCTGCTCCCAGTTTGTTTGCGTTATAGATGGTCACATTGGGCACACTGTCTGTGTAGTAAGTCCACTCGGGTACTGAATATCTGCAACAAGATACTCTTGCTTTATTTGGTCTTTTGAGTGTCTGTTGGCCTCTTTCAGCTTCACTCACACCACTTGAATCTGTTTCTTCAATGATGGTTTGTGGTATACGTTCAACTGACATACTCAATCTCTGTCTCTCTACTTCTTGACCACTCTTCTCTCTCTTTGACGCTCTCACTCGTTCCATCACTAGGGTTGCTTGTCAGCACCTGTGGTGGCTTTGCAGCCTTTCCCCACTCTGGTCTTGTCTCCCATTCCTCAGGTACTTCTACACCACTCTGTGAGACTTCTGGGACTTGGGTGGTTGGAGAACTCTGGTGCACAACACCCTCCTCTGATCCTGCTGACAGACAGGCACAGGAGGTTGTAAACTTGCTTCAGGCATCATCACATTTTCGAGCGATCACCTCACTCTGTGGGGTGCGTGCCATGTACAAAGTTAGGCAGTCCTCCACACTTCACAGCAGTGTTGGTGATCAGGATCACCTGGTAGGGTCCTTTCCATCTTGGCTCCAAGAACACTACTGACTAAAGTTGTGGCACTGCTCTTGATGCATAAGGAGAATAGCAGCTCCAACCTGGTGAGAGACAGACCGTACTACATCAGCCAGTCCTTTGCAGTAGCTGAGACTCATGTAATCTGTGATATTTGCAAGCACATTTTCAGGCACAGCAGGCAGTCTCATGTCATGTCCCATGAATATTTCATGCGGCGACAATCCTGTTTTTCGGTCAGGGGTACTCTGGAGTTCATAAATGCCAAGGGCAAGGCATCTGGCCATTTCAAAGAAATGGATGCACACACTTTGGCTAAACGGGACTTCAGTGTCCTGTTAATCTGTTCCACAATACCCGAAGCTTATGGTCTGTAACTAAAATGTAATCACTCTTCCACTCGTAGTGCCACACACAACATTCAAAGGTTCTCATTATTAAAATGAGTCCCTCAGTCTGACTCCAGAAAAACCGGAAATATGAACTATGGCAAGAGTTCTCCCAATAGCAATTTGGCTACAGTGAGACTGTCATTCTCCCATGTTGGGTAGGCTTCCACCTATCCAGAGAAAATGCACACTATGAACAGGACATATCTCAGCCCGTTACAAACAGGCATCTCAATGAAGTCCAAGTACGTTCTGTTAAAGGGCCGTCCTGATCTACCTATGTGACTCAATGTTTCTGGTGTTCTTCTCCCTACATTCCTCTGTTGACATGTCACACATCTATGACATTACTCCTCAGCCATAACTCTAAATTGGGATTTAACCAATTCTGCCTGAACAATCTAACCATGGCATATATCCTTATGTATGTGGGACCATGAAAATGTTGAGTCACTGGAAACAGCAAACTATCAGGCAACACAGGTCTTCCATCAGTTGAAATCCATATCTCATTTGCATTCTTGATTAAGTCTGGGCGGTAAACTCCGCTCCGCTCGCGGAGTTTGCAGAGTTTTCTGCATTTCGTGTTACGCGGAGCTCACGGAGTTCCGAAAAACTCTGCTTTGCGTTGCGGAGTTTTTTTCCTCACCCGCGTTCGTCAATGTCAAGTTGGCGAGCGCAAGCGAGGAAAATCCACCTCCCAGCAAGAATTTTCCTCGTTCGCGATCGTCAACATCAAGTTGGCGAGGACGAGCGTGGAAAATCAACCTCCCAGTGAGATTTCTCAACGCGGGCGGTCAGATTGCTCATTTTGAGTGGTCGCGTATGCCCCCGACCGCTCGTGTTGAGAAACCGCCCGCTCGCGTTGAGAAAGCTGCCGCTCGAGTAAAAATCTACTCTAGCAGCAGAAAAGAAGCAGCGCCCGCTTGCGCTGTGCATGATGCCGTTCGCGATGATTGCACAGTGCGGACAAGCACCTGGCACTGACAATCACCGCAAACTGCTATTATCTAAAGAAACTCCGCCGCTCGCGGAGCTCCGCGGAGTGCGGTGGAGTTTTTTGTGCACTTCGCGGAGTTCCACATAGCGGAACTCTGCAAACTCCGCCGGGGGTTATTCTTGATACATCCTGCTCTAACCCATCCTTGTTGTTCAGCTGGAACCGAAATGAGGAACAGACTTTCCTCATGCAAAGGGATAGAGAATTATGCCTGGCACAATTCGACTGTGGTGTACCACTCAGCATCACAGGGTATATGAAATAATGTTATAGCTGGATTCGGTACCACAGGACAACATGGAACAACTATATTATTATTCTTGCTTAAGTCCTTCACAATACTATACTTACAATTCAGCTTCTGCAAGCCCATAATCAGTGAGTTACATGGGCTTCCCATGATCTCTTCCAAAATCCTCTGTTGTATTATTGACTCAATTACTGGGGTAATTCCAGCCGCTGTCTCGGGTGATAGATTGTATAGTGGTGTTTTCGGATAATCAGCATTAGGTTTAATCGTTATTCAGACAGGTTCTACACCTATAGTGAGTACAATGTCTTTCCCTAAAAAATCTCATACTTCAGGTTTCACAATATTTCTTGAATCAGGAAGTAAGGCCTCTACCGTCCTCACAGGGAACATCCCTATCGCTGTCCCTTGTCGGGCCATTTTGAATTCAAGACCCTTATCATGTATTTGGAACGTAACGCCACCTTGTGTACAGTAAATAGTGCAATTTAACTTGCAGAAAGGTTCCTTTCCAAACAAGTTTACGGGACTCGAATCACATATAACAAATTTGTGATCTTCTTCAAATGAGGCTATTTTAACAGGGACTTTTCTTTGATACAGGGTTACTTATTTGTTTATTTGTAACATCTACAACTTCGATCTGTTTTCCGAAGAGGGGTAGGTCTGGTACCTCCGCTGTTCTAACAGTGAAGTGGGTAGCACCAGTATCGATCGCAAATTACATTTGTTGGTCATTCACCTAGCCTTCCACGAATAGGTCACTCTGGTCTACCTCTAAGACTGCACCAAGCACACATTCTTCCTTCCCCTCAGGCACCATCATTGTGATTGATCTGAGTCAAAACTCTCATTCTCAAACATGGGGTACTGTTGAAATGGGTTCTGATTCTGGAAGGAATTTGGTTTTGTTCTCTGGTCTTGATTCACATTGAACCTGGGGTTGCCCATGTTATGGGAGGGCATCGGAGCGTGTGGGACTTGCATCACTGAGACTTGTGACTGATTTGAATTTTGCATTCTCTGGATCGAGTCATTCTGCATTTGGGTTGGATTGATATTTTGCATTTGACCATCACTTACTACACAATTGGGGTTTCCCAATGGCCTAACTTATTACAATAATGACAGGTAGTCAATTGCTTCAAGGTCGCTATATCTACTTCTGATTTTGAATCAACCGGAACAGCCCATCCCCTACCAAGTGAAACACAATTTCCACCTTGTGCCATTTGGCTTCTGCTGTGTAATCCTGAACTTTGTAATAAATACAGCTGAGTCTGAAACCCTTTCTGTGCTCGCTTCATCTGCGCCAGCATAAATCTCTCCTTAAGTCTCCTCTGTTTAATTTCCTGCTCATCACTACAGTACTTGTCATACTTCAAAATCTCATCCAATGGTTTGGACTGCCAACAAATCACATTCTGCTGGCTATGCATGGTAATCTCTGGATGCAATCCTAGAACAAACTGTGACACAAAAATCCCCACATCTCCCTTTTCAGGGTTCTCTTGACTGCTGTGTTGTTTAAACACCTGCAACAATCATGCATAGTAGCCATGCACTGATTCTCTAGCATCCTGGATCGTATTGTTGATCTTAAGCCAATTGATATGCTATGCACGGATCTTTTCCTTCAGAAATGTAATCACCTCATCATACTTTGTCGTCACAGTAGGAGGCAGTGCATGAGTCCGTGAATCCCTTAGAGGTTCTATATAAGGCCACAGTACGGCTATCTTACACTCAGCCCATTAATCTCTCTGCACCACAATGTCAAAAAAGGTATTCAAATCTACCCACAAAACCTTAGCAATCTTAACACATCTGTCAATCTGTGTGTACCATTTGGAAGGATTCTCTCTCAGTTTTGGAAAAATGTTCATAAATGACGCAAGATCAACTCAAGTCCAAGGCACATGAACAGACCTCCACCTGGCACCTCTCTCATAGGGAATGTCTGAGCCTTATTTACATCTGGGGTGGTTGGAGGTGGTTTCCCATCCACCTCATTCTGTCTGTTTGCTTCTTTTTTATTTTTTGTTTCTTTGCCCACTTGCTTTCCAACCTGTTAAAATGTCTCCATTTCCAAATGCCATTAATCAGTTCAGTAATATGTAACCACAACTCTGAAGATCACATGGTGACAACCACATCATCATCTAGTTGAGCTCTGTAACTCTTCTGCAAGGGAAGACTTCCAGAAAGATCACCATCATAAATTCCTGCCAATTCTGACAGCTGTTCATGGGTCATTGCTGCATGTCTAGTGATCTCTTTACTCAACTATATCAGCTTTTGTTCCTACTACTGATTCAAATGTGAAAGGGCTAAACATTCTCTGACAATCTCTTTGAGTTATACCTTCAGCTTTGGTACATCCAATGGTCTAATTTGAGCCGGACTTGCAGATTGTGACTCAGGCTCATCTGCCCCTCTACTCTCAGGAGTCTCCTCAAACCATGGGGGTAAAATTCCATTATCAAAAGGTTCCATTCCATTTAGAACAATTGTTGTCATAAAAACAAGTTTTCCTCCTTCTCTTAAGGTTTGTACATTTTGTGGTGGGCTCCAAGCAGCAATCTGTGAATTCTGTGATGTCAGGCTAAACCCAGTCATGGCCACTTCACCTACAGTGCCTGAAACTGCTTTAATCAGAACAAACGTCACTGGGGCAGGTACAGTGTGAATAGCAAAAGTTTGAGCTGTTATGGCTTGGGACATCGGTGAAGCTATAGACACAACAGGGCTAGGAAAACTGGGCCAGCCATGATAGTAGGTGCCTCACTAGACGCAACTGCAACAGGAAGAGTTGGTGGTGCTCCTCTAATCTGAGTCACATTTGGGTCAACAGGGGCTGTGGCAATAGTACTACTACTAGCAGTACCACTGGCTTGACCTGTGGACTGGGAAGCATAAGGTAGTGGATGTGAGGACAACAAGGCCTCTAAGAGGTCATCACCAGAGTCAGATCTAGAGTTCTCTGTGAACAAATGCAAAAAACCAATTGATGGACAGAATGCAGAACAATGTCCAGTACAGAGACCCCAGTACAGAGATCTAGGCCTAAATCCATCATTTTTTTGCTCACCATGGCATTCCTGTTTGGACCCAGCCATATGCAAATCAGTCTTGACCCTGCACCCAATCGGAACAGTCCAGCCCGAACTGCCAGGCCAGGTCCTACCTGGACTGGAAACAAGCATCCTAGGGCCGGTTTCGGGGTTTCACCCCTCATCAGTCAGGAAAGCTTGACTCCAGTGGCATGGAGAACACGGGATTCACGTCTGGGCATACCTGTCCCACTCGGGGTGACAAATGCAAAAAGAACAATTGATGGACAGAATGCAGAACAATGTCATACATTCACCCCAGTACAGAGATCTGGGCCTAAAACCATCGTTTTTTTGCTCACCATGCCATTCCAGTTTGGAACCAGCCATATGCAAATCAGTCTTGACCCTGTGCCAATGGGAACAGTCCAGCCCAAACTGCCAGGCCAGGTCCTCTCTGGACTGGAAACAAGCATCCTAGGACCGGTTTCGGGGTTTCACCCCTCATCAGCCAGGTTAGCTTGACTCTAGTAGCATGGGGAGCATGGGACCCACGTCTGGGCATACCCGTCCCACTCGGGGTGACAAATGCAAAAAGAACAATTGATGGACAGAATGCAGAACAATGTCATACATTCACCCCAGTACAGAGATCTGGGCCAAAATCCATCGTTTTTTTGCTCACCATGTCAGTCCAGTTTGGACCCGGCCATATGCAAATCAGTCTTTACCCGGCGCCCAATGGGAACTGTCCAGCCCGAACTGCCAGGCCAGGTCCTCCCTGGACTGGAAACAAGCATCCTAGGACCGGTTTCGGGGTTTCACCCCTCATCAGCCAGGACAGCTTGACTCCAGTGGCATGAAGAGCACAGGACCCACATCTGGGCATACCCGTCCCACTCGGGGTGACAAATGCAAAAAGAACAATTGATGGACAGAATGCAGAACAATGTCATACATTCACCCCAGTACAGTGATCTGGGCCTAAATCCATTGGTTTTTTTGCTCACCATGCCATTCCAGTTTGGGCCCAGCCATATGCAAATCAGTCTTGACCCTGCCCTCAATGGGAACAGTCCAGCCCGAACTGCCAGGCCAGGTCCTCCCTGGATTGGAAGCAAGCATCCTAGGACCGGTTTTGGGGTTTCACCCCTCATCAACCAGGATAGCTTGACTCCAGTGGCATGGAGAGCACGGGACCCATGTCTGGGCATAAAGAACAATTGATGGACAGAATGCAGAACAATGTCATAAATTCACCCCAGTACAGAGATCTGGGCCTAGGATGCTTGTTTCCAGTCCAGGGAGGACCTGGCTTGGCAGTTCGGTCTGGACTGTTCCCATGAGGCACAGGATCAAGACTGATTTGCATATGGCCAGGTCTAAACTGGAGTGGCATGGTGAGCAAAAGAATGATGGATTTAACCCAGATCTCTTGACTGGGGGTGAATGTTTTGATTTGTTCTGCATTCCGTCCATCAATTGTGTGTCTTTTGCTTCTCTGTGAAATCGGCATCTTTGTCTCCCTGTGTTCTTTTTTGTTTAGTTACATCCTAGTTCCCTCAACTATGCATTTCCTCCACCTATGTTCTTCATACCACTTGGCATCTGAGTAATTTCGCACCATTCGCTTAGCTCTAGTCTGGTATTCCTCTTTCTCTTTTGCGCGTGCAGCACGCTCCCAAGCAATGTGCGGGTGTAGGAGAAGATTTAATGTCATATATTACTCCCCTCAAGTTCTCAATAACTCTCACATAAAATGTGCTATACTGAGGAAATTGTAACGACTCTTCTTTCTTAGTGATCTTATGCCATTAACGAAGCCACAAACATGTGTGAAGCCCTATATTTGTTGCCATATAATGACCTGGCACACCTTCTGATGGAGCTTCCTTGCCCTCTTGGACAGGAACTTGCACAACACCCCTCATTAAATCTCTACAGGCTCTTAAACATTTCATGATTACGACGAAGCAGCAATGAAATGAACAAATTTCACGCCACATATGCAATGTTTTAGTCCAAATCACAATTCAATACAGATCACTTGTGTCCAATCCCAGCACAATTCCTTTCTCCGTGGACCTATCGCAGCATGACACTTGATGACACAACAACCAATTCCAGGGTGACACTTTCTGACTCAATCTTCACTCTTCGCAGAGGTTCAACCTCCTTCACAATTTTCTTTATGTCAACTTCTACAACTCTAAGGCCAGCACAATAAACAAATAACTCATGTCTACTCCACTAAAGAATTCAGAGTAATCACTCACAGAAGAAAACAGCAGGGAGTACCACTTTCCAACTTACACACACACATATGAAATCTCGACCAGCGGGAAATCATCCCGAGTGATGCAACTTCCCCTCTGCACAATAGGGTCTACCAGCACTAATCATTATTAGTACACTCAAATCAATAAGTTACAGCTCCCTATCTCAATTGTGCAATTGATGGCACATCACGAACCGTCACCACAAAACCTAGCAGACAAGTTAAACAATCATATGCTTGTTATCTTGGACTGTGACTAGGCCAATAACAACTTCAACAGCTCATCACCAAGCAAATATGCATATTTACAACACTAAACCATAGACCACACCCACGTAAAACACACAACTTCCACACAATACTGTAAACTCAACATAAACAATTGCAACACACAACTCTATTAATTCCCACTTCTCCACCATTGCAAATGCCGCCAGAACTGTCAAAATTGTCAATCTTCAAAGTTTGGCCATAAACTTTAGGGTCATGGGCAATTTGGGCAGGGGCGCGGTCCAATCAGTTCTAGATTTTCTAGACCTTTCTAGCTCCTTCTTTTCTGTGACATAACCATCCTCCTGCTACCACTTAATGGAGAGTTTTAAAAAAAATCTTAGTCTATGGGTGTAATCGTCATACAAACCTTGCCACTTGTTGTATGGACCTTTGTTATTCTATGCGGCGAAGTACTTAGAACTAGCATTTAAATACATTTCCATAAACAGTGAAACCACTGGGGCTCCACAGGTAACAACAAGGAGAATTAAATAGGTTTAAAAGAATTTATTAACAAATTTAGTTAAGGCAAATTCTTGAAACCATTAAGGATTCAAAGTTAAGCATTATTTGTTACAAGTTTAAATAGTCCAAGAGTCCATATTTCAAGATAGGGTAAAATAGAACATTAACAAGAATTACATAAAAAATACAACATATCCAAAAAGTGTTTTCTATCCAAAAAGTTTTTTCCATAAAGGAAATCCCTAGTCTAAATTAAGCAGGTATTAGTCGTATAGGCATGGGCTGGGCAAGTAAAGGAAGGTGTCAGCTTCAAGACACTAAATAAAGGCATCTAAATGAAACAATAAGAATGTTCCGGCATGAAGCCTTTGAACTCGGGCTGTGGAGATCAGTAGAGGTGAGCAGATCTTCTCAGTTGAAAGTTAGCAGTCTCTAGTCTAAGGAACACACACTATTATTATTCAAGAAAGCACTGATTTGGAACACTACAGCTTGTTTTCACTCTTGGGAGCCATTCAAAGTACTACAGACTCTGGGAGCAGGTAAACTCCCTTCTTTCTAAGGGCAACCCAATGGTCCAAGCATGGCTATGTCCTTGAATTGTTACACTGGACAGACTGTTAGCTGCAGTCAGCTCTTCCCATGAATCACTCTCCCACCCTGTCACCACCTTCTTCATTTCCATGAGAACCTCACTGTCAGTCACCTAACACATAACAATAAACAATTAATTAGCTAGCAAAAGGCATTTGGCAACACAGCATCTGCAATGGAAAAACACTTAACGTGCAACACAAACAAGAACAGCCTTACACGTGTATAAGTTTGCATTCAAAATGACAATAGGAATATGGCTAACTTTAGATATCTCCTTCCAGATAGCAATAAAATATTTCCTTCTAGTGGCCAGAAATAGCACACAATAAAAATTAAGCAAGAAAAGACTGACCCATGCACACATTTTATCAGTAAAAGAATCCTGTCTAACAACAAAATGTGTTAAAGATATTCCATTTGAATGCTAAAATCTTTGATATCTTTTCGTACCTCATGGTACTCAAAACAGTGGCACAATGCAAGATCATGGGGTCCACCTGCAGAATGTGAGGAGTGGCCCCTGAGACCCTTGTAATTTCCTAGATATTCATAAGATTTCAGTTGAATTCGCGCCCCCAAAGACGTAGGGGTCACCTGCCAAGCAGGGCCTGCAGGGGCCTGCGTTATGCCCCTGAATCAAACCACCCAGGCCCATCTTAAGGATTTGGGGGGCCCTGGACCAAACGTATTTTGGAGGCCCCTGTTCAGACCAGCTTTGAATTTATGATCCATTTTCAGCTCTTTCATGCTCTCTTTGGCCAGGTCACTGAGAGCACAGGCACATTTGTCCAAATTCTAAATCTGTTTACATCTAATATTCAGGTATAGTGATGTGTGCTTTCAATATTATAATACAGCAGCAGCTCACCAATATTATTGCAATAATCTTTGTGACCCCCTACAATTTCTCAACTGTGAGGTCCAGTTGTGATCTATAAGGAACCTTTTTAATGGATGTTGCATGGTTTTGAAAAACAAACATTTCTCTGTAAAATACATCACCACTATTAAAAATAAGGTAAATGAAAACAAAATTTAAAACAATCTATTTAAGAATTATGTAAGGTCATCAGGGGCAAGAGCCTCTGCAGAACAGAGCTGTCTCTATCGGGGGGCGTGGGGGGCCCCCTAAACTGCTGGAGCCCTATGCCAGGGCCCACTTTGCCCATGCCTAAAACGTCTCTAAAACCACCTTTGACTACAGGCTAACATTAAGATTGGTTTCATTTTCACACACCAGGCGCAATACCAGCGCTCATTAGTCACAAGAATCATATTTTGTTTTCTATGATAAAAGTATTTATGTTTACCTAAAATGTGCATATTCAATTTGAAAGGAGCAGGCATGCCCTTTTCAGTACTTGGGTTTTGAGGCCTAAGAGTGACACGAATGAGCACGTCACTATAGCAGCAAAGCTCCACAATCTCATTCTATGGTAATTGAACCTAAATGTGAATGCAGGTTACACCCAGCTAGTTAATAAATGTCGTTATAGCATAAGAGCTTTCTAATGTGCAGCTGAACAGGTACACGCAAAACATTCCATCCAAGCAGCCAACACAGCTGTTAGTCTTCAAGATCTTATTGGTAAACATCGTTTACCACAAATCCTTTTCCCCGCAGGCTATTACAACGCGGTCATTACAACGACTGCATTGCAGCAACGCATACCATTACCCCGCAAGTCATAACGACTTACGGGGGGGTCAGAAGGTGTTGGATTTAAAATACAACACCCTCCCTACTGTTGCACAGACTGGAGTTGGAATAGTAAATTATACTATTCCAACATCCAGCGCCCCCCCTAGTGCAAGTCGTTGTTATGACTTGCGGGGTAATGGTATGCGTTGTTACAACGCAGTCGTTGTAACAACCGCGTTGTAATAGCCTGCGGAGAAAAGGAATGCGTTGTGAGGAGGCATATTCAATCTTATCACGTGCACTCCACCAAGTCCTGACGACTCAAACAGCACTGTCCTACATACAAAAGTAAGAATATACCAGATATGCTGTGGTGAATATGTTCTGTAGCAAATCCCAAGAGAGGTGCTTCTCAGTTTCCTGCATAATGTCATGTTAAATAATACATTTATAACCTCATACACTCGATCATCCCACAGGTGGCACCATCTGACAAATGCTCACCCTATACAATTAGGTAGTCACTTAGCTCGATTTCTCCGTCACATCCTCAACAGGTTCCGGCTGTTCCCACATTGTACTACATTAGTTAGTGTATGTTTTAATCAGTGCCGGACTGGGAACTGAAACCAGCCCTGGCAAACTTCTCGGCCGCCCCCCGGGGAGTAGGGGTGGGTTGGTGCGGCAGAGCTGTTTGCTAGGGTCAGTTTCGCCTGATTTTGTTACAGGGGGCCGATATTGCTGGCCCCAGTAACAAAACTGGCCCTCCAGGGCCCCATAACCGGCCCCCACCTTGGCAGCCCACCAGGGAAACGCCTGGTGTCCATTACAGCCAGTCCGGCCCTGTTTTTAATTAGGGCTGTGCTCATTGTGGGGGAACAATGCAGGACCCTGCAGCCTCTTCGGAGCAGAGGGGCCCCCAACCTTTTAGGAGTACCCAACCCTTCAGGGGCCCCCATTTAGCCCAAGGCCAATGAATAGCTGTGACATATGGAAGACACAGCGGCCCCTCATTACATCTTTCAGGAGGGCATCATTTTGCATTATGCCACTGGCTCACCACCCTGCCCCATAGTAAAAGCCTGTCAGGTTTTCTAAATACATGCAATGAATTCACATGAAAAACATTTACACAAATAATTTCACTGGAGAGTACTTGCAATGGCCATCCTTGTTAGTTTGCACAAAAAAAACAGATTTCGGGCTCATTTACGATGTCCGTGTGCCATGCTTGCACCACACAATGTGGTGCATGCATAACGCAAAGCTCCAAGAAATATTTATGAAGCCACGTAAAGCCCCTTTGCATTGGTTTGAATGGCTTCACAAATATGGAGTAATGCAGTGCAGCCCAAATCACTGCATTACCTTACTCTGCGCAAGGAAGACGTTCCATGGGAATTGCGGTTGGTTTTCCCACGCAACTCCCATGTTTTTTGACGAATTCTCACATTTATAAGGACTTGTAAACCTGGGAATATGTCATAGTCGTACCCTCCCCAGGTGAGGCATAATGAGGTGAAATATCTTTATTTCTCCTCGTTTTTTCTTCTTTCCGTGTGTGTATTCTACAGCACACATAGAAAGAGGAAAATGCCTCTATGGATTGTTTTTATGCAGGAAGGTGCACCTTCCTGCACAAAAACTATCCTGCCTGTAATGCAGGCACCCTTGCACCATGGTGCAAGGGCGCCAACGTTGCTACTAGGCTGCAGAATGGCGCCAGCACACGGAGATGATAAATACGGTGCATTCCTGCCCTTTCCCTGTGACGCAGGGCAGCGCAGCAAGGAAACTTGATGCCCTGCCCTGTGCCACCATTCTATGAAATATGCCCCTGGGTTCTACTGTTGAGTAGGTTGATGAGCTCAGCCTTAGTTACTGTGTGCAATCGAGGGCACCAAACACTTGGAAGCAGCAGGCTCAGTATGTGCTAACTATAGCTTTCATACTTCTACGGTTGGACTGGGACAAAAAAAGAGGCCCAGGCACCAAGCTAAACGTGGCCCCCAATAGTGAATTCAATAGCAAAAAGATAGCCCATGTATGCAATTTGGGGTTGTTTTGACTGGTAAAGGTATGCTGTATAAGTGTTTTGCATTTGAGCTTGCTGCAGATAATGTTTGTTTTAATATCAAGGAAATCACCACTAAAAACCGGCCCAGCAGACAAAAAAAAAGGCACACAAACAGCTAAAATAAAACTGTTGACAGACCAACCTGTCAAAGTCAGACCAGCCCAACAGGCACTGCCTGATTGCCCTATAGGCCAGTCCAACCCTGCGTACTGCTTATTGGGGAGAGCGGATTGGACGCTTGAATGTCTCACTTCAAAAAATCCTTTTGCTTGTGTTGTCTTGGCTCAGAACAGCTGTAGATAGTCAGAGGCACAGTAGCTCGACAACACTGTCACACCTTGTTCACCCAGTAGCTGATCAAGGGGTAAAAATGTTCATTCTGTCTCCCCACAAAGTGTCCAAGAGGTATTCTGAGATATAAAGACTGTATCACTTAAAATGAGCTCTGCAAGAGGTAATTTAATTTAAGACACAGTTGCTGCCACACTTTTGGGTTGACTGCTGTCTTGAGTTGTTGAAATGTGGGGTCGGTGATAATTTATCACCTTAGAAAGAGCTAAATAGTTGCTTGTCACAGGATCTATAAATGCATGTACTGCTTTTAGCTGGAAATGTAGCAATATTTTCGACATCTCTAAAGTAACATAATAGCACAAGAAACCATAACAAGGCACAACACAATAAAACAGTGAAAACAGACCCCAACATAAACATAGTACGACACAATAACATCACATTGCTATAATGCAAAACAAAAGCAAAGCAGCAAAAATAAACAGAACAAACAGCCACTAAATCAAAATGCCCCACAACAAATGTTCACAAATATTCTTGTCACACATTACCACTGCTAGAAACCTGGCTTCATAATATGGTGTGGAATAATGTTTGCACCAAGCAATGCCTGAACCTGCCATAAAGGACGTGAAATAGCGCAAATCACAAATGTTTTGTGATAATGCTCTCACAGTTCCACTTTCTCAGGTTCTATATGTTCTATATGTTGAGAATGTTTAGGTCTATGCGTGCTCAGTTTGTACATAGGATATGTAGGTCTATATGTTAATCTGAACTGAAAACAACATTGTATAGTGCAGAGTATCAACTTAATTGTTGAGGCTTTATTTAATCTTTAATAATTGATGTTAATACCCTATCTAATGATTCCCTCTTATCAAGTTCAAAAGAATGAATGACCAAGATAAACCTAGCAAGTATTCGAAGGAATGCTTTGACATTACGTTCTAATGTTAGCAGTATGCACATAACCCAATACACTACATTGTCGGCATTGTAAAATGTAGCTTGCATGTTAAATAGGATCTATGCAACAAAAGAATTAATGCACTGACCTAAGATACAAACCTGTGTCTTGCAGTGTAGATCAAATCAAATCAAATTGTTATTGTTTACAGCCATAACATCCCATAACAATTGACAGCACAATGTAAAACGCAACTTTGTAATTAGAATTCACTGTTGACTCTAAAATCACATAAAATAAAGATACAAATAATCCATTAAACTGAGAGATTAAAAAAATTATAAATGGTCATATGTCCAAGCAGCAACTGCCTACATGTTCGTGTCAGGAGTCCACGACTAAGCAATAAGCCAAACCTATATACTATCATATAATGCACATAGAGCATAGAAAGGATGGTAAAGGGCAGTGGCGGCTCGCATAGGGCATGCTGCGGGCGGTGAGGCGGGGCGGGGGGTAGTAAACTCGGACATACGACGGAACGTAATAATTACTTTCCTCCGTTCCGTCGTATGTCCGAGTTTACTACCCCCCCAGCCTGCGCCTCCCCCGCCTCACCGCCCCGCAGCACACCCTATGTGAGCCGCCACTGTAAAGGGTATTTAAGTGCTGTTAGTTTTATGATCGTAAAGTGCATATAAGTAGTCCATGCTTAGAGGTTAACATTTTGAGCAGTCAACCTTTTGTTTTGCTGAATTGCCAGCAAATGCGATTTTCTCTATTGGAATATCTCAGGAGGGACCGCTTGATGTATTTTACAATGTCTATCTAGGAGAAGGTTTATTTGGTTCAAAACCATTAAGTGCATAAGAACGTTTTTGAAGCTTATAGTCATAAAGTGCAAATGCGTTAACCTTACCCTCAGACGTTTAAAATATCTCAGGAAGGACCACTTGATGTATATTACAATGTCAATCTAGGAGAAGGTTTATTTGGTTCAAACCATTAAGTGCATAAGAACGTTTTGGAAGTAGATGCAAGTCTTATTCCACATTCTTGTTGCTGCTGCAGATTTGTCAGATTTCAAATTAGATTTGTTTCAATTTCCAGCACATTGTCTCGTTTACAAAAGAGGTGTATCTTATGAAATGGCCAATCAAAAGGCAAATCACATGGAACCGATTTTACTACAGTACATAAATAGTTTTCACCATCAGTATAATAGAGACAATTTTTGGCAAAGCCAACAGATCCAGTGTTGGATGCAGACCTTTTGGCTTTATAAACATTTGCTTTGTTTTTGACATGTATTTTGGAAGGCTTTATCATAAAAAAGGGCTGCCTATGCATGCACACACATGAGCATGCCTGAGAAACGTTTTTGAAATGGTTTTTGTAATGAAATTTTGCAAAACCATTGGAAATGTTGGATGCATGGACATACATAGGCAGCCACTTTCAATTGCTTTAAAGCCCATTGAGAGATGGCTGCCCATGGGTTTAGCACACGATTGGTGCTGCCGGAAGTGACCTGACAAGATGTGGCACATTGCTGAGAGCATCAAGGTAAAGTGATAGCGTCGGTGGTGCTATCATGCCCTTGCACATTTAAAAAAGTTACTTATGACATGTTCAATGGCATCATTGATGACATCACAGATGGATGTTTTGGACAATGTGTCCAAATATATATAATCATTTTGGCACATTGCCCAACACGTCCATCAGTGATATCATCAGTGACAACATTTAACATGTCCAAAGCGATGTAATATGTGAGGTCATAAGCAGTGGATGGTAGAAATGCAAGTTATAGCTAGCTCACAGAACTATAACTGGTGAATTTCAGTGTTTTTTTTCTTTTTGAAGCATTCGTTTTTAACTCATTTTAACACCTAACTATAACATTACTTTTTAATGTTTTTTTTTTTTAAAGCTAAGATCAGCATTGATGGAAGCCATCGAGGACATTAGAGGTGCCCTAGATGAGGCGGGAAAGGCTGTTCTGATTATGTTAGACCTTCCGCTGCCTTCAATACGGTTCCCTCACTCGAGGCTGCTGGCCCGCCTCCAATCCATCGGGATTGGAGGAATGGCCCTAAAATGGCTGGCCTTTTTGAAGGAGACAAGTCAGGAAGTATGGGTACCTCCTTTTTCGGCAAGAGCACGTGAGCTGACAATGGGAGTGCCTCAGGGCTCGGCCCATATCCCCACATTATTTCATGTGTAACTCACTCCTTAGCCCAGCTAGCAGAGGCCATAGGGGCTAAGGTGATCTCATATGCCATTGACAATCAGTTGCTGTTTGCTTGTGGAAAGGGTGAGGAGTTTGCAGGAGAGACCATTAAAAAATGCCTTTCATCTGTGTTCCATTAGATGACCACCCACCAATTTAAATGTAATGCGGAAAAGACCAAAATATTATTCTTCAGCTCTAATGCACCAGATTCGTAGCAGACCTTGTGGCTGAAAGACGCCCCACCCCCAGGCCCTCAGGAGGGAATAGTTAAGAACTTGGGCGTCAAATTTGATAAAGCTATCTCCTTTCATCCACAAATTAAATCAGTGGTTGGCACATGTTTTGGGCTTCTGCATTCTCTAAAAAACTATGGAGTTGCCTTGTATCTGGGACTTCCGAACTATCTGCTTAATAGTCTTCAGGTGGTCCAGAATACGGCAGACTGCACTCTCCTTAACGTGCCTGCAAGAAATCATGTGTCTTCACACCTGTGTGCCCTTCACTGGCTTCCGATAAAGAAAATAATTATTTTCAAAACGCTAGTCCTGGTCCATAAAGCACTGCACTTTACAGGCACAGGCTATCTTAGGGATAGAATTAAACACTATGCCCCCTCCAGAAACCTGCAGTCAGCCAACAGCCTGCTGGCAAAGATTCCTAAGATTTGCCACCAGGAGGTCAGACTTTCTCCTACCTTGGTCCAGTGGCTTGGAATAAGCTCTATCTTGAGATACGCTCAGTGACTGATTTTATCTGTGTTCAAGAAAAAGCTAAAGACCTGGCTGTTCCAACAAGGGTAATTGCATAGTTTGCTTGCAGCAAGTAACTAAATGGCCTAGCGCTGGGACACTCCAAGGAAAAAATATATAATGGGCCAGGGTGAGCAAACCCTGACCCCAAAGGGCATTTGTCGGGAGGATATGAGTCTTCCCCACTTGACAATCCATTGAGTATCTGCACGCTTTAAAAATCTTATTCATTCATTCATTCATTCATTCATTTATTCATTATTATCATACCCAACTTTAATGTCACTTTAACCTTTGTGTTTTTTCAGTGAATATCAGCTTTTTTTAATGATAGAGAAGATCATCTTAGCATACCTCAAAATATTTATTACTTAAACCTAGTTTTTTTTTTGTGAATTTCTAGGACTTTTTTTTAACATATTCTCCCAACACCTCCACTGTGCACAGCTTTCAGTCATTCACAACAAGGGTTTTTCACAGGCCTGGCACCTCCTGTTTGCCAACCCACCAGAGCCTTTCCTCCATGGTCAGCTGCAGCACCTAGTCCCCTCCTGCTTCCCCACCTTTCTCTATATGCATGCCCCTGACCCACACCCTGCCCTCTGTGATCAGCTTGCTGCTCATGCCCGTCCAAGCCTGTCCTCTGTTCTCTGTCTGAATGTCTTTGACCTTCCTGCCCTATGTAGTCACCGTGCTACCCCTGCCCCTTCCCCTCTGACCTCTGTTATATGTGTGCATACCCCTGCTCGCTCTCGCTTGCACACGTTGATATTTTGTACTGCCCCTGCTTATGGCAGCGTGTCCGATGTGGCCAGCTTGCAATCACTGACTCTTCCCCCTGCCCTCCATTCTCCATGTGCATGCCCCTCCTTTCTGCACTCTATGGTACTTTGTGATGATCCTGTCTATGAAGGCCTGCTCACCATGATCAGATTGCTACCTCCGCCCTACTTCTACTATGTCAAAAGTAAGAATGTTGGTGCTCTAGTTGTTCATTAGACCTCAGTGAGAACTGTTTTTCTCATATATTAGCCTTTATTCTCACATGGCTGAAGAAGATAGTGTGAATTTGCAAAAGATATGCTCTTGTTTAAACTTCTAGAGCACCTTCTCAAACATGGTTCATCAAATCCCAGCAGAGGATCAGTTTACATACCAATTTGTAGATTACATAGCTTGCACAACACTGCCTAAAATTAGTATGGTACCAACAACAAATGATTTATAGTGTGACTAAAACCTCTTATCACCCTCTGTATGTGGTTCTGTGAAGCTCAAAAACAGGCTTTCACAACAATGCATTTTAAGAGGGACCATGTCCTAAGGTCCTGTAATGGCTGGCACAGCATTTTGTCCATGATATGACCAGCCAGTCAAAGGGGGAGGACTCATACCCCCCACACATGCCCTTTGGGTTCAGAATTTGCTCACCCTGGCCCATCATGTCTTTTTTAATTCATTTTCAGGACACACAGACCATGTTTCTGAGTCCTTTCATGGATGCCACAACATATTCTTCAAGTTGTGAGCAACCAATCAGTGTTGATTAGTCCCCGTTAAAATTTCCAATCAGAGCATATCTGGACACCCACAGTCCTGATATCACTATAATTTGAACGCTAATTTTAGCAAACAGCTGAGCGGATTTAAACTAAATCACAAAAAGCAAGCTTTCTGAGTGAAGATCTAACTTTCTGCCAAATATGGTGCAATTCCGTTTAGCTGTTTTTTCTGTATCGCTTCTAGAAATTCCTATTGAAATTTGCATGGGAAAAGCATGTTTTGGTACCCCCCTCCTCCTTATTTTGGCCCCCACTTAATGGATCACCCTGAAAGTAGCTGATGTGAATGAACTTTTTTGAGGAGGTTTTCCGGCGTTTCATCAAACAGTGCCAAAGCAAACCAAAAAATTCTCATCCAGTGGAAACTCTGACCTAACTAGAAATACACTGTGGTGACCACCACTGTGCACTATGTATATCTTATATATGTAGATGCTCAGAGTTAATATGCTATTTAATTATTTTTTGGTAGGAGGATGCATAAATGTGTATAAGCAAAATTGAGTCACTCAAATTGAAGCTATCCAGTGGCTAAATAGAGCTGGCTCAGTGTTCTATATCGTTATCACAGTATTCTGTATTATGTGGTGGAATGGGCCATAGTTTGAGTGAAACTTGAGCAGCCAAATAGCTAAAGATATTGACTAAAAGCAACCTATTTGCATTTATTTTTCTTGTGGTTTTTATGAAAACATGAGGCTAGCATGACAACTAAAGCTGCCTTCAGGCCTGACCTAAAAAAAAAGGTAGGTTCAAATTACTTCATGTTTTGCCCTGATTCAAACATGTTTTCGTGACATGGATCATTCCCTGTTACGAATGCAGCAAAAATGTGCACAAGGTCATCCATTCCATTTTTGCAGTAGAATACAAACTATGTGATCTTGGGCACCCCGTTTTAATAGTCCATTTAAACCATAATATGTAAACAATGAACAAATACAATCATAGACGTCATTTAGGGGTCGCCAGGGGCTGCAGCTGAGACCCCTGGGTAGCTTCCTGCTACCGCTGTCACTTCCTGTGTGACACCAGGCCTCGGAGAAGGCAAAAGAAATCCCAAGAAAGAAAGGTAAACTGTCTAGTGAATAAACAAAAAAGTGAAAGAAAAACATAAATTGTTGAACAATTTACAATTCTTTATTGTGAATATGTGACCAATTATGTTAGAAAACACCTTCACCATTATGCGTAGTAAGAGTGATTTTTAGATAAAAACTTTTTAACCATTATAAGAATTCTGTGAGCCAAAAACATTTTTTGTTTTGTAACACAATATTCCCCAGTTCAAAAGAACAGAAATGTGTAATGCTTCTCTAGCATACCATGTCAGCATGCTAATTGGAATACAGCTGTATATAAAATATACATGCATTTGTATTAGTAACTGCTGTTCTATATTAACGGTGCACTTATTATGTGGTACTTGTCAGAAAAAGGTCATATGATGTCACTTCCTGTGATGACATAGAGCCCAACGGATGTTTGATGTCACTTCCACTACCCCTAGCATTTTGGTAAATCGACGTCCATGAACACAATTCTCACACTTTATACAACCACGAGGGTGCACCACTCGCAACTGTCATCATAAATCAGGCATCCTTATATATAGAGTATGTAATAGTGTGCAAATAACTCTCCGATAACTGAATCGATTAATTAAGTGACTGCTTTTGTACCAGGTTGGTACAGCTCTCTCCAGGAATGCTGCCTTCTCAACCATGGTTGTAAATATAAAAAAGCCACATTTAGTCGCTATATAAAGCTAAATTGGGGGCGAGCATTTAGAGATAAAATAAACTGGCTGTCTGAGGATCATACCCGCTGACCGGAGTCTTTTTTATTATTTCGTGGAAGAAGAAGAATTTCATTTAGAGTTCTGCCTATTTTAATTAAGTTGAGTGTTGATTTATAAAGAAATCTCTTTTATAGCTGCTAAAATAATCTAGTTGGCTTGGTACTTGCTGAAATCAGCGATTCAGCATGCTATATGGCAGATTAGTTTCTGTATGAAGATTCGTGAAGGAATTAGAGGCAAACTATAGTAATGATACTTTACTATCGCTGAAGTGCTAAACAGAGGATTAGGTGCTAAGAACAAAAGTGATCATATAACACGTATTGACAAACAATAGTCCTAGCTTTCACATGACAATGTTAGCTAACACAGGCATGCAGAAATGTATTTCCTTGTGTTAGTACATGAAAGCCAGTACAAAGATGCTGTTGTTTCTCCAAACCTTTCTAACTTTGCATGTGTGCAATACTTTACAGCACAAAAACAGGAAAACGTTCAAATGAATTCTAAGCACAGTGTTTTATACTGGAAGGGTACTCTTCCGGTACAAAACCTACGCTAGACATCCACAGACACCTTTGTACTATGGAATGGGAAGAGAGCAGCAGCACAGTTTCATAGTAGATATAGCAGTGTCCTGCTGGCTGCAGTTCTAGTTAGTGCCACTGTCTGAAGTTACTAGTGATGTCACTGGCATGAGGGAAAATGACTGAAGTGGAATTGATACGTCTAGGACCAAGAGCAGCAAAGGCGACCACTTAACCATAGGAATTCAGTTCGAAATTCAAACTGGTTATAACTCAAAATACTTTGTAAATTTTCACTGGCATTTAGCAAATCGTTGTCTTGAATATTATCGTTACATCAGTGAAATGAGTTTGGCCTAGTCATTTATTTCAAAATGCCAAATGTTAACTTTTCCTCAATGTCTTATCATTTGTGTAACTTTGTTCCATTCTACACAAGCGATAAGCTTCAGATGTTTTAGTATGTTAACTCAACTTCACTTTCCTTAAGGCCTTAAATCTTCTCCCACATTTCCCATTAACTGTTTAAATACATAAGTGCAGAATTTTGAGCTTCAACTACCACTGTCTTGGTCTCTCAGTATTTGACTTTTGAGTCTTGCATCTCCAGATATCTAATAAGCAACTCTGAGCAGAAAAATTTGGTAGACCTGATCCAGCGGTATACCAACAACAGATACTCCGCTACCATATACTCACCTGGGCCCATATAATTTTTATTTCCATATACACAAGTTGAGTAAAACCGCTGGAGTGGTTTAAAGTTTTATATTTCTCAGGATTAATTATTTAACTTTCTTAACTAACCTTTCACTGATCAAAAAGTTCTTTCCTCTGGTCAACGGACCATTAGTTGAACTAGTTGATGGTGATAATTAACTTAACCCTTAACTATTCTTTGTTTGAAGAAAATAATCACAGATTTAGGAAGTTTTAAAATCTTAATCTAATTTAAGTGCATGTGAACCATCTCAAAATTACAGTGCAGTCACCCTCATTCTTAGGAGAGAAAATTCAATTGATTAAACATCAAGCATATACTTCGGACTCATGTAATAACAAATGCTCAGAAAGGGAGAGGACAGAGAAAAGAACATCTGCAAAATACATGAAAATATATTTACCAAGAATGGTGTGAAAGACCAACCCCCTGGCCAAAGGGCTGGTGAGGGTCCCCCAGGGTAGGTCAGGAGACAAAGACTTCAGGACAGGATTCAGGACGGGACAGTTGACCTCTCTAGAATACTGACGATTGCGCCGCACCCCTCTCTGACACTCTCTTCCTCCTCGAGATTCTTCCGCGATCTTCTGATCTAACCCAATTAATTAGGAAGTAATCTCTGCTTCAGATTCTGCATTCAGTTCTTCATCAGCATCTCACAACATCTCTCCAGCAACAGCATCCCCGACTCTGCTGCATCTCCTTCTTCCGCTGCATCACTAACTAACTAAAGCTACCTTAATTATACCTTCGTTTTCTCATGTTCCACCCACTAAAGTTACAATATCGTAAAAATACGAAATCTAATTGATCAGGCAAGGAGGGATGATCCATCACACCATGCTTACATGTCATTTTATTCTGTTAAACCATTGTTCGCAAACCCATCCCCTTAATTTTTATTCAAAACTTTATTCCCATCCACTACATGTATCTTTTTGAAACATTAATAACATTACGAAGAATAGAACATCTCATTGCTGAACTTTTTACCATCCGTTCCCAGGGTATGACGCTCCAATTTGGCCTCCATTCAAGTGCTCTGTCATTGACCTTCAGAGCTTCACTCAGTAGGCATGCGCAGGCATTGAGTAAATTCATCTAGTCTGGTTATACAAGAGAGGCCCAAATGCGCACTAATAATAAAGTCAAAAAGACAAATATTACTTTCATAGAATAAATGGTCTCACTGTATACCACCCACCTCTACTCTATTTCCCTTTTCTTATTAATCCTTTCCCCGCATTAGCATTAGTAGAATAGCCTGTTTTAGTTTCAACTAAGCAGATGCCATGCACGCGAGTCTTCAGGACTCCATTTTAGTATCTTCTGCTCATGCGCTAGAAATTCCCTCCAAGCATTGTCTCGTCATACTGCGTAGATGCAGTTGACGCATGCGCAAAACAGTTTTTCCCATTTATAGTGATATTAGTCCGTTTTCATTGTTATCCACATTAGTATACACATAAGCAAGCTTCACTAACCCGCGTGTTCATGTGGTGCGTATTAATTATTCACAAAACATGGTTAGTGTTAGATTTGGGGGTCTCTAGTTGGCAGAGGTAGGTACCTTTGACCAAATAGGGACCCTTGCGTCTAGTCAGGGTAAGGGGGGTACACTCCTAAAATAACCCCTGCTCACCTCCTTGGTAGCTTGGCACGAGCAGGCAGGCTTATCTCAGAGGCAGTGTGTAAAGCATTTGTGAACACATACAGTAATCAAGTGACAACACTACAGATGGACACCACACCAGTTGTATATTAAAAATAAGTATCTTTTATATAGATTTAACACAAGACCACAAACAAAAATCCACAATACTGTACTTCAAAAATGGTAGAATTAGCTCAGTTCTCTTTAAGATGGTAAATGCGACACTTTGAGTTCAATGTACCTTAGGATGCGCAACGCTATACAACTAAAGTGTTGCAGGGAAGGTGATGCGTCGGTTCCTTACACGCAAGAACGGTGATGCGTCGGGTCCCTACTGATGCGTAGGGGATGCGTCGGTTCTTCTCGGCGTGGGGAGGTGATGCGTCGGTTTCTTACTGCGCTTCCGTGGCGATGCGACCAGCAACGCCGTGATGCGATGAAGATCCGGTGTAATGAAACAAAGATGGTGTCTTCTTCTTGATGCGACACGATGCGTGCATGCCCAACGGCCGTGCGACGACTCAACGATTCTTCTGAGCCGCGACAGGCCCTGCGACACGCTTCCCAGTGATGTGGCGGCGTCTGATGCGACGTCGATCCTCTTCTCCGGCGATGCGAGGCGCTTCAGCAACGATGCGACAGCCTTGCGGCGACTCAACGATTCTTCGGAGCCGCGACAGGCCCTGCAACACGCTTCCCGGTGATGCGGCGGCGTCTGATGCAACGTCGGTCCTCTTCTCCGGCGATGCGAGGCGCTTCGGCAACGATGCAACAGCGGCAGCGGCGGCGACACTCTTCTCCGTTGAGGCGGCGGCATCTGATGCGACGTCGATCCTTTTCTTCGGCGATGCGAGGCGCTTCGGCTGCGGCGGCGACGCTTCTCCTTCGTGAGTCGCGCTTCCAGCTCCTTGCGACGCGCAGTCCCTCAGAAAGTCCAGCACAGCAGCAGGCACTTTCCAGAAAGACTCTTGGGGAGCTGGTGGTGAAGTCTGTTGTCCCTGAGACTTCAGCAGGAGGCAAGCTCTTCTCTCAAGCCCTTGGAGATCTTTTACAAGTTGATGAAAGTACACACAAAGTTCCTTTCTCCTTTCTTTGGCTGTCAGGCAACCACTGCAGGCCAATCCCCCAAACAGCACTCAGCTTAGGGATAGTCTCCTCCTCAGTTTCTCTGGTTCCTCTCCTCAGCAAAGGTTCTTCTTGTTTCCCAAAGTGATCTAAAGTTCTGGGGTTTGGGTCCCCTCTTTTATACTCATTTTCCCTTTGTTCTCTGAAGGCAGAGAGGCCTTTGCCTAGTCCAAACCAGTTCTGGTCAGTCCTGGAGCACTTTGTTGACAAGACTCCTTCTTTCCTTTCACAGTGTTGGCCAGGGACATCAGACACACCACAGGAGGTGGAGACAGCATTGTGGAGGGAAGGCACAGCCCTATTCAGGTCCCAGGTGCAACTCCTCCCACCCATCTCCATGCAGATCTCTCTATTCAGCCCTGTGCTGACTCACCCTGTCTCCTGGAATGCCCCAGCCCCTGTCACTCACAAACCAGACAAAGAATACACAACCTAGCAGAGGCAGGCTTGGATAGTTAGGCAAGAAAATACCTACTTTCTAAAAGTGGTATTTTCAAACACAGAATGTTAAAACCAACTTCACTAAAAGATGTATTTTATCATTCTGAGTTCAGGCATACTAAATTAGTTTTTCTACCATGTTCCCTGGGTCAGTTAGGATTATAAGATGCAATAATCAAACTGCCCATTCTGGCCTATGGGGAACAGGTAGCCTTGCAATAGTGAAAAACGAAAATGGCTGTAATTCACTATTAGGACATGCCACACACACCAGGACATGTCCTACCTTATACTTGCAATGCACCCTGCCCTTGGGCCTACCATAGGGGTGACTAATTTGCAGAAAAGGGAAGGTTTAGGGACTGGCAAGTGGGTGTACTTGACTAGTCAACATGGCAGTACCAGACTGCACACAGGTTCTGCAATGGCAGACCTGAGACACACTTTTACAGGCTGCTTCTGTGGGTGGCACAACCAGTGCTGCAAGCCCACCAGCAGCATTTGGTTTACAAGCCCTGGGCACACTCAGTGCACTGTACTAGGGTCTGACAAGTAAACCAAACCAACCAATCATGGAGTCACTAATCCATACATCAATTTACCATAGGGAGCACTTGCACTGTGGCACTGAATAGTAGTGGCACAGTGCCCAAAGCATCTATAACCAGCAAAAACACACGAGGCAACAGCAAAAAATGGAAGGGAGACCCACGCCAACAGTGCCAGGTCTAACAGTTAGTAACTTTGTTAATGAGTTAAAAAGAGGATTGCCTCCGAGCAAGTCTCTTTCTTACGAGACCTTGCTCCATCAATCCCCTCTCTGATGGCATTTTGAGCCATCACAAAATTACCCACCCCTTCCCAGATGCCAACTTTAGCACATCTCAGTTTTCTCTTTTCTCTTTCATCAATTCGTCAGTTACTTCTTTTCCTTCTAAATCTTTCATCTTTTTGTATAGCTTTCCTTTCATCTCTTCTAGTTGAATTTCATCATATTCTCTCTTTCGTTTCTTTCCTCTCCCTTCTCTTTCTAAATGTATTCTTCTCTTTCCCTTGCTTCTGCAACATTTACATGTGATCACTACTATCATAACTATTGTCATTATTACAACTACTGGTAAGATTATTTGACCTAGAAGACTTTTCCCAAAATCAGTAAACCAATTCCCTATCGATGTTATACTCTTTGTTAGTTTTCCCCATACACTGTCAACCTTGAGTTGGGTCAAGTCATTATGCATTCTTGTAATATTTCCAATATACCCTTTAATTTCCTTGCTTTTGTCCGGAATATAAGTGCAGCAATGTTGAATTTTAAACATACCACAGAATCCGCCCTCTTTTGCCAATAAAATATCAAGAGCAAGACGATTTTGTAAAACCATAGACCTTATTGCAACCATCTCTGTGTTAATCATTAAGAATCCTCCTGCAGTATCTGTAGAAAGACGATCAACTATGGTTGATAATTTGCAAATTTTACGCGAATTTAGAATGACTCCAACTGAGGGTATCAATGCACTAAATATATCACCTACTATTTCAGAAAAGCTAGCTCTTTTTCTCCGTGTTAGTCCATTAGATTTTCCATTGATTCCATTGATTCTGTTCACATGGTAGATTTTTGGAAAAACTATTCCAAAATAACAGCTCCCGTACCATCTTGCAGGTAACCTATAATAGGCATTATTCCCTGGAAATACAGGATCATTTCCCCCTTTTAGTCCCCACCCTCCTAGAATTAGGAAGTTGTGTTCACACTCACTGGAACCAATGAAATTATTAGTATAATCTGTCTTTAACCTATGGAGGCAGAATTTTCCCCTTTTCACAAAGTCTAGGGACATCGCACCATGAGCTTCGCCCTTTGCATAAATTCCCTCTTTCTCACCCCATGGAGGTACATGGGATTTCTGTTCAGCAGCTTTCTTTGTTAAATCCTGTCTCCTTTCTTCTACTAAATTCAAAAACTCTTTTTCTTCTTCACGTAATATACATGTTAGGTTATCCTTGTGGGCTTGAGCTATATCTATTGAACTCATTGTTAAAAAGAATTCACCCATGAACTGTGCATTCTTACTACTAACTACTGGATTCATATTCTTTCTAATAGGCAATTCTGAAAATACTACATCTAAGTTTGAATAAAAATACTGAAGTCTCCCTGTTGCATAAAATAAACTTGATAAAACACTACATGATACACCATATGTTAGAGGTATATGGTGATACGTCACCCCTTCTCACACTGATGAGGGTAACTTCATACAAACATAACAATTACTAATCTCCATTGTATTAACATACTGAAATAACAATTTAGTAAACACATTTAAAGACGAATCATTGTCTGATTCGTTATGATAATTTATCTCATCTTCTACTCCTAATTCTATTTTAGTCTCTTTTATCCTGTCTACTTGCCTATTAATAATTGTATTATTCTTGCTACTTGTTTCCATTAACAAATGTACTCCTATTGTTAGAAATAACCATACTAATACCATTAATAAAATACTACATAAATAAAATCTTAAACATTTTCTTTTTAGACTTTGTTTCGGTCTTTCAGTGTCTTCAATTTCTGCCATCTTAATCAGTGAAAATTTCTTCTCTCTTTCTTTGTCTAAATTTTCTTAAAGTCCAGTCTTTTATTTTAAGGTCTGTGCAACATGTACTCTTTCTGATTCTTCACATAAATCTAAGTTTTCAAATTCTTCAAGAATAACATAGGTCCACTCAGGGGCCTTGTATTTTCTGTTCAGATTTCTCAATCTTGGGCTCCTTCGTGTAAGTTTTACTAAGGTTTGTTTCGGTTGTGTCTAACTCGTAACTTCATTTACTTGCTCTGGTTTCTTTTCTGATTTTCTTAGATAATATCTTAATTTCTTCACACCTGCAGGCCAATTGTCTCCTTTACTAACTCTTTTAACCTGAACTGCACTTTCACCTTCTCTGTCTCCCTCTAAAGTTCTTTTATTTTCACTTAATCTAGGCACAATCTGTCCTTGTTCTTCTTCCCTTACTAATTGTCTTTGTTCTGTATTTTCTGTATTTAGACCTTCCTCTACTTGCACCTGTTCAGGACTTATTTCAATTTGTTCTTCTTCTGCCTGAACTTGTTCTTCTAGATCTATCTTTCCCTGCTCAGGTTTCTGAATGGCTTTGTTTATCTCTACCTGAGTGTGTTCTTCTTTCCCTGTCTTTTCCTCTCTACCTTCCTGTCTTCTTAATTCAGTTCTTCTTGTTTCAACAACAGCATTAGGTATTTCAATCACTGGTATCCACTCTTCCTGACTTGTACTTGGCTGTTTGTCATATAGTTGTCTTTCAGAATCTATCACTCTAGATTCTTCAGCTTCACAGCTTTCAACTTCTGACGTCTCAACTTGTTGAGTCAGTGGCTGCTCTTGTTGTTCAGATGGGCTCGGAACTCTTCTGGTATGACTAGCATGAATCCAATTGGGTAAACCTGCACACTTCACTGCTGTGGTAGTGACCAGTATGACTTGACGTGGTTAATCCCACCTGGGTGCTAGACACGACTTCCTTGCGTGTTTCTTCACTAACACCCAATCTCCAGGATTCAAATCATGCGCTTGGTCTGGCTGTCTTTCAACTGAGTCTTCTCCAACCTGATGAGAGACAGAACGCACCATTTCAGCCAATCCTTTGCAATAGTCCAATACCAGATCATCAATTATATTCATTAATTTATTTCCGGGAATAAATGCTTGTCTCATTGCCCTTCCCATGAGCACCTCATGTGGACTCAATCCTGTTTTCCTGTCAGGAATACTTCTGAGACCCATCAGTACAAGAGGCAATGCATCTGGCCATTTCATCATTGTGGATGCACACACCTTCCCTAATCTTGACTTGATTGTGCCATTTAGCTGTTCAACTATTCCAGAAGCCTCTGGACGATAAGCACAGTGCAGTTTTTGTTCAATGTTAAATGCAGCACAGATGAATCGAATTATCTCATTGTTAAAATGAGGTCCTCTATCTGATTCCAAAATGACTGGAAAACCAAAGCGAGGTATCAACTCCCTCAATAGTAGTTTAGCAACTGTAAGACTGTCATTTCTTCTAGTGGGGTATGCCTCTACCCATCTCGAGAACAGGCACACTATGACAAGTACATATTTCATTCCATTGCAAGGAGGCAACTCAATGAAATCTAACTGCAATCTGGTGAAGGGTCCTTCTGCCTTTCCAATCTTTCCCCAACTGACCACTGTCTTCCTGCCTGGGTTTTGCTGCTGACAGATTAAGCATCTTTGGCAAAGGCTCTCTGCGACTACCCTAAACTTTGGATTGTACCAACTCTGTCTGAATAATCTGATCATTGAATCCCTACCAATGTGAGTTGTCCCATAGTATACTCTTGCCATTTGTGAGAGCAGACAATCTGGCATGACTGGTCTGCCATCTAAGTACACCCACACTTCATCTTCTGTTCTTTTTGTACAACTTGATTTTATCTAAATTTCCTTTTCTTTTTTCTCAACTTCTTCCTGCAACTGTCTGACCTCATCCCATTTTTCTGGAACTGAGAAAAACATAAGTTGGCAGCTGGTTTTACCCGTTTCAATTTTTCTGTTAATTGACATTGTATTTCTTGCACAGTATCGAGCAATTTGGTCGGCATATTTATTTCCAGCCGTCACATAGTCATTTCCTGACTGATGTGCAGCGCATTTAACAACTGCTACTTCTTTTGTCAATTGTAATGCTTCCAACAAATCTTTTACATTTTTACTGTTTCTGATAGGAGATCCTGAAGAAGTCAGAAATCCCCTCTGCATCCAGAGTTGGACAAAATCATGCACAACCCCGAAACCATATTGACTGTCCGTAAATATGGTTATTCTCCAATTTTTCCCACTTTTGCATGCCTTTGTTAAGGCCACCAATTCGGCTACCTGTGCAGATTTGACTCCTGGTAAACAGGATGCTTCAACCACCCCCGTTATTTTACATACAGCATATGCAGCACTTAATCCTCCTCCTTCAGTTCTTAGACCAGACCCATCCACAAACAATTCATGATCAGCTTCCTTCAATGGTTTTTCTTTTATGTCTGGGCGGGGCTTAGTACACAATTCAGTCACATCCAGACAATCATGATCAATCTCATCTCTCACTTCTTCACAACATGGATCTGGCAAAATGTGGCAGGATTCATTATCGTACATCTTATCACTGTCACATTTTCTGCTCCCAGAATCACACTTTCATACTTAGTCAGCCGACTGGGAGTGAGATGTTGTGTTCTTGTTCTTGTTAAAAGAATCTCAACTGTGTGTGGAACGTAAACCTTCACTGGATGTCCCATCACTATGGACTCACTTTGCTCCAGACTCATGCAAGTAGCAGCTACTGCTTTTAAGTAGCCAGGTAAAGCTGAAGCCACTGGGTCCAAGGTGGCAGAAAAATACACCACTGGACGTCGACTCAATCCATGTCTCTGTGTTAAAACTGAAAGTGCACAATTTTCTCTCTCACAACAAAACAACGCAAATTCTTTTGAATAATCAAGCATGCCCAAGGCTGGGGCCTCACATAAACAATTTCGTAGTTTCACAAAGGCTTCCAAACATTCATCATTCCAATCGATGGGATCTTTCGCTCTTTTCCGAGTTAATTGTATCAATGGCTTTGCTAACATGGAGAAGCTATTGATCCACTGCCTACAGTACCCAACCACTCCCAGAAACATTCTCATCTCCTTTTGTGTCTGAGGTAGATGCATTTCTTTGATTATTTGTATTCTTTCTGGTGTCACTTTTCTAACTCCTCTTTCTATTTTATGCCCTAAATATCTAACTTCTGGTTGACAGAACTGCAATTTTCCTGGAGACACTTTGTGTCCTCCTTCGGCCAAATGGTTCAGTAATGCAATTGTGTCGTTGACACAATCTTCTCGTGTTTTTGATGCCACTAATAGGTCATCAATGTACTGAACCAGAACTGATTTCCCGGGCATAACTAATGACTCCAGACACTTTTTCAGTATCTGATTGAAAATTGAGGGACTCTCTGTGTACCCTTGAGGAACTCTGCACCATGCCAAAATACGATCTTCAAACCGGAAGGCGAAAAGATACTGGCTGTCTGGGTGCAAAGGAATAGAAAAGAATGCTTGGCACAAATCAATTACTGTAAACCAACCTGCATTCCAGGGTATCTGATAAAGGATCACCGCTGGGTTTGGCACTATTGGGCAACAAGGCACTACAATGTTGTTAATTTTTCTCAAATCCTGTACTATCCTGTATTTTCCACTAGGCTTTTTGAGTCCCATTGTTGGCGAATTACAAGGACTACCCATTATTTCTTTTAAAATGCCTTGTTTAATCATTCGGTCAATTTCTAGGGCAATTCCTGCTTTCATTTCTGGACTCATTTTGTACTGTTGTGTGTTTGGATAAACTGCACCTTCTTTCACCGTCACTTTAACTGGATCTACATCTGACATAAGCCCAATGTCCTTTCCTGTAAAATTCCATACTTCTGGATTCACTGTGGTTCTTAACCCTTCTGGTAATTCACTTTCAGTCATTAATGAAAACGTCTCATCTACTTCTGTACCTTGCTTAGCTAGCATCATATTATTTATTACATCTTCATCAGGGGTTTGGAAAGCGACACCATCTGGTGTACAATAGATAGTGCAATTCATTTTGCACAGTAGATCTCTTCCCAACAGATTTACTGGACTGGAATCACAAACTACAAACCGATGCATTTCTTTAAAATTTCCGATATGTACGTCCAATGGTTTTGTAATTGGGGTTCGAATCTATTGATTTGACACTCCTACAACGTGGATAGATTCTCCCGAGAGGGATAGGTTTGGGATGTCTGCTGTTCTCACAGTAGACCGGGTAGCACCAGTATCCAATAGAAAAGTGATGTCATTACCTTCAACTTTCCCATCAACAAATGGACCTGACTGATCTACCGGCAAGGATGCGCAAAGCACGCACTCCTCTTCCTCCCCCCTCAGGCACCGTCATTGCACATAGTCCGAATTTTCTTCATCATTCTGCAAAAAATATTGTGTAACCACTCTGTTATTCTTACCACTTTCTCCGTGAAATCCGGTGTTCGCACTGTATTTTTGAGGACTCACAAAGTTTGGCATAGGAGCTGGTGGCACCTGATACTGTGGAGTAACTACCTGCTGAAGCTGACTCATAAGTACTTCATTCTGCATCTGTGGAATTAAATTTTGATTTGGCCCATTATTATTCTGAATACTCTTACACTCGTTCTTCCAATGTCCAAGCTTTCCGCACGCATGACAAGGAAACTTCTTCTTCGCTTCCTCTCTATTCATTCGTCCTCTTATTTATTACCATTCGCCACTTGATCATTCTGACTCTGTTCTTTCATCTGATTATCAGTCTGAATATTTGATTTATTCTCCTGTTGTTCTGCTAGTTTTACTTGTGCCCACATCATCTTCTCTTTTAGCTTTCTACGCCTTGCTTCTATGTCGTCTCCACAATACTTAGCATATTTCAAAATCTCATCAACTGTTTTGCTCTGCCAGCACAACATGTGCTGTTGAATCATCTGACTAATCTCCGGTTTCAGATCATACACAAACCGATATACAAAATGTCCCATATCCTTGTCACAAATGTTCTCAAAACCACTATACTGTTTAAACACCTGTAACAACCGCTCATAATATGCATGAACGGACTCATTTGGCTCTTGAGTTGTTCTATCTATCTTTACCCAATCTGTCTCTTTAGGAGGGATTTTCCCTTTCAGGAAAGTAATTACTTGATGATATTTCTTCATCACCTCCTCTGATGGTGCTCCTGTCTTCGAGTCTTTGGCATACTCCTCACTTGGCCAAATAATTGTTATCTTACATTCTGTCCATAAATCAGAAGGTACCACAATGTCAAAATAACCATCCAGATCTTTCAATAGAACCTTTGAAACCTTCACAAATCTTTCCACCTGTTTATACCATTCAACTGTTTTTTCTCTCAATCTGGGGAAATCATTCATAAATGACAAAATATCTTGTCTACTCCAAGGGACATGAACATATCCACCACCAGGAACTTCTCTCATTGGACATATTTTCTCAACCTTAGCTGATTCTCTCACTGGAAATGCAGCTGATGCTTCTCTTGCTTGTACTTCCTCTTTCTTTCTTATCCACCTAATTCTCCATGTGTCAATGTCTCCCCATTTTCGCAAAATATTCATCAACTCTTTTATCTGTAGTCTCTTACCAGAAGCATTTACACTTTCTAAATCTTTGTCAGTAAAATCCACTCAATATGGTTTCTGCAACAATTTCGATTTCCCTATATCTATTCCAATTTCTGAAGCAACTTCTGTTAATCTCTCATGAAATACTCTTGCTCTTCTGGTTATACTCTTACATAAGAATAATAACTCCTCATCATTATAAGCGCTCAATCTTTCTATGCTCACATTGCCAGTTATCATTTCTTCCAACTCTACTTTCAATCTGCTGATATCTAGAATCTTTGGTTGTGGGTTTCGATTGTCGATTTCCTGTGCCCATCTCTCTATATCTTCAGGGGTAACTACTGTTGAACCTCCAGTTCTTATAGGAACCAAAGATCTCTTTTCTCTCAAATTTGTAGGTGTAACTCTTTTCGGAGTTTCAGTTAAAGGTTCTACATTCGGGAGATCCATTAATGAAATAATTGATTCATTTTCACTGGCCTGATCATCCATAATTATTACTTCTTTTCTGGGACTAGTTAACGGAACTGTCACAGTTTGAGGTTTCTGACAAGTCTTTTTATCTCCATATAATGGGATTACAGGACCAATGGTCACTGGTACTGTCAAAGCTTCAGCATTTAAATTCAATTGGTTTACTTTCTGAACTAATTCTTCTCTAGTTTTATTTAAAGCTTCTCTCTCATTATCCTGCAATACCCTATTAAGTGATGCATCATGCAAAATTTGTGGGGTTAAAGGCATTCCTATCACTGGTGCACTCTGGGTAACCTTACTAGGTGCTTCTTGGTATGGTGGAGGGTTTTTAATCAAAATATCCTCTAATAGCTCATCATCTGATTCGCCATATCCTGTCGTATTCATGTGTTTCGTTTTTTCCTTACACTTTCCTCCTAACTGTTCTTCAGCCATGAATACTGGATATAAACCCTCGGTCACCACAGCTCTTCTCCAACGCTTCATTTGATCTCCACTTGACTCATACTGATATCTAGGCAACAATCCTATAAATCTCCGACCACTTCTATATTTTTCACGATCAAATGCCTCAATTTCCCATTCTTCCAAAGCTTCATACTGTGTCATTCTAGGACTCGGTTCTAGCATATTCATTTGATCTCTCAAATTCTGAAGTATCTTCAAATTAAAAGTACCATGCTCCGGAAAAGCTAAAACTCCATCACCTTTAGTATACTCTATCCAATTTTCCAACCATACACACGTGTGATATCCTTTCTCCATCATCATAAAGGAAGCAGGTGTTTTGGGTGGCGGAATAGGGATTCCCTCTCTAGTCATTACAGGCTTGTCTTTCTTAAAGAAATTTTGAATTTTCTTCGTCATTTTCTTTGGTCTTCCGAACATTTCAGTCGGTCGATATAGGAAAGAGTCTTCCGTATATCTTCTAGCTCTATTACCTACGTCGCGTCCTATGTCAGCATGACACACACCCGCAGTCAAGTCAGGACTCAACATACAATTCCTTTTCAACCAATCCTAGCGTGACTTCTATCTATTAACCAATCAGACTCTGGCTCACGCTCGTGGTCTGACCAATGCCAGCGCTGCCTTTTGTGACGTCAGTATTACTCCTCACTACTGACCCCTCCTTTACAATCTGCTTCTGTCACACGCCCGCTGTTTCAACCAATCCCAGCGCGGCTCTCTGTGACGTCAGTGCAACTCCGGCGACTGACCCTCCCTTCACAAGGTAATGCGAAAACTTATTTCTTTTACTTTTCTAAAATAAAAACCGTTAGCAACAACATAAAAACATTTGCCACTCTGTCTGTTCCACTAAACAAAAGGATAGATTTCAACTTATTCTTGAGTTTCAGAAATTACTCTTCTTCTACTGCGAGTAAAACCCCTGTTTACTCTTCATTCAAGCTCAGGAGAACCTGTTACTTCCCCAGTGTCACCCGTATTGGGAAATGAGACCAAAGTTTCACCAGCGAACCCCTTTTGCTATCGTTCACACTCTACTTTTATACGAAATAGTCCCTAGTTTAACACTGCCAGCCCTACGTAGCTTCTCAGTGTTATTCCAACAGACGAGTAACCTCACTGCAGTATGGCTTCTGTCACCACCCGCTATTCATTTTCCCGGGTTTTCTGGACAACATAAAAAAAGACGCTAACTCTTTTTGTTAAACATAAATCAATAATCAGTATTTATCACCAAACTAGTCAATAATAACCATAACTCTGCTACCAGAAAACTGATCCAGCGGTATACCAACAACAGATACTCCGCTACCATATACTCACCTGGGCCCATATAATTTTTATTTCCATACACACAAGTTGAGTAAAACCGCTGGAGTGGTTTAAAGTTTTATATTTCTCGGGATTAGTTATTTAACTTTCTTAACTAACCTTTCACTGATCAAAAGGTTCTTTCCTCTGGTCAACGGACCATTAGTTGAACTAGTTGATGGTGATAATTAACTTAACCCTTAACTATTCTTTGTTTGAAGAAAATAATCACAGACTCAGGAAGTTTTAAAATCTTTATCTAATTTAAGTGCATGTGAACCATCTCAAAATTACAGTGCAGTCACCCTCATTCTTAGGAGAGAAAATTCAATTGATTAAACATCAGGCATATACTTCGGACTCATGTAATAACAAATGCTCAGAAAGGGAGAGGACAGAGAGAAAAGAACATCTACAAAATACATGAAAATATATTTACCAAGAATGGTGTGAAAGACCAACCCCCTGGCCAAAGGGCTGGTGAGGTTCCCCCAGGATAGGTCAGGAGACAAAGACTTCAGGACAGGATTCAGGACGGGACAGTTGACCTCTCTAGAATACCGACGATTGCGCCGCACCCCTCTCTGACACTCTCTTCCTCCTCGAGATTCTTCCGCGATCTTCTGATCTAACCCAATTAATTAGGAAGTAAGCTCTGCTTCAGATTCTGCATTCAGTTCTTCATCAGCAGCTCACAACATCTCTCCAGCAATAGCATCCCCGACTCTGCTGCATCTCCTTCTTCCGCTGCATCACTAACTAACTAAAGCTACCTTAATTATACCTTCGTTTTCTCATGTTCCACCCACTAAAGTTACAATATCGTAAAAATACGAAATCTAATTGGTCAGGCAAGGGGGGATGATCCATCACACCATGCTTACATGTCATTTTATTCTGTTAAACCATTGTTCGCAAACCCATCCCCTTAATTTTCATTCAAAACTTTATTCCCATCCACTACATATATCTTTCTGAAACATTAATAACACTACGAAGAATAGAACATCTCATTGCTGAACTTTTCACCATCCGTTCCCAGGGAATGGCGCTCCAATTTGGCCTCCATTCAAGTGCTCTGTCATTGACCTTCATAGCTTCACTCAGTAGGCATGCGCAGGCATTGCGTCATTTCATCTAGTCCGGTTATACAAGAGAGGCCCAAATACGCACTAATAATAAAGTCAAAAAGACAAATATTACTTTCATAGAATAAATGGTCTCACTGTATACCACCCACCTCTACTCTATTTCCCTTTTCTTATTAATCCTTTCCCCGCATTAGCATTAGTAGAATAGCCTGTTTTAGTTTCAACTAAGCAGATGCCATGCAAGCGCGTCTTCAAGACTCCATTTTAGTATCTTCTGCTCATGCGCTAGAATTTCCCTCCAAGCATTGTCTCGTCATACTGCGTAGATGCAGTTGACGCATGCGCACAACAGTTTTTCCTGTTTAAAGCGGTATTAGTCCGTTTTCATTGTTATCCACATTAGTATACACATAAGCAAGCTTCACTAACCCGCGTGTTCATGTGGTGCGTATTAATTATTCACAAAACATGGTTAGTAACTTTGTTAATGAGTTAAATGAGATGATTGCCTCCGAGCAAGTCTCTTTCTTACGAGACCTTGCTCCATCAGACCCTGTCCTTGAATCTTGGCTAACCTGCCTTTGAATTTAAATATAAATACAGTTATATGAAGAGTTTCTGAAACCATTTTTCATTTTATAAGGGAAGTGAGAATAATTGTTGAAGTGGCCAAGTATTTCCTCTAGTAGATGAAAATATTTTATGCATGTTTTATGTAATACTGAACAGTCACCCATTCTCCTGAGTGTATCTAGAAATCCAGTCTGACTCTGGTCCACTGATCTTATTATGATTGAACCTAGACTACTTATCGGTCACTGACAATCACTTAATACTTAATCCCTCTTGTTATAATCAACTTACACCCACACAGGTCAGTCTCAGGTGTTTAGAATCAGCAAGGTATGGTGCTATCTTCTAATTCCTCTTGCCCTGCATGATCAACTATTCAGCGGTGGTGATCTGATCAGAAAAGAAGGGGGTGACATTTTTCAATTTTCTTTATGGCTTTTCACCAAAGGAATGCAGTATCCAGTCCAGTCATAAGCTTTATTTCGGTTTTGTGACCATAAAAGTAAGGATACACACATTTCATTAAAGCTGAATTATTAGAGGCATGCTGAAAATACAACTAGAATTAGTTCAAATTATTGCTAAAATGCAAGTGGTACAAGGCAGTGAAGCACAAAAATACAGCAGGGGCCCATAACGCAAGAGTAATAAATAGCAAGGCCCATTGTAAAACAGTTAATTTGTTATTTATATAAAGATAAATGGTAAAGACCTTTAAGACGTGACTTGCACATTAAAACAGGAAATAAATATGTAAAAAATTTAAGAACTGGTTAAAAGGTACAATAAAAGAGAATATCTTAGCAATATCCAAAATTATTAATGTTATAGCTTCAGGACGGACCTTCTAATAGACCACATGGTGCCAAGAAACTTTGCAACAGCGCAGACAACGACAAAGCTAGCGTCAGGTTTTAAGATGCACAGTGCCTCTAGATGACACGTGGGAGCTAACCATTTGGCTCTCGGCCGTTTGTACAATGGGCAAGCAAAAAATATATGACCTATCGATTCCATAGCACGAGGACAGCCTGGACAATACTGTAAGTCAATGGAAGGTGGGCGCCAGGAAGCTGTAAAAGCGTTCACTGGAAGCAAACCAAATATAAATTGCATAAACAGCTTCCTGTCCTGAGGAATCGTAATAGCATCCAAGTAGTATTCATATGAAGCAAGGTGTTTGAACTCCATAAACTCAGTAGTTAGGCGGCCCCAGGACGAATATGAAACGGAAGACTGGTCCACCCAATGCCAATAATATTTCTTAAGTAGTTCCTTGGTAGGCAGCCCTACGCAATCCCCTAATTCCCACAGTCCTTCTAGGCCAATAGCAGTGAGAAAAGATTTCACTTCCTGCAGCCAAGGGATCTTCTTGAATCGATCAAGTGCCTGGACTTCGTAAAGGGCAGCCACATATGAAGACAACTCTGGAGTTGATTTTAGATGGAGCCAGAATAACAAAGGGCGTAACTTGGCCTTTTCGACAATGGTAGCTCTTCCCATATCCAGCCTTAACGGGTGGAGAGGAGTGCTCTGCGGGAGCGAAACTAAGGCCCTCAGAAGTTTGTTCTCGGTGGTCAGTAAACCTTCCATCTTCTCAAATCCCCACAGTTCCGCACCATACAATGCTGAACTTAATGCCTTGCAGTCGTATATATGGAGAGGAGCTGCTACCGGTTTACTGTGAGAGGACCTATGCTCGTTAATCAAGACCCCCGTCATCTGTCTATGCTGCAGAGTGCGCTTCAGTATCTGGGCCTGCCAGGACATGTCGTCGGAGAGAGTGATCCCTAGATAATCAATGGTGCTCACTCTTTATAACGAGACTCCGCCCAGTGTTAACTTCCCTTAATATGACTTAAGTGGGTTCAGCATAAGGAGCTTTGTCTTTGAAGTGTTGATCTCCAGGCCCGAGAGTCACAAAAGGCCTTGAATCGGTCTAGAAGCAATTGCAGGTCTCTGGGAGTCTTAGAAACTAGCAGAGTGTCATCTGCAAACAGCAAGGTAACCACTTTATCACCTCCTAGAGATGGGCCATCTGCGGGGACCTCAGAAAGGTACTGGACAACCTCATTTATGAATAGCGAAAAAAGTGTGGGTGCCAGTACGCAGCCTTGCCGGACACCCTTGTTGACTTTTTAATCTGGTCAGCAAGTTTCCCTTGGTTGCCCCAGCGAACCCTTGCATAGTTAGACCCATGAAGGCGAATGACTAGTGCTCAAATCATGGGGGGAAGACCCATCTCTTTGGGAGTAGTCCAAAGCTTATCATGGGGTACAAGGTCAAAAGCGGACTTTAGATCAATAAATGCTACATAAAGACTACCCTGCCCGATGGTCACCATTTTCCAGATCAATAAAAGAAAACAAAATGCCTGGTCAATAGTGCTAGTTTTTTGGCTAAACCCAGCTTGGTAAACTGACAAAATATTGTGGTCGCTGATCCAGGCCTGTATTTTCCGGAGGAGTGCGCGTGCAAAAACCTTCTGTACACAATCAATAAGGCTAATAGGCCTATAATTCGAAGGTGCGGATCTATCTCCCTTATTGTATACAGGAATTACCTCCTCTCCCTTCCACGAGGATGGAACTTAGGCCCCTGCTGCTATCCCGTTGGCTAGGCTTAAAATGTAAGATGCCCAATTCTTCGGGTCATTGACAAACACATCACCTGGGATACCATCCGGGCCGGGGGCTTTGGACCTGATGATAGAGTTCACACTAGAAATAATTTCACCTCTTCTGAAGAAGTCGGTGGCAGTGGGATGGATTCTATTGTTGATAGTTACATCACTGTCAGTAGCGCAAGACCCAGAGTAGAGTGACGAGAAATGGTCAACCCATGCTGATGTTGAGATGTTGTTAGTCGGAGGGAGTGGTCTACTAGCATCCCCTCTGGTTACAAGGAGCCAAAAGTGTTTGGAATCTTTATTAGCACAGGCCTCCCTGATTTGCTCCCATCTATTCTGGTCCCATTCCCTCTTAGCTCTGGACTGAGCAAGCTTATAAGCCTTCCTCACTTCCCATGTCTGCATCACATCGTTAGATCTAATGGTAAGGGCTAGTTGTTTACAAAGATTCCTGCACTCTTTATTGAACCAGGCAAACTGCGACCTCAACTTCTTGCCTTTCTGTTGGTGACATCTAGGTTCTATAAAGCAAGCGGCCAGTTTGAAAGGTCATGGCAAGCCAGGACCTCGTCCAACCCTCCCTGATGGGTGGACAATCTGTCTAGGTCCGCAATGCTTTCCAAAAGGTTAGACTTGATTATTTTAAGTTTGTCTACGTCTATAGCAACCATTGGCCATTTTAGCCGCCTATCATCATTCGTCGGGTGTACCTCCCTGGACTTAAGGGAAAAATTTGATGAATGCTGAGGAATATCTCAAGGGGACACCAAAAGTAATTCCAGGGTGTTATGGTCGCTGTCAGTGGTGTGGCCCACAGTCATATCGACCACTCTTGGCCACAATCACAGGTCCAAAAGAAAATAGTCTATGCGACTTAGTTTGGTGGTGCGATTGAATGTGTTAGCCCCTTTTCTATCAGATATTGTACGGCCATTAGCTGTCCTGAGGCCGAACTCAAGGGTGAGTGCGTTGAGCTGGAATGCTACTTGCGACAATTTTTTAATAGGTGGTAAATCAAGGTGAGGAACAAGACACGCCTCATCTTTCTCTCTACCCCACATATATCCTCCTTCTCAAGAGGTTCAAAGGTGGCATTAAAGTCGCCGGCTACAACCAATAAAGGTTGGGGGACCCTATTGTCCAGTAATTCCTCCAACTCTTGGAGGTTGGTTGACCTACTGCCTGCTCTAGTTCCTCGAGCATAAACATTAAAAAAGTCCATTGCAATATCATTCGATCCCCTGACTTGAAAAGCTAGAATATCAGAGCTGTTAGTCATAAGCTCCCGTACTGTACATTGAAGTGCAATTTTCACCCAGATCAGCAACCCCCTGCGAAATTATTGCGGCGTGCAGGGCGATGGAACGTGAGGTAGTCAGGGATGTATACAGTGGTGGTGGTCCAGGTTTCTTGCAAGATACAAGCATAGAAAGTCTCGATTAAATGAATCCAATGCATAAGGGACATTTTAGGCCTTACCCCTGCCACATTCCATGAAACCAAATTGAGACTACTAGAATATCCTGGCAGATTTCTAAGGGTAGAGTGGGTACTAGTGTTTGCCACCCCTTGTTGTTCCTCAGACAGAGTTAGTTGTACAAACTAAGTCCCTTCCCCAGGCGTCTCCTTGACAGACAACAGCTCACTCTCGTTTACAAAAACATCGAATTGGGGGGCTTGCACGGTGTTGTCAATATGGTGTCTGTCATGGGTTAATGCAATGACTGTGGAATTAGAAGTTGCCATGTGTGACTGAGTGCATACGGGGATGTCTTGCAAATTGAGTCAATCATTTATTGCTAAGATGGAGTCAGAGCTTGGACAGATGTATGTGTAATGTGTAATGAGTGATGGTAAACGTGAAACAGTCGATACTTGAACTGAATGCCAGTAGTATTCGGGAACTCACTCTGGCTTCCAGGGCTATCAGATTGTGGCCCAGATTTCCATCAGCCAAGAGAAGTTCTATACAGTCTGTTTGAATGTTAGGGTGGGTTAGCCTTTTAGCTTGCAATATATCTTTCCCGTATGACTGAACGGCAACCCCTTACATTGCAAATCCAATGAAATGATTTATTGATTAATGAGTCCTCGGCTTCATATTTAGCAATTGGGGGGGGATTTTGGGCACACAGGTCAAATAAATGCTTTTTGGGGGCAACCGAATCTGTTCACTCCTGCTTTTGGGATTAGTTGTGGGGTTTGTTATGCCTTCATTAGCTCTAAAAGGTGGCAAGAAACGGGCAGTCGTTGGTACAAAACCTTGATGAGGTAACCTGCTATAGGGAGATTGTGTTCGAGTGTTATGGACCGCATGAGTGTCTAAAGTCCCTGAGGTACATCTGGCAGTAACGCTTGAAGGATTTTGGCACAAGTGAGGATGTGGGGGCTGTTCCAGAGGGTTGTGGCTTATGGATGTGTGAAGTTGGCTGGGGGCTTCTTGGTCGCCTTTAGTTAGAAAAAAAGTGACCTGTTCAGTAAGAACCTGGACAGCAGATTTCAACAATTTAACTTCTGTCAATAGGTCCGCTATAATTCTAGATGCAGCAACGTCGAGGCATGCTAGATGTTCTGAAGGAACCTCGTCACCCAAACCAGCACTATCGCCAGCCCTTAACTCCTTGTCTCCCCCAATTTCCAGAGCAACTACACCCTTCTCCAGCCCCATTCCTCCTAGTTGAGTTGAATCTAAATTAATTAATGGGGAAAATCGATTAGTTAAAGTGAGATCAATGGCTGGAGGACCTGGGACAGGGATAGCCAATGGTTTTGTGAGCAGTCCTGAATCAACTACATCAGCAAAGGAATGCAGTATCACATTCTGAGCCAGATGTACAACCGTTTTTTGTGGTCACAACTGCAAAATTGGTCTGCCCTATGTACAAACCCTATTTTGCGAGTCAATAACCTATCACCGACTCGCAAACTAGGGTTTGTGACTCGCTATTAGGAAGCGGCATGCCATGGGCGTCCCTTCGTAATAGTGAGTCTCACTTCAATGTAAGATTGTTTTGCGGCTGTAAAACACTTGCAGTTTACCACACATTTCAAATGGGTGGTAAGCCATTCGTAAACGGGAAGGGGTCCCCAGGGGACCCTTCCCCTTTGTGACTGGCACTGAAAATATTTTTTAAGAGCAGGCAGTGGTCCCATGGACCACTGTCTACTCCTAAAAAGTGAAACAGAAACGTTTAATTTTTCTTTTTTTAAATGCATCCTGTTTTCCTTCAAGGAAAAAGAGCTGTATTAAAAAAAACTGCTTTATTTAAAAAAGCAGTCACAGACATGGTGGTCTGCTTACCCCAGCAGGCCACCATCCCTGGGAGTGCTAGCCATTCCCAATGAGGGTCGCAAATTGCACCTGCCTCATGAATATTAATGAGGCAGGCAATTTGCGACCCCATAGGAATCACAAACAGTGTCTGAGACACTGTTGTAAATTACAATTTGCGAGTCCCAAATTGCGAGTCGCAAAACGACACAATTTGCAAGTCGCAAATTGGATAGGTTACATCTGGCCCTCTGTGTTTTGATTTTCCTGAGTGCATTTTACTGCTTATTGTTGCAGATAATCCTTGCTGATATAATGTCCTAAAATGCTCACAATTGCATTGAAATGTGATGAAGTCGCCTTCTCTTCTTTCTGTTTATGACGCAGGGCAAGTTTGTATGTCTCTGCATTGATGTGTTAGGTGAGGATCTAAAGGCAGATGGCTCAGCTTGCTTCCTCCTCTTCCTTTTAAAACTAGATCTCTTTCTTCACACTGAATGGTTCAATGCGGCTACTGAGCTTTTTTGTGGTAAACACCACTTCCTTCTTGTTTTACTAATCTTCTTCTCAGCTGCCAGTCTACCAGCAAACAAAGCAGGACAACCAAGACTTTTTCCCTGACTTTATATCTGGCACTGTTTCTTACACCTGAGCAAAGTTGAATCTCTGATTTGTGCCTGAAGAGGTTTATTAAATACACCAATCCTTGTTTGCTGTTTTCCTTTTGTCTATGACTATTCTAAAGAAAGAGAAGACATAATGAGTCTCATGAGTCTACTTGGATACGCACTGTTGGACTGTCTAGTGTGCCATTTTCCACTTCTACAGACCCTATATGCCAGTTCTGGCCTACGTCTGGGACAATGCACTTAAGGAGAAATGTTGGAACACTAACACCACACCAATTGTCACACAACAGGTAGGAGGTTCAGAGAGCTGATACCTTGCCAGTGTTATTGTGCCATGATGTGGTCTTCATACCACTGCTGTTGTAAAAATGCATACACCAGATTGTATAGCTAGTGAGAAGTTGGCACTTTGAATTCAGATTTTCATTGGTGATCTAGTGCATTAAAAGGGGCACGACCTGCTGTATCTGTTTAGAAATCCCCAACTTTTCAACCCTTAGGACAATATCTTACACTACTTACTGCCAAAAGAAGTCAATGCAAAAAGACTTAGGACCTGATTTGAAGTATAGTGGTAATAGTGCTACCATGAAACAATATTATATTTTACCTTCTGCACTACCAACCACATCAGCACCAGATTTCATGTACCTCACATAATGGACAAGCTGCTGCTGGAGACTCATTGAGCTCCGCCAACAGCCTTTTAACAAACATAGTGGTAGATCAGCTGCCTAGTGTGAGATGACTGGACTACCACCATTTCCATCAGAGTTAACTCAGTGAACATGTGATGTGGAAATGGTTGATACTTTTTGTGGAATCTAATATGCTGATAAAAGTCCTAACATGCTGATAAAAGTCTTGCATGTTATTTGGAAGGCCTATGCATGAGCACTGACAATGTACCTCTGCTTTGGTTGTACCTTGAGGTACTCATATTTGCTAGCAGACATTCTGCCAGTAATGACAGGCATTAGTGACTTTTCCATAGGGACTTTTCTCCTCAAAGTGGCTTCTCCCATGGTGGATTATGAAACCGCTGCTAGATATAGCAGCTTGGTGAAGGTTGTAATTAGTAGGCATGAAGGGATGGAAAGTACAGAAACAAAGCTCTAATTCAGAACATTAGTCTGAAAAGTACTTGTTCAAACCTCAGCAAATAAAGATCATGAAAGGAAGACAGAGGTAAGTTCACTAACCAGCCATGGCCAATCAAAATGTAGCAATCAGCTGAGAAAATGTTGTGCCTAAACACAGCTGCAGAGAACCTGCTCTTGTGCCATGCATTTTATTATTAATAGTTATGAAAGAAATAAGAATTAATCACTACCTACCCAAGCACTCAAGTCACAGGCAGCTACAAATGTTTAAACACTTTATAACTTTAAAAAGGAGAAAGAAAACAAATCACTATCTAACTTGGCAACCAAAGTGCAGACAAAATAAATAGTGGGAAATTCATGTTAATATTCAACAATAACAATAAAAAGCACACTTTAAGCCTACTTTGTCACAGAATACAATGGAATTATCTTCAGGTGGATGTGAACAAATGGTGCACGGGACATTTGCAGTCATTCAAAATGAAGGGAACCAATTGCTAAAGTGGGCAGACCTATTTCTCATTCAGAATGCTGTGGTGGCCAGCAAAAAATGAATGACCATTTATCACACCACTGGATTAAGTGCTCCTTCTAAAAGCCCTTCACTATATGTACATTTTGCATTTTTATTTTCAAAAGCCAATAGTCTAATGAGACTACAAAGCTGTCTCAAATGCCATAACTAAACATAAAAGAAAATGTAATTTAATTTTAGAAAACATCAGTTTGGTGAATCCTTCCAAGATGGCCTTCTTAAGTCAGGTGCAAGAGTCTGAAGACTGAAGCGGTTCTAGGTGTCCCTCTTGATGCAAATCTAATGGCTTCAAGCCTTCACAAATCGGTAGTATCACAAACCATAACTAGGAGTCACTCTTGAGTCAGATCTAACTCCTTCAAGGAATCACAAAGCTGTAGTACCTCAAGTCATTAGCAGGTGTCCATCTAGGACCAGATGCAATTGCTTGAATTGCTATTATAAATTTCAGGAGGTGTGTCTTCAACCTAGAAGATTGCATATTAACAAATTATTTTCGGAGTGGTGTTTTGTATATGAGCAAATAAATGTCTTTTGATTTTTCGTAAAGAATGGCTGTCCTGGCCTGCAGATGTTCCATTTGAGTTAAGCATAAAAGTCTGATGTTTTTCAGAAAGCTGCAGTATGTCAAGTTGTTACTAGGTGATTGTGCAAATCACATATAACTGCTTCAAGGTTTCACAAAGATGTAGTACCTCAAATCATTACTAGATGCCCCTTGAGTCAGATCTAGCCGTTTCAAATCTTCATAAAATTGTTGTACTCCAAGCCATTACTAAGGGGCCGATTCCGATCTCGGTCGGAGGCGCACCCAATACCATTCGGTCGGGAAAAAAGCCATGCGAAAGCCTGTTTCCCGACCGAACCGTACGCTGGTCCGGCCGAGCGAGTACGATGCGACTCGCCGACCGACTCGTCCGGGCGTCCCGACAACTCCGACCGACTCGCTCGGACTCGAACCGCTCCGACCGACTCGGTCGGACCCGATCCGCACCGCGCAATGGAGACGTTTCCCGGCCGGGTAAGTACGATGCGCGCCGCGAGCAGTCCGACCGAGCCGCGCACTCCGGCTCGTAAGAGCTGTCGGAGCCGTACTTTGGGGGTCCGTGTCGGACCCCCTGTACGCGTAGCCGCGCGAGGCGCACACAGGGGGGACCCAAGGGTCCCCCTACCTGTGCGTGTACGCCGCGAAGCGCTCGCGGCGTACTCGCTGTAGGGGGCGCCCTTGTCCGCCTCGCACCCATTGAGGCAATGGGAGCCCGCGTACGCGTTGTACGACCGGCTCCCATTGAGTTCAATGGGAGTCCGACCGACTCGTGTCCGATAACATACGGCCGCATCGTACTCGTTCGGTCGGACTGCACGGGTCCGATTCGGTCGGAAATCTCTCCGGGTCCGGCTCGGTCGGAGAAATTTCCGGCCCGAATCGGAATCGACCCCTAAGTGTCCATCTAGGTCCAGATGCAATTGCTTCAAATGTCATTCATAAATCTTGGGGTGACTTCAACCTATTAATTTGCATACACAATATTTCTACTCTAATGATGTCTGCTTGTTTTTTAAATGCTAAATAAATATGCCAATGCTCATTTATTATGATTAGGCAAAACTGTAACACAATAAATGACTTCATCACTATGCAGCATTTGTGATGGCACTGTAATATAAGTATTTACAGGCTGTCATTGGTAGGTTCAAGTGCCTTCAGTCTTAATTTTTATCAAACCTTTATTTGTGTTTTCTTTTTTTACTAGAGCTGTATAAGTTTTCTAGTAAATTGTATGTCCTGTCTGTAAAGTTTGGTTACTATGTCTATGACTATAAAACACCAAGGCAAGTTGAATAAACCAACAAACAAAAATTAAAAGGAAAGGTTATTTTTGATGTATCCATATGTGCATTTTTGTAATTAATTATTTTAGAAACCTTGAATGTGGTGAGTCATTATTATATGTTTCTCTGGAACCAGATGTAAAGGTCTGAAGATAAATATACTAAACCTGGTTTATGATAATTATTCATTACTGCAGCTTTCAAAATGGGCTTAATTACTATGTAGAATTTCTGATGGCACTCTACTATAAATAGGAACTAGTAGCCATTGGTATGTTTAAGTGTGTTCAGCCTTAATCTTAACTAACATTTTTCAAGTGTAGTATGTATATCTGTGCAAGCAGATTGCATTTGCTTTTGGGCAAGCTAGACTGTCCCAATCCATTGTTCTAAGCTGCGTCCTGCTATAAAACATCAATGTTTGCTCTGCAAACCAATGGATAAAAAAATAAAAAGAAACTTCATTTTGTAATTTATAAATTCATATTTAGACATTGGTGATCACCACAGTGCAGTTATATTCTGTAGATTCGGCAAATGACTCCAAAGTTAATAGCAAAACCAAAACAAAAAACACTCTTCCTATGGTAATGGTAACTGTGACTCATGTATACCTACACAGTGGTGACCGCCGCTGTGTAATATTTATAGCAAAAACAAAGGTTCAAGTGACAGTATAGTAAGGTGAAAATGTCAGCTATGACATAAAATTATATACTAAAAAAACACTGAAATTCATCAATTATTGTTTATTTCACTAACTATAACTTGTACCTCCGTCATGCACTGCTTATGACCTCGCATATTACATCACTCTTGCCATGTTCAATGGCATCATTGCTGACATCACTGATGACATCTCAAAAGACATCATTGATGTTATTTCTGATGACATCATTGATGACATCTTGGCTGTACAATTTACTCTACAAACAATTACAGCTCCTGTTGGAGAGGCCACTCCCTCAAAAATCACAAGCCGCATTAGGTGGCCAAGCCCCTACTATACACAGTGTAAATCTGCATGTACACTATACATTATTGCTACTCTAATGATTTATTCACATTTTCCATAGGATAAATAATCCAAATATGGTTCATGATGATGAGTCAACATTGCACATTTCAATAAATTATCATGGAAATAGTTTAAGATACTGTACAGCACAAGCAGTTGCCGGTATTTATTTATTTATTTTTTATTTTATTACTTGGGGGAATCAATTTGTTCAGTGAATGTTTACATGTGCAAAAATAAAGTGCAGACGCTGAAAGTGAAGGCATCCAATGGCTTTAGTGAGCTGGCCCATTGATTTATACTTTGTGCAGTGGTGGGAGGGTGCATACTTTAAGTGACATTTGAACAGCCAAATGGCAAAAAGGGGTTGATTTAAATCCCTATACATTGTTGTATATTTATTATATTTTTTTGGAGAACATAACGCTAGCAATACTAAAAAATGAGCAAACTGCATGTTAAAATGCTGCAGGAGTACAGTGATCCCCCAGGCAGTTGGGGGAATGGCAGATTTGCCAGTAACTAGTCATAATTGGTCATTACACAGTCCGATTGTGATTGGTTGAAAGGGTCCATGTGTTAGGGCCTTACTTAAAGATAACCAATGAGAAGCCCTTTGGGCAGAAAACATGCCTGACAACTGAATTTTCTAGATCCAAAGACAGGCAAAAGCTTGGCCTTTCTCTGTTTAAGATTCAAATGCACAATTTTTCCTAGTTTGATCTCAGAGCAGATCTGAGCAAATTTCCTCCTATTTCTGTCTGTTGACCTAAAAAAAATATAGTGGGATTTTTTCAGTGTCACATTTTTGCCAAGCGTTAGGCCCTTAACTATTCAATAGTACCCAGCATCAGTGGATTTATCGTGAGGATCAACATTGAGATGAAGTATTCTCAGAGCACATGGGAAAGGTGCTATTTGGGCTGGGGTGAAACTCAGGGTTGTCCCTCATCAACACTTTTCATTCAGAAAAAGTGGTACCAACCCCACTAACGCTATTTTCAACTTCAATTTAATTCACACCCAGGTTCAATCTTGTACTTTCTTTGCATGATGTCCACTGTGCTAACTATTTGAATGATGATTTTATGCAAGTCCCATTTCCAGCACCTTTAATGCTGCTACTTAAGCTTAAAACATTATATTATATAATTGGGTTTGCAATACTGGAAAACCATTCTGTGATATACAGGTCAATTGCAAAACCCGGCAAGTTTAATTTATAATTACATCTTTTCATTACCAGACATTGAGCATCAGTAAATGCTTATTGCATCAACTGTTCTTTACAGTGCTAAAAAATAGCAGCAGGATGGTATGAAGCACTATGTAAAGCACATTATTATTGGTATTGTTATTATTATTAGTTGTAGTAGTAGATATTATTTCATATTCTGCTTCATAACTCAGGCCTTACAGTATGCATGTTTGTACTTGCCTACTTCTGCTTCAGAGGCAATAGTTATCGGAGAGTGAGATGGCACTGGGCCAGTCATGATTTCTCATACACACGTTAGAACTGGCCTGCCTGACAACCCACACACACGATGGAAGCATGACAGAAGGTAATGCAGAAGTACACCTAAAGTGACAAGTGGCAGAGTGCCACAAATGCACAACACCCTAAAACCCACATGGATGTTGTTTTTATAAAAAATATTAGCTCTCTGTGAATCATGCTCCACAGCCAGGACTGGACAGGCCTCTTATTCCACTGGGTATTTCCTCAATGGGGTGGAGCTTTGTCACTTTCCCTAGCTCCCTTATGTTAATTGCAAAAGTATAAAGAAAAAAGGTTCTGTAGTTGGTAGTTCTCACTTCTTAGCAAAGGGTTTGTCATAGCAGATTATGACCTTGTTTAGAGTTTAGCAGACTGGGAAGGCCACCTCTGTTGGCTTTCTGGCGGAAAGTTTACACTAGTAGAATGAGAACTCAAGAGACATCGGACCTTCAGTGTAAGTACCTCAGACCATTACTCTTATTTAAAGTTGTTAGACCTGGCATCTTTTGGCATGTCCCCACTGTCTTTTTGCTTTCTGACCTCCTGTTTTGATGGTATGCTGGACTTTGTTTTTGCTGGGTTAGTGTCTCTCTGCACTTTTTCACTGCTATTCAGTGCTAAAGTGCAAGTGCTCCTACTGTAAATTGTGTTATGTTTGGTTTTCCATGATTGGTAAATTTGATTTACTAGTAAGTCTCTAGTACAGTGCACTGTGTGTGCCCAGGGCCTGTAAATCAAATGCTACTAGTGGGCCTGCAGCACTGATTGTGCCACCCACACAAGTAGCCTTTCAAAAGTGTCTCAGACCTGCCACTGCAATGTCTGTGTGCAGTTGTTACTGCCATGTCGACCTGGCAGGTGCACCCACTTGCCAGGCCCTAACCTTCCCTTTTCTTACATGTAAGTCACCCCTATGGTAGTCCCAAATTAGCCCCATGGGCAGGGTGCAGTGTATATGAAAGGTAGGACTTGTAGTAGTGTGTGTTACATGTCCTGATAGTGAAATACTGTGCATTTAATTTTCCACTATTGAAGGCAGTCTTTCCCATAGGTGATCATTGGAGCTGCCTTGTAACATTTTAAAAGTGCAGCTTACAATTGGGAAAAAGATAGAGAAATTGAGTTTAGGCTCCCTGAGCTCAGAATAACAAATCTTTTAGTAAAGTTGGCTTTTAAATTGTGTGTTTGAAAATGCCACTTTTAGAAAGTGGACATTTTCTTGTTTCATCATCCTGTGTGCCACTGCCTGTTTGTGTATTCACCGTCTGGTTTTGGAGTGACAGGAGCTGGGGATGTGCATTCACTCTAGACAGTCACAAGGGGGGTTGAGGTGTGTCCTGCCTTTCCAGGGTGACTCATAGTCAGGCTGACTAGACCTTTCTGCATTTAGAGTGGTGGGAGGAGTTTTCACTAGCACCTGAATAGGCTGTGTCTGCTCTGCACAATGCTGTCCTCACCTCCTGTAGTGAAGCTGGACTAGAGAGGACACAACTAGTTTCTACTAAGCAAGAGGGACTTGCTGCCTAAAACTTCAAAGGGAAAGTAGTATGCATATTGGGGCCCTGACCCCAGAACTTTAGAACTCTGTTGGACTAAGGAACCTGCCAAGAAGATGAGCTGGAGAAGCTATAAGGAGGAACTACCACTGGGCTGTGTGCTTTGCTGTGTTGGCCAGCAGTGGCTGCTTCTGTCTTGGGCAGTGAAAGGACTGGACTGGACTTTCTGCAACTTATGTTCCGGGAATTCTCCAAGGGCTTAAGGTAGAGCTTGCCCCCTATTCAAGAAGTCTCAGGGACAGCAAAGACTTCAAGATCATCTGCCAACAGCACTGGAAACAATGTGTTTTGTGCTGCAAGTGAAGAAAAAGCAACCCAACACCATTGATGACACTGTTGCTGGCTCCTTGACCTGTTGGCACTGCAGAGAACACCGCCCGCTTCGCAGGGTAACCCTGGTCTCCCCAACGATGATGCACAATGCCGCTACCGAGCCACTGCTTGCACCGTGACCTGAGGGCACCGCACTTCACACCATCTCGCTTGACATCTTCGCCCTGGTATCCCCGACAATGCCGCTCCATGCCGATCTCGATACCGCTGCCTGCACTGTGGCCTGGGGGCACTGCTCGTAAATTACACAATGCACCGCAACGTCCAAACCTCAGCCTTGACCCGCTGGCGCCTGCGCTATCTACTCCACATCATATACCGACAACAGCACTTCAGCAACGATGATGACACGGCTTGCACCGTGACCTGCCAGCACTGCAACAAGCACCGCCTCACTTCGCACCACAGCCCTGGTCTCACCAATGCCACTGGACGCCGTCACCAAGCCGCTGCAAGCACCGTGAACTGAGGCTACCACACGCCACACTGCTCTACTTCGCACCACAGCCCCAATGCCTGCCCACACCGGCGATCCTGACTTCAACCTCATGGAGTTTGATCTGCAACGCATGTAACTTTGAGGGCCCGACGACTCATGCACTAACCTCCGGAACCGACGCTGACGCCACCTCTTCTTTGGAGCTCATCGCAAGGTCCACGACACCCTGCATTTCCAAAGTACTATCTGTGGGTCTGCCCAACACCGTAGCTGGCCAGCTTGAACTGTTGGACTTGTTTGTTCACAACACTGTGATAGCACCGGACAGAGCTATCAACTTCAAGGAACTGTATTTTAAGTTTATTCTTGCAAAATTCATATCTTCATTACTGTATGTTAGATTGTTATCGTCTTGGTCTTGTTTTAGACAGATAAACTGCTGTAGTGTCCTTTTGTAATGTTTTCACTGTATTAATCTGTGTTATGTGTGAACGCTTTACACACTGCCTCTGAGACAAGCCTGACTGCAAGTGCCGAGCTACCAAGGGGGTGAGCAGGGGTTATTTTTAGAAGTGTAGTCCCCCTTACCCTGTCTAGAAGGAAGAGTCCATACTTGGACAGGTTACAAACCTGTCAACTAGAGATCTCCATTTCTAAAGAAGGTACTTTATCCTCTTTGTACTTTGTACTGTTTGGGACCACCAGTAAAAGCCTGGCAGTCCCATATAAAAATAGAAAAATCAAATGACCCTCCCACCCTAGGAGAAAACTTCCAGGGTGCCATGTTCATTAGTTTCTTATTATTCAAATCTTCCATTCTGGTTTCATCAGGCACTAAAGATGTGTCATGGTCATTGTCCACACTTAATTCCCCCTTGCAGTCCTGCAGGGTAAGACTGATGATCTAGGACACTATGTTATGATGATTGGCATCCTATGGACTTGCTCCTGGATACTCATTCATGTGTTCCTTCCACCTGCAGTCATGGACTGTAGCCTTCAGTGGGCTGCAAGCCCCTACTGACATATGGGCAGACAAGCGACAGGGAAGGCAATCTTGGCGGGAGACTTCAAAGCCTTAACAAATCTAAAACTGGACATGTGGGTTTTCTAAATTACTCAGTACCCGTAGAACTGATTTCCTGTCTCACTGGGTTATCTCAATGAGACACTGCACAGCTTAGCATATATGATACTCTGGGGAAAGAACATGTACATTTTGTTCTAGCGCTCACACATCCTTCTCCCACCTCGATTAAAGTTTGCCTCACAGCAACAGAGGTGACCAGGGTGACAGGATCAAAAATTCTATACTAAGAGATGGATTTTTACTTCCAGCTCAACCAGTTCTCCTCCTCTATCTTCATAGAACAGGGTGCATTGTATTTAAAAAGTTGGACATGTACTTTTAACTTTTACATGTCCTTGTGGTGAAAAACTATTACATTCATTTTTTACTACTGCAAGGCCTACCTCTCCCATAGAATAACATTTGGTTACCCTATTACATTTAATAAGTGCTAACTTTCAATTAGGAGCAAGTAGGAATGTCAAGTTTGGTGTCTAAAGAATTGGACTTTAAACCCCTCTTTAATGGTAAAGTTGGATTTTAAGTCACAATTCTGAAAATGCCACTTTTGGAAAGTTGGCATTTTCTTGTCCAAGCCAGTAGGTGCCTGCAGTCTGTATCCTAGGTCACTTGGCTAGGTGCAGATGCCAGCTGATCTTTCTTCATTGCTCCCAGAAAGTGAGACAAAGGAGCATAGCTGTTGGCAGGATTGGCCATCTCTGACTGAATGAAAGGGAAGAGCTGTCACTCACCACTCTTGCACATCACAAAGGCTCTGCCATAACACACTCACAAAGTTGACCTCATTCTCTAGGAGAATGCAACCCCCCCAAGCAGAAGGTAAAGAGCCTAGGATCACTGTGGACAAGCATCTCTCCATAGCATCCCAAGTAAAGAGGATGGCTGGCAGCTGTTTTGGCCTCCTGCGAGCCTTAAGGAAAACGCTGAAATGGTTCCCGATGGAGTCATGAAGAAATGTGTTTCAATGTTTGATTCTCTCATGCCTTGACAATGACAACTCACTTTACCGGGGCAGTTCAATGTTGGTCATTTACAAATTCCAAGTCATTCAGAACGCTGCCACTTGAATATTGTTAGGCATTCCTAAAACAGTGTCAGCCATTGCAGCGCTTAAAAGTCTTCATTGGCTACCCATAAGTTTCAGAGTACAATCCAAAGCATTTTACATCACACATCGGGCAAAACATAAAGTGGGCCCACATGTTTTCCATCCACTGGTCACCTCCCAACGTACCAACAGGTTTCTCAGGTCCAGCAATCTTGAGCTTCTCGCTGTTCCCAGAGTTAAGAGAGCTAGAAGTGGAGGTTGTTCCTTCCCATTTCTGGCACCCAAACTCTGGAATTCCTTGCCTACCAGCCTGAGAGTGGATGACAACTTTATACGTTTTAGAAAGAAACTAAAAACATATCTGTTCCTTAATTCCCTTTAATTTACCTTCACTCCACCCAGCACTGATAGCTTTGGGAAGCCCATTGTCAGGCAGCCATGCGCTTTATAAACAGGTGAATAGAGTAGAATTGAATAGAGTAGAATAGAGTAGAATAGAGTAGAATAGAATAGGGTTTGACACTAGTCTATTTTGACCCCAGACAAGCTAGGGCCAGGGCAGGGAGGCAGGAAATTCCAAATATTATTCGGGGTGAAAATCTCAAGAATGTTCTCCTTCTTCAAACTGGGCACCAGGTATAGATATCAGACCCTCAAACCAAACCCTTCAGTACACTTGTAGACCTGTAGAAGACTCAGAAGTACTGCTGTGCTGCTATAAAAGAAGGACTGATACTATGCTGCCCTGCTGCCCGAGTGAAGACTGGACTTGCATCTTGATCCCAGGACCACCAGAGTGACTCCAAGGGCTAGTTGGCTGGCCTCCTGTTCAGAGCTTGATGGACAGAAAAGCTCCAACCACCTTGAACCTAGCACCTGGACTCAGTCTGTTGTGACTCTTGCCCCCTCCCCCCCAAGTAGTGCCACCCCAGCCCTGAACCCTGGAAGTGGACCTCTAGGTGCTCTGCCAGCCCAGCTGTGAACTTGTGGTCGGAACCGGCCCAGAGTGATGCATTGCCTTGCAGCACCGCTTTGGAACCGTCATAGCACAATGCATCCATGACACCAGACTTAGCATCGCAGCCCGCAGTCTCCTCAGAACCACAACTGTGGTACGCATCCTCGATGCATGCCTACTGATTGCAAGCCTCTCGTCAATGGCATCCACGATGATGATACAGGACTCTGCTTTGTAGCCCGCTAATTCTTCAGAACCAGTGGTGCCTGACACATCTTCAATGCATGACTTCGCAGCGCAAGCCCCTTGTCAACGGCATTCTCAATGACGATGCAAAAACTCAGATCGCAGCCTTGCAGCTCATCAGAACTGCTGCTGTACGACGGATTCTCAATGCAAGATCTTGCAATGCTCCACAAACCAGGATTTTAGGTATTTTTTTTCATCGGCCTACGTTGGTCCCTTTATCTCGCTCACGCTTCATCATGGTCGGCCTTAACTTGTGATGTTTTTAACGGTTCAGCATGCCCAGATAACCAGTTGGCACTTTGTGCATCTAGGCACTATTTTTACTTAAAACCTTGAAATTGAATATCTCTGGATCTTTTGACATTTTGATCTCAAACAATTTATTAACTTTTAATAATCTTTGAATTTGGTGTGGGATTCTTATTGTGTTTTCCATGTGTTGCTGTTAGAAGTGCTGCATACTTTACGAATTGCCTATAAGTTAAACCGGACTGCTTGTGCCAATTTACTAGAGGGTGAAGCACCGATTGATTTGGGGTTTGCTTATGTTTCACTCTGACAGAGATTGTGGATGCTGCTCGAGTAGGGCTACCCCCCCCCAAAAAAAAAAAAACAACAGTAACCCAATTTCCAGCAGGTTTTAGTTCAGATGTTGAAGCTTGGGGACATCTGGAAAGAGGATCACATGAAATTATTTGATGAATTGAGGAAGAGCCTGAGCGCTCTATCAGGCAGAAATTACCACACGCTCTGACTTCAGCCCCGTAGACTCCAAATTAATTCTGAAATGACTGGATAGAAAGGGGCTTTACTGTTTGCATTGCTCCCTGTTATAAACACACTAAACCCCCTATAGTTACTGAGCAATGCTGGGAAAATAATCTGGGCTCCATGGCTGAAGACTGGTGAAAGGGGCATATGCAACTAGAGAACTGGCAATATCTACACATCTCCTGTCCTACAGTTTAATTACCTATATAGAATTTAGTTCACTCCTGAAAATATTTATGAAATGTGGAGGAGCCCAGCTCTGACTTACATGACATGCCGTGAAGCAATGAAGACATAAATCAGCTGGGTCACTTTTAAATCTGGATTGGGTTGCCCTGTAATACAGCAATACTCAAAATATATTCTGTGCACATTGAAGTGGGTTCTTTATTGGCCATTCAAACATAACTCAATAATGATACTACTGAGATGTATGCAAGGGGTCAGCAGCTCATAGGAGTCTCATACATTGGTGGGGATCAGCCTTCTTCTGGTTAAAAGGGTTATTGCTCATCACTGGAGGGATACAAATGCCCTGCCAACAGAGCAATAGCTATGGGGCATGGATCATAGCTCACACATTGAGGAAGCAATTTACAGGGCTGGGATTATCACATGAAACACATTATATTATGAGGGCCTTTGTGGGATCAATTCCTTTGACAGGACACAAGACAGGCTGTTCCTACATAATTGTTTTGCTCATTGTAGCTCGTATTGAAGATCTGTGAACTACCTGAGTATTGTTTCTTCTGTATATTCGATGTATTGTCTTATATCGACTTGTCTCCATTGTTTAGCTGTATGTGACGAAATGCAATAAAAATAGTTAACGGAAAAAAGTGTCCTTCCAAAATTACTGCAACACTAGCTGTGTGCAAGTTATCCTTCTTCATCTGCTGAATTCCTGAGAATTATATTATCCACAGATTGCATTTGTGTGATCCTCAGTAGGGTTCAAATTGTCAACAAGTGGTCATTAATCAGCAGGGTGGTGGCAAGTTGAGGCAAGGATAAACATATCCAAAGCAACACAGTCATTGTGAGCTTCTGTTTGCGGTAGGCAATGATTATTTCCAGAGGGAGAATGGCAGTGATGTTATGTCCTGTGTTGTAGTAAGTTTCCGTTCGAGAATCGAACCAGTGGAAGGGTGTGATAGCAATTGCAGGAAGACTCCCTTTGTTGGTTGAAGCTTGTTTGCATGACTAAACTACTTATCTTTGTTCAACCTACCACTGCTTTCCTGCTTCTTTTCACTGGCAATGAGGGAAGTGGACACTGGACTTACCATCGCCCTGGAGGAGAGCTGGTGAAAGAGCCAGCACTGTGAGATGCAGCGAGGTGGAGGTCTTGGTTGTGGTACTTCGCAACAAGAACGTTTCAGAGATTTTCAATGATCAGCCTTTTCCGATCATGACTGGTCATCAGAAGGCCTCAGAAAAAATTATCTGCTTTAATTAGTAGTCAGTGAGTGAAACTGTTGGCCCAGGCATGGAGGAGCATGAAAACAAAGGAGTGCGTGTGAGAACCCTCCCATTTTGAAATGTCCCTTACGTGAGTGTACATGCGTGCACTGGACACGTTCTCGCTTGAAGCTACATGGTTGGCTCCTTAGTTGCCTAGTAGCAGGCACTGTCTCGGCCATGAACTGCTCCAGTGGATTAACCCTTGCTGCTCTGGCAAAGTCTGCATTGGGATCAGTGGTGCTTCATCGAAATTGTCTCAATCTTTTTGGAGCTTCTTTTGGCTGCTTTAAATAGTTAAGCACCGCCAAGAGCTCCTACTGTATTTTTACAGGTGAACCCAGGTGAACCAATTGTACATAGGGAAGTCTGGAGAGAAAGATTTGAAGCATATGTTCAAATATTAGGAGGGGATGTCTTTACTGCACAAAGGAATCTAGCTGTACTCAAGCATTTTCTGGGTGCTGAGGGGAGAAGAGTATGAAAACATTTCCCACTCGGTTCTGAGGATGATGATGATGATGAAGGCAGCCGCGGTCCGTGCAGGTAGCAGCGGTGGGGCGGTGGGGCCAGGTAATGAGGGATTTTGAGGGACGATGCCGAGGGGAAACTAATTATTTATTTAATTTTCCCATGGCATTGTCACTCGAAATCCCCCTTTACCTGGCCCCACCGCTGTTACCTGCACGGACCGCGGCTGGATGACGGTGAGGACATGGATGAGTATGATACAGCATTAAACAGTTGACTTTGAATTTCTGGAAAAAGAAAAATAAAGTCATGGAGAGGTTCAAGTTTCTTTAGAGAAGCCAAATGTCTGAAGAGTCTGTGGAAAGTTACATGGCTAGTGTAAGATCGCTTGCAGCTACATGCAATTACAAGACTTTTCTGGATGAAATGCTAAGGGATCAAGTTGTGCTGAAAGCCAGCAATAGAAGTGAAGGAGAAGGTATTAAACACAGATGATTTGTCCTTGCAGAAGGCTGTGAAGATTGTGAAAGGGCTGAAAACACTGATGAAGGCTTGAAAGAACTGTCTGTAGGAGAAAGGTTGGAAGTTGTTCAAAATGGGGTTCAAAAATTAAATATGGATGAGATCAGCAGCTCATCTACTTCACCATGGCAGGGGATAGATCTGCTTGGGCTGGCTTCAAGTGTGGTTTAAGGGGTCATCTTGCAATGGGTAAAACATGTCCTGCTTTGGGTCTAATGTGCCGGAAGACCAAATTGTAGGGACATTTTGCACTGGTGTGTTGGGGCAGGATGGGTGGAGTTAAGAAATCAACAAATTTCTCTGTCAGTGCTATAGAAAAGTATGAAAAAGAAGGGGCAAGTCATGATGGTATTTTGCAAGTTGGGCAAGTGGGAAATATCAGTGATGACAACCCATATTGTATGATCAAAGTTGATGATGAGAGTGTGAGGGTAATGCCAGACGCAGGCGCAAGGTACACGCTTATTTAGAAAAAGTACCATACCAGGTTTCCAGAGCATGTTGTTAACTGAAAACAGCCATTACAATGTGGCTGTTAACCACGCATAGCCTTTACCACATGTGATTTTACGTGTATGCCTTTACCATGCATGCCTTTACAACAAATTATGTTGTAAAGGTACGAACGGTAAGGGCATATGCGTGGTACAGATGGTAAGGGCATATGCGTGGGAAAGGCAATCAGTGTCTTTACCTCAGAAGGCAAAGAGACCCTCTGCAGGCACTGAAACAGGTGAAGTGATAGACGTCAGTTTTCCACTCCCGCTTAAAGAAAAAAAAACCTGCACATCAGCCTCGACCAAGTGGAACTGGTACGGCCTCGCCTCCCCTTTTCCTGCCATAGTTATTTGGGATTGCACACAAGGCTGTTTTAGGGCTGGGATTGGGATCAGAAGTAGTTTTTAGGGCTGGGACGGGGGTTTCAGGGCTGGTGCTGTGGCACGTCTAGCTTTAGGTCTCAGGGCGTGGGTTTTTTAGGGCTGGAGGCTGGGGGCGGGGGTAGTGCCACGGGCTGGTTTAGGGCTCAGGGCTGGGATCTAGAGAGGTGGTTTTTGATTTTGAGGAAAAACCTTTACCACGCATATGCCTTGACTATTCATGCCTTTACAACAAAATTCATTGTAAAGGCATGCATGGTAAAAGCATAATCATTGTAACATCCTGTGTGGTAAAGGTAACGGGTGGAAATAGTACCCATGTTGTTACCACCGCGTTGTAAAGGTATGCGTGGTATTTCCATGCATGGTTCTATCATAAATCCATTGCTAGCCCACCTGATATCATATTAGTGGCGTATGGGAATAAACCCATAGATTTGGTGAGTTACATAGATGCTCACAGTTTCAAGGGGTAGAAGTTACTTCTAAAGTTTATTTAGCTAAGGGTGGATTGTGGTTGCTAGGTTGGCCTACCAGAGAGATTTGTTCATAAGATTGGATTCCAACCATCCTGACTTAGTTTGAGGTGCTCAGTTTGATATATCTGTCATAGGGGAAAGATCTTTTGGTGAGGAATTTTAGTGACAAATTAGGTTTGCTCAAGGGGTTATGTACAATGTCATTTTAAAGGAGGGAGCTGTTCCCAAGGCTCATCAAACTCATGCAAGTCCTCTAGTGGTGAGAGAGCCATTAATCAGGAGTTGTGGAGGTAGTGTGATGAGGGAATCATTGAGAAGACAGAGGCATCTAAGTGGCTAGTTCCTGTGGTTCTGGCCAAAAAAAGCAATTGCAAATTGTGCCTTTGCGTGGACCTGTAGTATCTAAATGCTGCTGTATGGTTGATGGATACCCTTTGCCCAATATAAGTGAGATATTAACAACGATTAAAGGGGCTACGGTGTTTACCACTTTAGATCTGTCCTCAGTGCAGCACTAGATAGTGTTACATCCTGATTTTAGGACATTGACATCTTTTATTATGCCTGAGAGCGCTTTCAGATACAAGCAGATGTTGTTTGGGTTGGTGTCGGTTGCCGCTGAGCTCTAACGAAGGATGCATCATTTGTTGAAGAGGGTAACTCATGTCACTGATTTCCAAGATAACATTCTGGTGTTTGGTAAAAAATATAGTGGGGCATGATCAGTCTCTGAGTGAGTGATTTAGAATACTTGGGTCATTGGATAGATGAGAAGGGAATTTCTCCTAAAAAATTAAATAAATTGCAGCCATTGACAAGACTCCTTCTTCAGAGAACAAAGACCAGCTACGGTCATTTTTGGGCCTGGCAGAATTCTATTCGAGGTTCATCCCTATGTTTGCAGACAAAACCAAGTGTATGCAAAAACTCATGTTGAAACAAAATGTGGTGGTGGACTGTTTGTCCCGGTTGTCTGTTGGAGGGTATATGGATGAAATTGATGATAATGATAATTTGATGGTGGCCAGTGTGAAAGCATTCAATGATGGAAGGGGATCCCATGAGAAGTGGGAGAGTGCTGTGAAGAGTAATACAGTGTTTCTAGAGGTCAAAAAATATCGAGTTGAGGGTTGGTCAGCGAGGGGTAGGGCTTCTGATGCTGCACAGTTTTTCCAACCATGTGAGTACAGAATCGTCCATTGTGGGTAGTGTGCTGTTGAGAGGAGATTTGTTGGTTGTACCTTTGGAGCTGAGAGGGCGAATTTTGAGACTAGCACATAAAGGACATATTGGTATGAGTGCTTCAAGAGATATATCAGAGCAGAGTACTGGTGACCAGGACTTGACTGTGATGTTGAACATAGCATTAGAGAATGTGTGTCTTGTGCATGGAGTGATAAATCACAGAAGTTGGTGATTAATTCTCCAGTGGTTTCAGATGTCTGATCGTTTGGAAGAAGATTGCTACTGGACCGTGGTATGTACTGGGAAAATGTCCCAAATATGCCATTGTGGTGGTGGATTATTTCTCTTGTTGGCCTGAAATGAGATTCACTGATCATATCACTACGGAAGTGCTAATTGAGTTTCTGAGTGAGTTGTGTGACAGAGAGGGAGTACCAGAGATTTTGTTACTGACAATGGGGTTTAGTTTCTGTCTGAAGCTATGAAACACTTTTTCGAAAGGTATGGAATTGAACATGTTCAGTCTATTGTGTATTGTCTCAAAAGTATTGGTTTGGATGAGAGGTGTAACAGGACAATCAAAGAAGGGCTACCGCTCGCTCTCAGTAGTGGCACAGACAGGAGAAAAGCAGTGAGAAGGTTTATTCTGTCATATCACACTACACCTCATTGAGTGGCAGGTAAATCTCCCTTTGACGTGATGAAAAGGTCACAAACCCAGGGTTTTACTGTCAAATGGAGTTGAGAGAAAGATCAATGTTTTAGATCATTGTAGTGATGGTATGGATTACAAGGTTGGAGATTGGGGGCCTCATTTATGAAAAGTGACGCATCTCTGCGTGAAAACTGTGATGCGTCTCTTTTCATTGCCCCCTCCTTGCAATATGCTGGATGCGTCATATTTACAGTATGACGCATCATGTCGCAAGGAGTTACGGATACGTCAGTATTTCTGACGTATCTGTAGGCGCAAAAATACGCATTGCTGGAGTGTGTCACAAAAGTGACGCAACTCCATCAATGGGTCATTTCACATGGGCAAGTCCCATTTCAAATGTGTTTGCGTCAGTCTTACGTCTGCTGTGAGGCAGGCGTAAGATATTGACGCATTTGCGTCCTAGAAGTGACGCAGTGAAATCTCATAGATTTCACTGTGTCACTTCTACGAGGCTTACTTGCGTCAGAACGCCCACCCTGCATACATTATACCTGACGTAGGTATAATGTGGCGCAGGGGTTTACAAAATGACGCATCTACCTAGATGCGTCTCTTTGTAAATATGGCGCAACATGGTGCATTTTTTATGCTGCTGGTGCGTCACAAAAAGTGACGCACCAGCGGCCTAAAAGTGACGCAAGGGCTCATAAATAAGCCCCTGGATACATGTCTTTGAAGGAACAGAATGTAAGTGAGAATCAAAATTTTCAAGGACTTTAGCTGTGAGAAAAGTCATAAATATACTTTGTTGCTCAGAGGCGGCAATCTTTGGAACGTAAAAAAGATTGTGAGAACTCCTGATTGCCTGAAAGAAGGTATTATTTTGAAATGAGAGATGTTGCAGAGGGATTATGCAAGTGTAGAGGTGCAACATAAAATGCTAGATAAGCAGAAAGGGGCGTTTTTACAAGCCCCTTGGGCCTACCGTACGTCACTTTTCCCATGTTAAAAATGACGCAAAAGTGGAGCAAGGGGCTTGTAAATAAGCCCCAAAGAGTTTAATTTGTCAGAAAAATTTAGTGACTATTTTGTATATTCGTTTTAGGTGGGATAGGGTACTCAGATTTATTTTAATATTTCAGAATGTTTTATTTGATGCACCTTTCATGATTTTCATTATCTTATTTCGTTATATATGGTTCTTTTGCTTTATTGCTTTCCATGTATGTTTAGATGAGAACATAATTGTTTTAAGGAAGGGAAATGCGTTCAGTAGCGGCTCCTGGAGGGAGTGCTGCGGGGCGGTGGGGCGGGGGAGGGGGAGGGTGGGGGGCAGTAAACTCCGGCTTACGGCCGAACTGAGTTAAGTACATAAATAAATAAAACGAATTACATTGCGCGTGCTGCATCGCAATCGGCGATGCAGCGCGCGCAATGTAATTCATTTTATTTATTTATGTACTTAACTCAGTTCGGCTGTAAGCCGGAGTTTACTACCCCCCACCCTGCCCCTCCCCCGCCTCACCACCCCGCAGCACTCCCTCCAGGAGCCGCTACTGAATGCGTTATGTCGAGTGTTGTAATACGGTTCCATTCTAGAATGGAACCAGTGGGAGGCCGTGGTGGCAGTTGCAGGAAAGATTTCCCTCACGGGTTGGTTGACCTTTGTTTACATGAATAAACTACTTACTTATCTTTCTTTAATCTACCGCTGCTTTCCTGCTTCTATTCAAGCGGCCTGGTGCTGATTCCTCTAATGCATTCCGGACGTGTAGCACCATAAGGCTTCCCTATAGCCTGTTTACTTAACAGAAGGGACAAAATGAAAAAAAAAAAAAAAAATTCAAGATGTTAAATGAACAAATATGGCAAAAAATCTTGGAGCTTTCAAGAACGAAGATAACGTTATTTGAACACATTGGTGATGTCAGTCCACACAATTTGGCTTTCCTCTGAGAGTACCTCTAATTTGACTTCTGTGGATACTCGGAGAATTAGTAAGTGAAGAATTAACAGAATATCCTTTAAGTAACTTCAAGTAATACTCCATTATTACATTTTTCTGTGTTTTGCTGCCACCACTTTTTCTCAATCCACACTTAAATCTGATGCGCCTGACTGACAGAGAACAAGCAATTCAGCCTAAGGGGCGTGATAGGAACCTCTGGGCCATCCACATTCTAATTGTGCTGTGATTAATGATGAGGCTGAGTCCTTCCACTACTGTTAGGACAGATCCAATGGGCGAAATAAATACAATTTTAAAAGCAGCAACATTAAAACATATCTTAACTGTGCAGATATTGTTGAAGCTGATGCGATGGATACAGCTAGTTTTAAATTATGTCATGCTCATTGTCAATTCCTCTCAATTTTTGTCGTAGTTATGGATGGAGCTTGTAATTGGCGCAATATACTTTACCTAGTTGTTTTAATACATATTGAAGCTAATTGAGATAACTATATTTGCTAAGGATCACACAAGATACTTTTGTCAAAGGGCATTAAAAGGGGATCGGACCCATACCTTTGAGTTCTAAGATAAGTGTATTGGGCACTAGATTAAGTCTCCTATCAATTTCTCTTCTATTAAAAACAAGCATTTACAATGCAATAGGTCTCGCAACTGCGAGTTTTAGAGCTATTGGTATTGTAAATGGCAATGCCTTTTGAAAAATTAACAGGTATTGTAATTTATAATAGTAATTTTCCACCAGTACCATAACTACCACTATTATTATTACTATCACCACAGAGTAGTAATAGTAATAATTGTAGTGGTGGTTATGGTACTTGTGGTGGTTGTAGCGGTGGTGGTAGTGGTGGTGGTATTGGTACTGGTGGTGGTGGTACTGGTGGTGTTAGTGGTGGTGGTACTGGTGCTCTACGTGGATTTTATTTCATTACTTATGCTACTGCTGGAATATTTTTAACAAAAAAATACAAAAACTAACAAACATTATCATTTGCAACGCCAATAGCTCAAACTTTTAGTAATGCCAGCCCTATTGCATTGCAAATGCTTGTTTTATGGTGCAGGCATGAGGTGCATCATCTACTTCCCAAAATACAATCTTAGATTTGTAGACACTCGTAACAGTCCTATGGTAGGAGGCAGTTGTTCAGCCAGTGTACGGCTAATAGCTCACACAACTTTGCATTTTGATACCTGAAGTTTTAAATTACAATAAATGTAGTAGACCTCAGGCAGGAGACTTGAGTTACCAGTAACTGTGGAAAGAGCAATAACTTTAGAAACTGGTGCTTTATTTCACCTTTTCCGTGGTGTGAAGGTTACGTAACTGTTTTATTGCGTTCTCTGCCTCTAGAGCAGCTCTGCTGACCTGGTTCTTAGGCTCTAGAGCAGCTCTGCTGACCTGGATCTCTCCCTCTAAAGCAGCTCTGCTGACCTGGTTTCTCTGCCTCTAGAGCAGCTCTGCTGGCCTGATTCTCTGCCTCTAGAGCAGCTCTGCTGACCTGGTTCTCTGGCTCGAAAGCAGCTCTGCTGACCTGGTTCTCTCCCTCTAAAGCAACTCTGCTGACCTGGTTCTCTGGCTCTAAAGCAGCTCTGCTGACCTGGTTCTCTGGCTCTAAAGCAGCTCTGCTGACCTGGTTCTCTCCCTCTAAAGCAACTCTGCTGACCTGGTTCTCTGGCTCTACAACGGCTCTGCTGACCTGGTTCTCTGGCTCTAAAGCAGTTCTACTGACCTGGTTCTATGGCTCTAAAGCAGCTCTGCTGACCTGGTTCTCTGGCTCTAGAGCAGCTCTGCTGACCTGGTTCTCTGGCTCTAAAGCAGCTCTGCTGACCTGGTTTCTCTGGCTCTACAGCAGCTCTGCTGACCTGGTTTCTCTGGCTCTACAGCAGCTCTGCTGACCTGATTCTCTGCCTCTAGAGCAGCTCTGCTGGCCTGGTTCTCTGGCTCTAAAGCAGCTCTGCTGACCTGGTTCTCTGGCTCTAAAGCAGCTCTGCTGACCTGGTTCTTAGGCTCTAGAGCAGCTCTGCTGACCTGGTTCTCTGGCTGTACAATGCCTCTGCTGACCTGGTTCTCTGGCTCTAAAGCAGCTCTGCTGACCTAGTTCTCTGGCTCTAAAGCAGCTCTGCTGACCTGGTTCTCTGGCTCTAGAGCAGCTCTGCTGACCTGGTTCTCTGGCTCTACAGGAGCTCTGCTGACCTGGTTCTCTGGCTCTAAAGCAGCTCTGCTGACCTGGTTCTCTGGCTCTAGAGCAGCTCTGCTGACCTGGTTCTCTGGCTCTAAAGCAGCTCTGCTGACCTGGTTCTCTCCCTCTAAAGCAGCTCTGCTGACCTGGTTCTCTCCCTCTAAAGCAGCTCTGCTGACCTGGTTTCTCTGCCTCTAGAGCAGCTCTGCTGACCTGGTTCTCTGCTTCTAGAGCAACTCTGCTGACCTGGTTCTTAGGCTCTAGAGCAGCTCTGCTGACCTGGTTCTCTGGCTCTAAAGCAGCTCTGCCTACCTGGTTCTCTGGCTCTAAAGCAGCTCTGCTGACCTGGTTCTCTCCCTCTAAAGCAGCTCTGCTGACCTGGTTCTCTGGCTCTAAAGCAGCTCTGCTGACCTGGTTCTCTGGCTCTAAAGCAGCTCTGCTGACCTGGTTCTCTGGCTCTAGAGCAGCTCTGCTGACCTGGTTCTCTGGCTCTACAACTGCTCTGCTGACCTGGTTCTCTGGCTCTAAAGCAGCTCTACTGACCTGGTTCTATGGCTCTAAAGCAGCTCTGCTGACCTGGTTCTCTGGCTCTAGAGCAGCTCTGCTGACCTGGTTCTCTCCCTCTAAAGCAGCTCTGCTGACCTGGTTCTCTCCCTCTAAAGCAGCTCTGCTGACCTGGTTTCTCTGGCTCTACAGCAGCTCTGCTGACCTGGTTCTCTGGCTCTAGAGCAGGTCTGCTGACCTAGTTCTTAGGCTCTAGAGCAGCTCTGCTGACCTGGTTCTCTGGCTTTGAAGCAGCTCTGCTGACCTGGTTCTCTGGCTCTAGAGCAGCTCTGCTGACCTGGTTCTCTGGCTCTACAACTGCTCTGCTGACCTGGTTCTCTGGCTCTAAAGCAGCTCTACTGACCTGGTTCTATGGCTCTAAAGCAGCTCTGCTGACCTGGTTCTCTGGCTCTAGAGCAGCTCTGCTGACCTGGTTCTCTCCCTCTAAAGCAGCTCTGCTGACCTGGTTCTCTGGCTCTAAAGCAGCTCTGCTGACCTGGTTTCTCTGGCTCTACAGCAGCTCTGCTGACCTGGTTTCTCTGGCTCTACAGCAGCTCTGCTGACCTGGTTTTCTGCCTCTAGAGCAGCTCTGCTGACCTGGGTCTTAGGCTCTAGAGCAGCTCTGCTGACCTGGTTCTTAGGCTCTAGAGCAGCTCTGCTGACCTGGTTCTCTGGCTCTACAACGCCTCTGCTGACCTGGTTCTCTGGCTCTAAAGCAGCTCTGCTGACCTGGTTCTCTGGCTCTAAAGCAGCTCTGCTGACCTGGTTTCTCTGCCTCTAGAGCAACTCTGCTGACCTGGTTCTCTGCCTCTAGAGCAGCTCTGCTGACCTGGTTCTTAGGCTCTAGAGCAGCTCTGCTGACCTGGTTCTCTGGCTCTACAACGCCTCTGCTGACCTGGTTCTCTGGCTCTAAAGCAGCTCTGCTGACCTGGTTCTCTGGCTCTAAAGCAGCTCTGTTGACCTGGTTCTCTGGCTCTAAAGCAGCTCTGCTGACCTGGTTCTTAGGCTAAAGAGCAGCTCTGCTGACCTGGTTCTCTGGCTCTACACCGCCTCTGCTGACCTGGTTCTCTCCCTCTAAAGCAGCACTGCAGCACTGCTGACCTGGTTTCTCTGGCTCTACAGCAGCTCTGCTGACCTGGTTCTCTGGCTCTAGAGCAGTTCTGCTGACCTGGTTCTTAGGCTCAAGAGCAGCTCTGCTGACCTGGTTCTCTGGCTCTACAACGGCTCTGCTGACCTGGTTCTCTGGCTCTAAAGCAGATCTGCTGACCTGGTTCTCTGGCTCTAGAGCAGCTCTCCTGACCTGGTTCTCTGGCTCTAAAGCAGCTCTGCTGACCTGGTTCTCTCCCTCTAACGCAGCTCTGCTGACCTGGTTTCTCTGGCTCTACAGTAGCTCTGAGGACCTGGTTCTCTGCCTCTAGAGCAGCTCTGCTGACCTGGTTCTCTGGCTCTACAGCAGCTCTGCTGACCTGGTTCTCTGGCTCTAAAGCAGCTCTGCTGACCTGGTTTCTCTGGCTCTACAGCAGCTCTGCTGACCTGGTTCTCTGGCTCTAGAGCAGCTCTGCTGACCTGGTTCTTAGGCTCTAGAGCAGCTCTGCTGACCTGGTTCTATGGCTCTAAAGCAGCTCTGCTCTGGCAGGACAGAGTTCGGGGCAGAGTGAAAGGCAGGGCGAAGCAAGAATATGAGTATAGGTGGGAAGACAGAGCGCAACTGAAGAACATGAGGATTAGTGTTAGGACAGAGTGCGGGGCAGAGGAACAGCACGGCGAGTTAAAAACCTGAGGATAAGTGGCAGGATAGAGTGCGGGGCAGATAAAAAGCACGGCGAGGCAAGAACAATACTGTTGTGTGTTGAGGCAACAAAAGCAAAAAAAGCAAAGTAAATACCATGCGGCACAAAGTTCTTGATATGCTGAAGCGCTGAAATTTATGTGTCTGCCTTGTATAGTTGCATCGTGCAGTGAAACTGAAACCTAAATCAAGGTGGGAGCGTGTGAAAGCTTACATCGCTCAAGAGGAGTCGCCGTGCGCGTGCACATCGCCTGTCCGGGCGCGTGCACTGTCCTGTCTCCCTTCGGCACAGAAACCGACGACAATAGGTCTCGCCAAGGCGGGCAGCGCATGCGCTGCGTCGCAAGGCGAGACCTAAAAAGATGTTGGCCTGAGCCTCAGTGTGTATCAAGCTAATTAGAAAGAAACAGGGCTACCAAGGACAAAAATGTGCATGCCAATATGACAGACAAAAATGATTAAATTAACCAACAAGGACTAATTGTCTACTTGGCCTACTTGCTAGATGTTTGCGTCTGTGCTCAATAACATGAGCATTGCACATACCGTACTACATCCCATTGGAGACAGGCAATCAATATCAATGGACTTTTTCCGACTCATAGTCCCAGAATTACAAAAGGTTTGTGTTGGCATTCATATGATGCGGAGCAACGTAAAGCATCGCCAAGCATTTCCAAGTGGTGCACACAGCAGCAAAAGATCAACCTTTACAACCAAAAGCAATTTTGCGCCAAAAGTTGACCCTCTGCAGCTAAATCCCTTAGTGCCATACCCCTGTGCAAGGGAGAGTGTCTGGGGTGAGCCAACGCAAAATTCTCAGGGCGTTATTTATGAGGCCTTGCGACAGTTTTGCGCTGTCGTTGCGTCACTTTTTGTGATGCATCGGCGGCGTAAAACATGCCTCCTGTTGCGCCCTATTTACAATGTGACGCATCTAAGCAGATGCGTCACTTTGTAAATGTGTTACATTATACCTGCGTCAGGTATGATGTCTGCGGGGGGCGTTCCCACGCAAGTAAGCCCCGTAGAAGTGACGCAGTGAAATCTATGAGATTTCACTGCGCCACTTCTAGGACGCAAATGCGTCAAGACCTTACGCCTGCCTCATGGCAGGCGTAAGAGTGACGCAGTGCCATATCCATAGCCCTCCGCCCCTGCATTGCTGGAGTTGCGTCACGCTTCCGACACAACTCCAGCAATGCGTCATTTTTGCACTGACAGATACATCAGTAAAACTGACATATCTGTCATTCCTTGCGACATGATGCGTCATACAGTAAATATGACGCATCCATCATGTCGCAAATAGGGCGCAATGAAAAGTGACGCATCGCTGTTTTCACGCAGCGATGGGTCACTTTTCATAAATAAGGCCCTCAGTTTTTGGCACAATGCAATGTCTACTAAATTAGCGTCATTTCGGTTTGCCCCAGATTCTAAAGCCAAGTAAAAGCAGGCAGTCAAGAGGTATATCACCTGATACACCTACCTGTAACATGTACACTTTACCCTGAAGCACACATCTTTTATGTCTGACCCCTTTGTTGTTTTGCACACCTAAGAGTTTTGTATTGAGGGTGTACTTCCACTGCCAATCGTTTGCTAGATGCTGCTGCCTCAAGTTTGCACAATATCATAAAGCATAGCGTCACGAAGAAGAGTACCATTTAGAGTAAGCGCTGCCGAGTATGTCACCTGCAGACAACTTTTACAAAATTTGCTGCTGCTCCATTTTCTGCTCTTCATGCTATATACCCCCCTGCAAATATTTACAAAGTGCTCCCTTCCATATAGTACAGTATAGCTGGGCCATAGTGGTAATTAGCAAATTGCATTTTCGACCACACGGAGCAAGTAAATATTTGCACTGTCTTCTTTCTGATGTTCGGGATTCCGGACGGTGAAACACGCAATACATAGGAAAATGGTGCATTTAGGATTAAGCAGCTGCTTTCTAAACAGAAGGAAGTCGATGGCTGAAAGAGGACTGAATTAAGCAAAGCAAAGTGAAATAGCGTGATGTGAAACTGAAGAAAACACAATTAGTTGTCTTAAATTCTTATTTTCAAAATATATGTGGATTGCAGATTTTCCCATTTTCATTTCAAACAATATAGTCAATGTTTGCAACAAAATAATGTAATTCATCATCCGTTTGCCAGAGACATGGAAGTGCATGATGTACCCACCTACCAGCTGCCAAATGACCTGGAAAATAATGTAAACAAGAGTAAACTCAGAGATCTCTAATATGTATGCAAATGTAATGAGGGAGTAACTGGGACGTCAAAAAGAAATGAGGTGATCTTGACAAAGCACCCGGAGCATTAATCTATGCTATTTATAATTTGCTAATATTTTGAGCCAAAAAGAGGTGGGGTTTGTGTGTCTAAGGAGAAAGTATTTAAATAGTAATTCCACATGAGATGCATGATTAATTCATCTAATTTGCATTACCGTGTACATTATTGATGAGCCGTACTTAGACCAGGCTGTTAAAAGTAAAGTTAGTTTCTAATCCGTACTGGTTTATTTACTGCTGATAGCTCCTCAATGATCTATCGTCCCTGGCTTTTAGTTCATAAACCTTCATTTAAAGCCCAAATAGAGCTAGGAAAGGGCAGCGTTAACCAGCACAAAATTAGTCTATTATTCTCCTGCCTCTGACTGGGAGTTATTTACCATAAAAACAAATTTGAGATTTTCAGTGGATTATAGAATTTGATCGATATCAAGACCTCAACATACTGATTTTCAACTGCTCGTAAAGGAAATATTCATTTCAGGTTTTTAATTAAATCTGTTATCTACTGATCACGTTTCCAAACCTGCCTGCGAAATTCACAACACTGCTGGATTTCAGTGCAATGGCATGGTGTTATGGCCGTCCTATGTCCTCTCTTAATTTAGCAACTGCATGATTCCTTCTTTAAATGCTGGTTTCTATGTACAATGAAAGAGGTGAAGCACATTGTTTGAATTCCATTAAGAACAAGTAAATTGGCACTCTAAACATCCATGAGTTTTCTATGGTAAATAATACTGTGGGCTTGTCTGTTTCACTCACTCTCGACTTTTATAAAAAAGGAAGTTCAGACACTTTAAGGGGATCATTTACTGAATGTTCACGCAAATTAGGGAATCAAGCAAAGTTCCTGCATTGCTTGAAAGGGAGGGAGCAGATATGGCTCAATTTTTACAAAGATAGAGACCATTTCTGTTCTCTCCTCAGGGCATTTAGTGTGACATAACACCTTTTATTTTTTTGTTTGGTTTTAGAGCACAGATGTTCATTTTCTCAGGTTCGTTTTTTGTAGATGTGAGTGCTGGTCAGTAATGTTATTCTAAAAGGCAGATCCATAGTTTCTTGTGCTTTTAAAAAAAAAAAAAAAAAATTACCACGCCTTCTTCACATGGACTTTGTTCTCACTGTCTTTGATCAATTACTGCAAACTTACACGCTGACATGAAATTCCGTTTGCCAAAGATCATCTTGCTTTGTAATTTCCAGATAAACACACATAACTGGCTTTCTTGATCAAGCCTTTGTTACCTAATTGGTTTGCATGGTGCTTTCTGTTGTCTGGATAACCAGTACCTATTGCAGGTCTTAGCATTGAGCTCGGTCAAGTTACCAAAGGACAGCCATCTATAGCTACCTGCAAACAATGGCAGGTAGACACAAACAGACACACATGCAAACCCACACACACACACACCAGAACCATCTTAATGTAATGCAATAACTAGATGGAGAGGAAAAGCAGCCTTACAGAATCATATTGACATCCATACAGCAGATCTATTTAGCCAAATTGTTGGACAGATAGCGAGCAAAAAGACACTACAGCCTCATGTAGAACCAGTGACAAAAAGTAAAGAGAGAATGCCAGCCAGAATCACACACATGCATTGTTTGGCAGTCCCCTACAGACACACAAGTATGCATAAACCAAATTATAAACACTGAAACACTGACCTCCAGTACATGCAGGCAGTCTGCCTTGCACAGACACATAGGCATCTGTGGAACCACGTGACTTGAATAGGAACGCACATGTATAGAAAGATACATTATCCTTGCCAACATGTAGTTATTTTTAATTAATCTGTGGGCGTCCATTTTGAATATGAATAGGTTATTTCATACAAAATGTTTTCCAGATGTACTTGTTATGTGAATTTAAATGCATCAGTTTAGTAAGTGAGAATGTGTTTCAGAGGCACACAGAAATGTCTCTGTTAAATATAAAAGCTGCAGCACAGGCCAGGGAGGTTGGCATGAATGTCTGAGTCTGAACTCATACTATGTTATAAATGTTATGTTATATCATGATTCTAATGCTCAACTCACAAGGTCCCCTGTCCTTCAAGATAAAGTAGTTTCACACATTTACACGCATAGACTTATGGATAAGAAAGTGTATACTTATACAAATGCATGTGATTTACAAGGAATCCGAACATGAATGTATATATGCATAGCTATTTGATGATCTATCTACTAAATGCATGGGTAAATTCTTGGTAGATGTATCTTTGTTCTGGTATTATGAAACTGTATTTGCGCATGCGTAAATGTATGTAAACAAATTTCCACGTGTAAAAGCGTACACATGCAAATTCATCTAAAATGTATGTGAAGCACCAGCATGATTATGCACATGCAGAGTGTACGAACAGAATTTCAGTGTGGTGTGATGCAATGACCCCCATATTGGAGCCCAAATGCCTTAAGATGAAATACAGTTTTCCTGTGGAGAAGACTCACGTTGTGGTTCGCTATTCAGTCGGCTTCTACACAACCTTAGTGCTGCAAAAGTGTCAAGACTTGATTTATATGGGCAGTGCTAAAGGGGTGGATTAAGGAGCCATCTGGAAAGTCAAGAAAAAATATGGGGGCATATTATCAAGCCCCTATCGCCACCACAACGTCACTTTTTGTGACGTTGTGGTGGCGATAGGGTCAGCGCCCTATTACCACGGCAGCGTTAAACCACATAACGTGGCTAAAAGCCACGTTAAGTGGCTTAACGCTGCCTTGGCAATAGGGCCCCTTTCACGCTAAAATTAGCGTGAAAGGGACGTGCAGTGGGTGTTGCGGTGGGCGTTCCACCGCAACACCCATTCACTTCGACGCTGCCACCTATTATCAAGAGAGGCGGTAATAGGTGGCAGCGCCGAAATTAAGACCAGGAAAATCCTGGTCTTAAGGTGGCGAAACGAGGAGAAATGCTTCATTTCTCCTCGTTTTTGCTTTTTCCATGTGTGCTGCCTTGTGCAGCACACATGGAAAAAGCAAAATGCCAAGGTTTGTTTATGTACAGGAAGGTGTCCCTTCCTGTATATAAACAAACCTGTTTTTTAAAATGCCATTTTGTAACTTATATGTGTGCTGCATGAAGCAGTACACATATGGTGCAGCCTAGCGTTTCCCAAGTGGCGATGAGAGGCGTTAAGCCAAGGAGGCTAACGCCTTTCATCGCCACTTCCTTGCTAATATGCCCCTAAGTGTGGAAAAACCATGAACCAGGGTTGCTGCTGCATTGCCTGCTTATTGTCCTGGATAATATAATAAACAATTGGTTCTCTTGGGTGGTGCAATTGCTATGCTCTGAGTAATTAATACAATACCACACATTAAGTATAAATCGCTTTCAACAAATGAAATTTGAGAGAACAAATGTATGATAAGAACACACCAAAAAACGTAAGTTGAGAAAACAGAGTTTTACTCTTTTCTTATTCAAAATAAGTTAAATATGGCTGTCACAAACACAATTTCATATCGGCGAAATATAGAAGGTGACTCTCGTGAAATTTGGTGAAATAAAGTGACAAAGTGAAGTCAGTGGTGAGCTATATACATGACATATACAAGTGACATAAATAAATGAATTATTTTTAATATTTCTGTCCTATATCTGATTTTGAAACATGAATTCACATGGCCCAATAGTAATTTTTTAAAGTAGGTCCTGGAGCACATCTTTAACTCATCCTCATCAAGAAGCAGTTCTTCACCATCATCCACCCCCAAATACATTTTGGCTTATTTATTCAAGAAATCATGTTTCTGTGCCATGGTAGGGGTAAGAAATTGGTTTATTGGTTGAGAGGGGTGAAAGCACCCTCAGGCAGGATTGGACTGGGACAAAAAACAGGCCTGAGCTCCAAAATAAAAGTGTCTCCAATTAATGAATTACATATCTTAACAAGCATTTGCAATGCAATTGGTCTCGCAGTTACGAGAGTTTCAGCTATTGGCATTGTAAATAACAATGCCTTTTATTTATGTTTTTAAAACAAAAACAAAAATAAAAGGCATTATTATTTGAAATATCAATAGCTCAAACTCGCGTAAATGCGAGACCTATTGCATTACAAATGCTTGTCTCTTATAGCAGCACAGCTGGGAGGAGGACAGTCATTAAACCATGTGGCTTGTTAGGTCTGTCTTGACAATGCAGCTGACACCTGCCCTTTTAACCTACAACAATAATATTCTATAGTTATTTGCTACTACACAGATGCATATCTATTCCCATGCTGTTTGTGTAATGCTTCACATTACTTTGCAACAGTCCTTTAAAGCCAGATCTATTGACATTGCCAATGCTTGTTCACCATACTGTCGTTAAGGGAAAGGAAGGGGTATCCTGACCTATTCAAGGCTCTTCCTGTTGCGAGTCCAGGCCCCTCCCACTGTGTGAAATGGCGATAAATAGTGTATTACAATCATTGGATCTGAGCACATGCGCACACCTAGTGCTTGCAGTGGAACCCTGAGGGATAAGGGACATGCGGTGAACATAAACGTGCCCTCTGTGCAGTGCGGTGCACACGGCGTGAGCTGGTCCGGGCCTCTGGGACGTGGTTCCTATGGTCACTGGTGGTGGTGGCTCAGCTGTGCTTTCGTGACATATGGCCTCTGCCCTCCCTCGTGACCTGTGACTATAAAGTCACATCTCGGTGCTGACCACCACCACTGTGCAGCAGCCACGGTGCCGCTGCATGCATGACCTGCGAGGCGAGAGGTCAGCGTAAACATGAGGCGTGCACGTGTGAGGCAGTGATAGCGCCCGGGTGCATTGCTCGTGCACGCGCGCGCTCCTGCTCTCCACACTGCTGCGACTGCACAGGAGCCCTAATCCGAGCGAAATATTAACCCAGACTCTCTGTCGGACCAAGGGGAGCAGGAGACCTGGGCGCCTGCGCGGCCACCATGCTTGTGTTTGTTTAACTTCGCCCTCAGGTGCCCAATATGCAACCGATGGCAAAGCACAGTCGGTGTGTCCTATGGGCCGCACGAGGCTGACGGCACCTGAAAACATACCACAGAGCAGTCTCTGTGTAAACCCGCTTTTCACTATCCGGTTTGTTGTGTTATTCATGGGAGCGGCGGGCCGCCGATAAGCCGTCATAGGGTGCTGGAGCCGAGCCGAAATTTGACAATTCTCCCTGCACACATCCCTTGCGCTACTGAGTTGAGAGACCGTGCTTTTGTTGGATACTAATGGCCCGTGCAGTAGTGAGAAGAGAGACTGTGCTCTCGTTGGACGCTCACAGCCCTTGCACTAGTGAGTAGAGAAACCTTGCTTTTGTTACCTGCACCAGTGAGTATAGAGAGTGTGAGTTTGTTGGATACTAACAGCCTGTGCAGTAGTGAGCAGAGAGACCGTACTTCGTTGGGCAGTCACTCACAGCCCTTGCACTAGTGAGTAGAGAGACATTGCATTTGTTACCTGCGCACAGCACTTGCACCAGTGAGTATAGAGAGTGTGTGTTTGTTGGACACCAACAGCCCGTGCAGTAGTGAGCAGAGAGACCGTGTTTTTGTTGGATGCTCACAGCCCTTGCACTAGTTAGTAGAAAGACCTTGCGTTTGTTGGATACTAATAGCCTGTGCAGTAGTGAGCAGAGAGACCGTGCTTTCGTTAGACACTCACTCACAACCCTTGCACTAGTGAGTAGAGAGACCTTGCGTTTGTTACCTATGCACAGCCCCTGCAGTGCATTTGTAAATGAAATGAAATGAAATTATGATGTATAACGTGCACTAATACCCAAGGGTTGTTGGATACTAACCGCCCCTGCGGCACAGAGACCTTGCATCTGTTATATTTGTGCAGCTCCCCAAGTAGTGAACAAAGAGACTGCTTTTGGTGGATGCTCACGGCCCTTGCACTAGGGACTAGAGAGACCTTGCGTTTGTTGGATACTAACAGCCCGTGCAGTAGTGAACAGGGAGAACATGCTTTTTTTGGAGGCTCACAGTCCTTGTACTAGTTAGTATAGAGCGTTTGTTATATTTGTACAGCTCCTCCAGTAGTGATTAGAGAGTCCTTGCTTCTGTTATATTCGTACAGCTCCTCCAGTAGTGAACAGAGAGACTTTACTTTTGTTGGATGCTCACAGTCCTTGCACTGGTGAGTAGAGAGACTTAGCGTCTGTTATATTCATCCAGCTCCTCCAGCAGAGAGACCGTGCTTTTGTTGGACCCTCACAACCCTAGCACTATTGAGTAAAGAGCTCTTGCGTTTATTACCTGTGCACAGCCCTTTCAGTGTGTTTGTTGGAACATGCTAATCAGCCTGTGCTGTAGTGAATTGAGAGACACGTGCTTTTGTTGGATGCTGTCAGCCCTTGCACTAGTGAATAAAGAGGCCTTGTATTTGTTACCTGCTCATAGCACCTGCACTAGTCAGTAGATAAACAATGTGTTTGTTGGATACTAACAGCCTGTGCTGTAGTGAGCAGAGAGACTGTACTTTTGATGGACGCTTACAGCTCTTGCACTAATGAATAGAGGGACCTTGTGTTTATTACCTGTGCACGGCCCTTGCACTAGTGAGTAGAGAGTCTGCGCATTGGTTGGATACTAACAGCCCGAGCAGTAGTGATCAGAGAGACCATGTTTTTTGTTGGATGCTCACACCCCTGCACTAGTGAGTAGACAGACCTTGTATTTGTTGGATACTAAGAGCCCGTTCAGTAATGAGCAGAGAAACCGTGCTTTTGTTAGAAGCTCACAGCCCTTGCACTAGTGAGTAGAGAGATATTGCATTTGTTACCTAAGCACAGCACTTGCACCAGTGAGTATAGAGAGTGTGTGTTTGGTGGATACCAATAGCCCGTGCACTAGTGAGCAGAAAGGCTGTGCTTTAGCTGGACGTTCACAGCCCTTGCACTAGGGAGTATAGAGTCCTTGCGTTTGTTGTATACTAACAGCCCATGCAGTAGTGAACAGAGAGACCATACTTTTGTTGGAGGCTCACAGTCCTTGCACTAGTGAGTATAGAGACCTTGCGTTTGTTATATTTGTACAGCTCCTCCAGTAGTGAGCAAAGAGGCCTTGCTTCTGTTATATTCGTACAGATCCTCCAGTTGTGAGCAGAGAGACCTTGTTTTGTTGGATTCTCACAGGCCTTGCACTAGTGAGTAGAGAAACCTTGCGTCGACCTTGCTTTGTTGCATGTTCACGGTCCTTGCTCCTAGTGAGTAGATATGCAAAAGGAACAATTGATGGACAGAATGCAGAACAATGTCATACATTCACCCCAGTACAGAGATCTGGGCCTAAATCCATCTTTTTTACTCACCATGCCATTCCAGTTTGAACCCAGCCATATGCAAATCAGTCTTGACCCTGTGCCTCATGGGAACAGTCCAGTGGACTGGAAACAATCCTCCTGGGACCGGTTTCGGGGTTTCACCTCATCAGCCAGGATAACCTGACTCCAGTGGCATGGCGAGCACAGGACCCACGTCTGGGCATACCCGTCCCACTCGGGTGACAAATGCAAAAAGAACAATTGATGGACAGAATGCAGAACAATGTCACATTCACCCCAGTACAGAGATCTGGGCCTAAATCTATTGGTTTTTTGCTTACCATGCCATCCCAGTTTGGACCCAGCTTTAAGCAAATCAGTCTTGACCTTGTGCCTCATGGGAACAGTCCAGACCGAACTGCCAGGCCAGGTCCTCCCTGGACTGGAAACAAGCATCCTAGGACCGGTTTTGGGGTTTTACCCCTCATCAGCCAGGGAAGCTTGACTCCAGTGTCATGGAGAGCACTGGACCGACGTCTGGGCATACCCGTCCCACTCGGGGTGAAAAATGCATATGGCCAGGTCTAACCTGGGGTGGCATGGTGAGCAAAAGAATGATGGATTTAACCCAGATCTCTTGACTGGGGGTGAATGTTTTGATTTGTTCTGCATTCCGTCCATCAATTGTGTGTCTTTTGCTAGTGAGTAGAGAACCTTGCGTCTGATATTCATACAGCTCCTCCAGTAGGGAACGGAGAGACCATGCTTTTGTTGAATTCTCATAGTGCTTGCACTAGTGAGTAGAGAAACCTTGCGTCTGTTATATTCGTACAGCTCCTCCGGTAGTGAGGGGAGAGACTGTGCTTTTTTGGACGCTCACAGCCCTTGCACTAGTGAGTAGAGAGGCATTGCATCTGATATTCGTACAGCTCCTCCAGTAGTGAGCAGAGAGACCTTGCTTTGTTGGATTCTCATAGTGCTTGCACTAGTGAATAGAGACACCTTGCTTCTGTTATATTCGTACTGCTCCTGCAGTAGTGAAGAGAGAGACCTTGCTTTGTTGGATTCTCACAGGCCTTGCACTAGTGAATAGAGAGACCGTGCTTATGTTATATTCATACAGCTCCTGCAGTAGTGAAGAGAGAGACCTTGCGTTGTTGGATTCTCACAGGCCTTGCACTAGTGAATAGAGAGACCTTGCTTATGTTATATTCATACAGCTCCTGCAGTAGTGAAGAGAGAGACCTTGCTTTGTTGGATTCTCACAGGCCTTACACTAGTGAATAGAGAGACCTTGCTTATGTTATATTCATACAGCTCCTGCAGTAGTGAAGAGAGAGACCTTGCTTTGTTGGACGCTCACAGCCCTTGCACTAGTGAGTAGAGAGATCGTGCTTTTGCTGGACGCTCACAGCCCTTGCACTAGTGAGTAGAGAGACCATGCTTTTGTTGGATGCTCACATTGCTTGCACTATTGAGGGATGCTCTTCCTGCAGCTTTGAGACGTGAGCACCTTCACATTCAGAGAAGCTTTCCCTTCTGAATGTCAGTGTCAGCAGGCAGCCTTTAGGAAGGCTGGGGTCGCAATTCCTTTCTAGGATGTTGTGAATTAATATTTCAGCTTTAAATGTGGCATAGTGGGCAGTGTGCAGATTACACCCAGATTGAGTTTCACATTTGGTGACAGCGCCCCTCTCCCCCAGCGGAACAACGCTGCCCTGACAGTATCATGGTGTGTGTCCTGAGTACCAGAGCTCGGCCCATTCTGAGGCGCACACACTATTCGGCTACGCTCTCAACATGCACACGGCCTATGTAAATATTTATTATGTGGTGAGCAAAGAGGATGGCGAGATATGGCATTACTTATGGGGTGAGCGAGCAGACCTTACCCGCTGATGATTCTCCTCCCACCACTGAGGTATGCCGCATGTTACCACATAATAGAACCCCATGTACCCAGCAAGCCCTCCCTCTGCCGAGCGGTCACTCAGTGTACACATCGCCCTGCCCACTGGTGCCAGGTTGGCTCTGCCACTGAGCCCAAGAGGTCGTAGGTGCTGGGTGGTAATTCTGTCCCCTTTTAGAATTATACACTGCAGCGATGGCGCCGGCGGCAGCTGTGCACAAATAAATCATATTCCACCTCAACTCCATCTGCCCTCTGATTTATGAATAAATACAGGAATAGAACATTCTCCCGTGATAATTACTGCCTAAAACGCCGATAGCCCGTCCCAGTGTTTGCTCCGCTCCGCGCCCCCTCCGCGCCTGTCCTTAAATTGAATTAGCGCTTGGGCTCATAAATCACTGCGCGCTGCCGCGGCTGCAATCAATACTTGCGGGCGCCCAATCAGAAGTGGCCTGGGCAGCGCTGCTTGCTGCACGCCCCTCCTCGAAGCGCTGCTGTCACCGTGGGGTGCCGCAGACACGTGCGTCCACGCGCAAAGACACGCACGCGCACTGACACACACAGGACTCTCACAAACACGTGTCCACTGTCATTGCACACCCAATAGTGGCGGTATAAACTCCATGGCTGTCCCTCTGTGTTTGCCAGGGATGGCAGGGCCGCTAATTGCCTGCACGTGACGCAATATCTGATGTCATAAACTTACGACGAAGTAAAGTGGTTTCCATACACAAAGGTCTTCTCAGCCTCTTCAGGGGTAATAAGCGCTATGTAAATGGCTTATCTATTTATATATATATTATCTACTGGCGGTCGCCAGTAGATGGTTATAGTTAGGACCTATTATCCATAGGAAATCCGCGACATTCTATTTGCAATAACGTTGGCGCCGGTTGACGAATCTTCGCGAAAGCTTCCAACTTGTTGGGGCGCTCCGGTCCGCTCCTACCCTGAAAGTCTCGGGGTGATACGTCAAGCGGGGGCCGAGAAAAAAGGGGGGTCCCAAAACGCGTTATCCCCATTCATTTTTCCATAGGAACCTTTAGTCGCAGCTACAGCCCGAACTGCTGAACGGAATTACCCCAAATTTGGCAAAGAGGTAGCCCTTGGTTCAGACTGGTGCCTTTTGCTAAAATGGTGTAAATCCGTTCAGTAGTTCCTGAGAAATTCACAATTAAAATCACATATATATCTATGGGCGCGTCGGATCCGCGTACCCTCCCGATCACGAGCTGCATGCTAATTGGCTGTCAACACTCCAAATCAAGAAGTGTTGGCAGCCATTTTGTCCCTCGGTAGAACCGAGGGACAGAAACAAGTGCGCAAAGCGCAAAAAGGGGGCAGGGTAGAAACACCCTGACCCCCTAGGTCTGCTCAGGGGGTCCCACAAGGACCCCAAAAGGATAGGGCCAGCCCCGGGGGATGGGGTCCCCGGGGCCTAAGGAGGCCTTAGGAGAGGGGCCAGGCAGCCCCCCTCCATCAAATAAAAAAAAAAGGTGGCTATGGCCCGGGGGATGGGGTCCCCGGGTCGAAATTGGCCACGGGAGGGGGGCCCACGCGGTCCCCTTCCCAGTCCTTTTTTTATTTTATTTTTTTAAAAAGGGGGACAGGCCCTGGGGGATGGGGTCCCCAGGGCTCAAAAAATTACTAAAAAGGAGGGCCACACAGCCCCCTTTTAAAAAAAAAAACCGCCCCCTCTTTGACAGCACTCTGCAAACGCGCCCCTGGCGCGTTTGCAGAGGGGAACGAATTCCCCTTGAATACTGGGGGTCCCTGGGGCCAACTAGCCCACCAGGAACCTCCAGTATGCGCCAGGGGGCTGCGTTGCACAGAGGTGGACAGAGGCCACGCCCCTTTTACACCTCTGTGCAACGCAGCTCTGTGGCGCTTAATGGAGGTAGCTGGTGGGCTAGTTGCACCCCAGGGACCCTCAGGATTCAAGGGAGTTAATCCCCGACTTAAAATGCGCCACGGGCGCGTTTGCACAGTGGTGAAGGGAGGGCGGGCCTGAGGTGACATGTGTGCAAACAGGCCCCATGGCGCGTTTTAAGATGGGGAATTAAATCCCCTTCAATCCTGAGGGTCCCTGGGGCCAACTAGCCCAACAGGTAGATCCAGAAAGCGCCACAGAGCTGCGTTGCAGAGAGGTGTAAAAGGGGTGTGGCCTCTCTACACGTCTCTGCAACGCAGCCCCTGGCGCATACTGGAGGTTCCTGGTGGGCTAGTTGGCCCCTAGGGACCCTCATGATTCAAGGGGACTTAATCCCCAACTTAAAACGCGCCACAGGGCGCGTTTGCACAGATGTCACCTCAGGCCCCGCCCCTCCCTTCACCATTGTGCAAATATTCCTCTAAAATCTGCCGAACTACGAATTCTGATTTACTCACCTGTTATCAGGAGAGACCTCAGTGCTGCATCTTTCAGCCCAGTACTAATCCTGAAAAGTAATTTTAACCGTACTTACCAGTAACTTAAATTTCCTTCCATAGGATATCATTGCCTGCTTTTTGCTGAAAAAGTTTCTAAGTGTTGATTTTTGAAACATACAAATATTCCTCTAAAATCAGCCGAAATACGAATTCCGATTTACTCACCTGTTATCAGGAGAGACCTCAGTGCTGCATCTTTCAGCCCAGTACTGATCCTCAAAAGTAATTTTAACCGTACTTACCAGTAACTTGAATTTCCTTCATAGGCTAACATTGACTGGTTTCACTTGGAAATTCTTCTAAGTGTGGAGTTTTGGAACTTTATAATATTCCTCTAAAATCAACCAAAGTACGAATTCCAATTTACTCACCTGTTATCAGGAGAGAACCCAGTGCTGCATCTTTTAGCCCAGCACTGACCCTGAAAAGTAATTCTAACCGTACTTACCAGTAACTTGTATTTCCTTCCATAGTAATCCATTGTCTGGTTTTCAGCAGAAAAGTTTCGAAGTATCGATTTTCACAAACTACAAATATTCCTTAAAAATCGCCTGTATGACTTAAACGCATTCTTTCAACTGTTTACAGGAGATGCACCAGTGCTGGATCCAGGATCCAACACTGAGTAAGAAAAAGTAACGATAACACTACTTACCTGCTAAGTGAATTTCCTTCCATAGGATAACATTGGTGATTCTATGAGAAAAAGTTTCTGTCAACTTTTAAAATACAATAATATTCCTTAAAAATCACTACTGTAACCAAAACGCTTTTACTCAACTGTTTACAGGAGATGTCCCAGGACTGAATCTAGGATCCAGTCCTGTGGTTAGAAAAGTAATCCATAAAGTAACTAATTGCATTTAACTAGAAATTCACATTGAGCTGAATGTTGCATTGTGTTTGAAAATGTGTTGCCCATTGCAACAACTGTAACTACTGTACTTAAAAGTCTATTGCCTATGTGCAAAGTATTTAAACTAAAGTAATTCATTCTGAGAAAGTATTTTTTGTAATGTAAAATGTAATTACAATGTAATTTAAAAAATAAAATATGTAAAAAAAATTGTTTCTAAAAATGTAGTAAATCAGTATGAAAAAAATAAATATAACAATTAATACATTTAAAAATTGTCATTTACAAAACCTTTGAAATTCACTGAAAAAAACGTAGGTTTCAGACATGTTATAGTTAGGAATTAGCATTTAAAAAACCTTTGAAATTCACTGAAAAAACCATAGGTTTCAGACACGTTATAGTTAGAAATTAGCATTTAAAAAACCTTTGAAATTCACTGAAAAAACCATAGGTTTCAGGCACGTTATAGTTAGAAATTAGCATTTAAAAAACCTTAGAAATTCACTGAAAAAACCATAAGGTTTTAGGGACAGTTATAGTTAGTTGGACATTGCACTCGTACAAAACCCGTGAAATTCCCCCGTTATAGTTAGTTCAGGTAACTATAACTCGCGCCCCGCAATGCACTGCTGATGACGTCACATATTACATCACTCATGACATGGTCAGTGACATCACTGATGACATCACTGATGACATCTCAAATGACATCACTGATGACATCACTGATGACATCATCCATGTGAGAATTTAATGCATCTTCTCACACCCTAATATAAGTTTTGAAACACCCACTCTAAATTACAGACTGCCATTCTCAAAACGATACACACTCCAATACCAATAAGTACATACCCACTCACTGATTCTTAGGTCTACACACACACATCTACTCACTCACCCGTACAGTCACTCATACTTACGGTCACTCAGTACAGGACTATCATATGCACTCATACACCTATATAAACACTCACACAACGCAACTCATCCATAGAGGTACTCACACACCTAGTCAGTCATGCAAATAATTAATCACACTCCAATTTACTCACCTATACAGTTATACACACCAGCTCACTTACTCATAAAAATACTAGCACATTCTTACGCTCCTATGCAATCACTGATGCAAGTACACACTCATCCATATAGCCACTCTCACAATCACACACTCTCACTTATAGCCATTTATATACTCCAACCAACATATATACTGCCTTTCACATATGTAGTTACTCACACATGTACCACTGAGATATACATTCAATCACTAACACACCCATACACACACTCACCCACCCATACAGTCCATCACAGACGCACTCTTGAAACCATGCACCCAGTGAATCACCCACTCACACATCTATGCACAGAGTCACACACACCCCACCCACACAAACACTGAGGCACCCATACAGATACTCAGAGAACCAATCCATAACCCATATAGACACTCATTTAGCTAGTCAGAAACCCATGCAGTTGCTTACACAACAACAGACAGACGGATACAGACATTCACACAGTTTAGTCACTCACCCATGCATCCAGTAAGATACGTTTAATCACTCACTTATAGACTCAGTCACGCACCTACTAAATCATCCATTCAGGCGCTTCTACACCCACTCATTCTTCAATACGCCTTTCCCTATATATATTAAACATATTTAAACTTTACAGAAACACACAGTCACTGGATGATGTCATCAGTGATGTCATCAGTGATGTCATTTGAGATGTCATCAGTGATGTCACTGACCATGTCATGAGTGATGTAATATGTGACGTCATCAGCAGTGCATTGCGGGGGCGCGAGTTATAGTTACCTGAACTAACTATAACGGGGGAATTTCACGGGTTTTGTACGAGTGCAATGTCCAACTAACTATAACTGTCCCTAAAACCTTATGGTTTTTTCAGTGAATATATATATATATATATATATATATATATATATATATATATATATAATAGATAAGCCATTTACATAGCGCATATATATATGTGCGTATATATATATATATATATATATATATATATATATATATATATATATATATATATATATATATTATCTACTGGCGGTCGCCAGTAGATAGTTATAGTTAGGACCTATTTTCCATAGGAAATCCGCGACATTCTATTTGAAATAACTCTTGCGTCGGTTGACGAATCTTCGCGAAATTTTCAAACTTTATGGCCCGCTCCGGTCCGCTCCTACCCTGAAAGTCTCAGGGTGATTCGTCAAGCGGGGGCCGAGAAAAAGGGGGTCCCAAAACGTGTTTTCCCCATTCATTTTCCCATAGGAAACTTTAGACACGGCTACAGCCCGAACTGCTGAACGTAATTACACCAAATTTGGCAAAGAGGTAGTTCTTGGTTCAAAAGAACCCTTTTTGTTAAATGGTGTAAATCCGTTCAGTAGTTGCTGAGAAAATCAAAAGTAAAAACACATATATATCTGGGCGGAGCCTAACCACACATGTCATCGTGAGATCTGATTGGCTGTCAGCACTTCATCCTGGAATTGCTGGCAGCCATCTTGGGACCAATATAAATGATAGTACCCCATTGAAATGCATTGTAGTGAATCGAAGTTTTTGAGGGTTACCAAAAGGAGAACTATAAAGGGTGATAACAGACTTTAGTTACATTAGAATTCATTTGTTGATGGTACCATACTAATTTCAGGAATTGTGGTGTGTTCTAAGGTGATTTTACCCTGTGAAAAACCTTCTGCTGGGATATCATGAATCATGTTTGAGAGAAAACTATTTTCACATGCTTGTCCCATACAGTTTTGGAAGGTGCCCCAGAAGCTAAAATGTGAGCATATTTTCTGTAAATTCACATTATCTTTCTCAGTCATGTGAGAATGAAGTCTGACATTCTCAGTAAAACATGTACATCCAACAAGGGCAGAGACTGTCAGTTGATTCCTTTGTGTTCTACTGCAGCTTCCCAGAGTGTTCTAAAGAACAACTAGAGTGCTAACAGCCTTACTTATGACAAAAGTATGGCACACCTGAAGCCATCTTGATTGGAATAAACTGGTAACACTTAAAACATTTAATTTAAAAAGGAACAAAATGATGGGGTTCATCTTGTCATAGAAATTATGGTTAGTGCTCTGGAAAGAAAAATTAGGACATGTTTCAAGTGTGATCTCAAATATCTTCCTGTTATATTTCAACAGGAGCAGCCTGTCAGTTGATGCCTTTGTGTTCTACTGCAGCTTCCCAGAGTGTTCTAAAGAACAACTAGAGCGCTAACTGTCTTACTTATGACAAAAGTATGGCACACCTGAAGCCATCTTGATTGGAATAAACTGGTAACACTTAAAACATTTAATTTAAAAAGGAACAAAATGATGGGGTTCATTTTGTCATAGAAATTATGGTTAGTGCTGTAGAAAGAAAAATTAGGACATGTTTCAAGTGTGATCTCAAATATCTTCCTGTTATATTTCAACAGGAGCAGCCTGTCAGTTGATGCCTTTGTGTTCTACTGCAGCTTCCCAGAGTGTTCTAAAGAACAACTAGAATGCTAACAGTCTTACTTATGACAAAAGTATGGCACAGCTGAAGCCATCTTGATTGGAATAAACTGGTAACACTTAAAACATTTAATTTAAAAAGGAACAAAATGAGGGGGTTCATTTTGTTATAGAAATTATGGTTAGTGCTGTAGAAAGAAAAATTAGGACATGTTTTAAGTGAGATCTCAAATATCTTCCTGTTATATTTCAACAGGAGCAGCCTGTCAGTTGATGCCTTTGTGTTCTACTGCAGCTTCCCAGAGTGTTCTAAAGAACAACTAGAGTGCTAACAGCCTTACTTATGACAAAAGTATGGCACACCTGAAGCCATCTTGATTGGAATAAACTGGTAACACTTAAAACATTTAATTTAAAAAGGAACAAAATGAGGGGGTTCATTTTGCCATAGAAATTATGGTTAGTGCTGCAAAAAGAAAATGTAGTGCATGTTTTAAGTGAGATCTCAAATCCTCTTCTATTTCATTAGATAATTCTGACATGCAGACTGAAACAATCACTTTCAATACCAGCAGTAGACTTCCAGTTAACTCCTTGGTGAGCAGTAGCTTTACTACAGTGATCTAATGAACAACTAGAGTAATAACATTCTGAATTTATGGCAAATGTGTGACACATCTGAATGCCTTCTTGATGGAATCAAAGTAAAAAACTGAAAGTATTTCCTACTGAGGAGACTGCAGTAAATGAGGAAATTAGGAAACTTCATAACAAAGAAGTCTTCCAAGATGGCCACCAGTGAAAAAAGAGCCCAAATGTAGCACAAATATTACCCAGATGTAGCCCACATATAGCCCAATGACAAAAGTGTGCAAAACATTTTTTATTTTTAGTTTTTGCAGTTTTATGTAGTGCAGACTGGTCAGGTATTGGAGCGTTGCATCTTAAAACATGACCCCCTACACTACAAAAACACCACTGCACTACCCTAAACCCTAAAACACTACCCCAGCACGACCCCCTACACTACACAAGCACCACTGCACTATCCTAAACCCTAAAACACTACCCCCAGCATGACCCCCTACACTACACAAACACCACTGCACTACCCTAAACCCTAAAACACTACCCCAACACCACTGCACTATCCTAAATCCTAAAACACTACCCCCAGCACGACCCCCTACACTACCCAAACACCACTGCACTACCCTAAAACATGACCCCTACACTACACAAACACCACTGCACTACCCTAAACCCTAAAACACTACCCCCAGCACGACCCCCTACACTACACAAGCACCACTGCACTACCCTAAACCCTAAAACACTGCCCCCAGCACGACCCCCTACACTACACAAACACCACTGCACTACCTTAAACCCTAAAACACTACACCCAGCACAACCCCCTACACTGCCCGAACACCACTGCACTGAACCCTGAAACACATACCCTAGCACGACCCCCTACACTGCCCGAACACCACTGCACTGCCCTAAACCCTGAAACACCACCCCTTCACGACCTCCTACACTGCCCGAACACCACTGCACTGCCCTAAACCCTGAAATACCACCCCCAGCATGACCCCTACACTGCCCGAACACCACTGCACTGCCCTAAACCCTGAAACACTACCCCCAGCAAGACCTCCTACACTGCCCGAACACCACTGCACTGCCCTAAACCCTGAAACATCACCCCCAGCAAGACCCCCTACACTGCCCGAACACCACTGCCCTAAACCCTGAAACACCACCCCCAGCACGACCCCCTACACTGCCCGAACACCACTGCACTGCCCTAAACCCTGAAACACCACCCCCAGCACGACCCCCTACACTGCCCGAACACCACTGCACTGCCCTAAACCCTGAAACACCACCCCCTGCATGACCCCCTACACTGCCCGAACACTACTGCACTGCCCTAAACCCTGAAACACCATCCCCAGCACGACCCCCTACACTGCACGAACACCACTGCACTGCCCTAAACCCTGAAACACTACCCCCAGCAAGACCCCCTACACTGCCAGAACACCACTGCACTGCCCTAAACCCTGAAACACCACCCCCAGCAAGACCCCCTACACTGCCCGAACACCACTGCTCTAAACCCTGAAACACCACCCCCAGCAAGACCCCCTACACTGCCTGAACACCACTGCACTGCCCTAAACCCTGAAACACCAGCCCCAGCACGACCCCTACACTGCCCGAACACCACTGCACTGCCCTAAACCCTGAAACACCACCCCCTGCACGACCCCCTACACTGCCCGAACACCACTGCACTGCCCTAAACCCTGAAACACCACCCCCAGCATGACCCCCTACACTGCCCGAACACCACTGCACTGCCCTAAACCCTGAAACACCACCCCCTGCACGATCCCCTACACTGCCCGAACACCACTGCACTGCCCTAAACCCTGAAACACCACCCCCAGCACGACCCCCTACACTGCACGAACACCACTGCACTGCCCTAAACCCCGAAACACTACCCCCAGCAAGACCCCCTACACTGCCCGAACACCACTGCCCTAAACCCTGAAACACCACCCCCAGCATGACCCCCTACACTGCCCGAACACCACTGCACTGCCCTAAACCCTGAAACACCACCCCCAGCACGACCCCCTACACTGCCCGAACACCACTGCACTGCCCTAAACCATGAAACACCAGCCCCAGCACGACCCCCTACACTGTCCGATCACAACTGCACTGCCCTAAACCCTGAAACACCACCCCCAGCATGACCCCCTACAGTGCCCGAACACCACTGCACTGCCCTAAACGCTGAAACACCAGCCCCAGCACAACCCCGTACACTGCCCGAACACCACTGCACTGCCCTAAACCCTGAAACACCAGCCCCAGCACGACCGCCTACACTGCCCGAAAACCACTGCACTGCCCTAAACCCTGAAACACCAGCCCCAGCAAGACCCCTACACTGCCCGAACACCACTGCACTGCCCTAAACCCTGAAACACCACCCCTAGCAAGACCCCCTACACTGCCCGAACACCACTGCACTAAAGCCTGAAACACCACCCCCAGCAAGACCACCTACACTGGCCGAACACCACTGCACTGCCCTAAACCCTGAAACACCACCCCCTGCACAACCCCCTACACTGCCCAAACACCACTGCACTGCCCTAAGCCCTGAAACACCACCCCTGCACGACCCCCTACACTGCCCGAACACCACTGCACTGCCCTAAACCCTGAAACACCACCCCTCAGCACGACACCCTACACTGCCCGAACACCACTGCACTGCCCTAAACCCTGAAACACCACCCCCAGCACGACCCCCTACACTGCCCGAACACCACTGCACTGCCCTAAACCCTGAAACACCACCCCCTGCACGACCTCCTACACTGCCGGAACACCACTGCACTGCCCTAAACCCTGAAACACCACCCCCAGCACGACCCCCTACACTGCCCGAACACCACTGCACTGCCCTAAACCCTGAAACATCAACCCCAGCAAGACCCCCTACACTGCCTGAACACCACTGCCCTAAACCCTGAAACACCACCCCCTACACTGCACGAACACCACTGCACTGCCCTAAACCCTGAAACACCACCTCCAGCAAAACCCCCTACACTGCCTGAACACCATTGCTCTGCCCTAAATCCTGAAACACTAGCCCCAGCATGACCCCCTACACTGCCCAAACACCACTGCACTGCCCTAAACCCTGAAACACCACCCCCAGCACGACCCCCTACACTGCCCGAACACCACTGCACTGCCTTAACCCTGAAACACCAGCCCCAGCAAGACCCCCAACACTGCCCGAACACCACTGCACTGCCCTAGACTCTGAAACACCAGCCCCAGCAAGACCCCCTACACTGCCCGAACACCACTGCACTGCCCTAAACCCTGAAACACCAGCCCCAGCATGACCCCCTACACTGCCCGAACACCACTGCACTGCCCTAAACCCTGAAACACCAGCCCCAGCACGACCACCTACACTGCCCGAACACCACTGCACTGCCCTAAACCCTGAAACACCAGCCACAGCACAACCCCCTACACTGCCCGAACACCACTGCACTGCCCTAAACCCTGAAACACCAGCCCCAGCACGACCCCCTACACTGCCCGAACACCACTGCACTGCCCTAAACCCTGAAACACCACCCCCTGCATGACCCCCTACACTGCCCGAACACCACTGCACTGCCCTAAACCCTGAAACACCACCCCCTGCAGCACCCCCTACACTGCCCGAACACCACTGCACTGCCCTAAACCCTGAAACACCACCCCTGCACCGCCCCCTACACTGCCTGAACACCACTGCACTGCCCTAAACCCTGAAACACCACCCCCAGCACGACCCCCTACACTGCCCGAACACCACTGCCCTAAACCCTGAAACACAACCCCCTGCACGACCCCCTACACTGCCCGAACACCACTGCAGTGCCCTAAACCCTGAAACACCACCCCCTACACTGCCCGAACACCACTGCACTGCCCTAAACCCTGAAACACCACCCCCAGCACGACCCCCTACACTGCCCGAACACCACTGCACTGCCCTAAACCCTAAAACACCACCCCCAGCATTACCCCCTACACTGCCCAAACACCACTGTACTGCCCTAAACCCTAGAACACTACCCCCAGCACGACCCCCTACACTACCCGAACACCACTGCACTACCCTAAACCCTAAAATACTACCCCCAGCACAACCCCCTACACTACCCAAACACGACTGCACTGCCCTAAACCCTCAAACACTCCCCCAGCACGACCCCCTACACTACCCGAACACCACTGCACTGCCCTAAACCCTAAAACACTCTCCCCAGCAGGACCCCCTACACTACCCGAACACCACTGCACTGCCCTAAACCCTAAAACACTCCCCCCAGCACGATCCCCTACACTACCCAAACACCACTGCACTGCCCTAAACCCTAAAACACTACCCCCGCATGACCCCCTACACTACCCAAACACCAATGCACTACCCTAATCCCTAAAAAACTACCCCCGCATGGCCCCCTACACTACCCTAAACCCTAAAACACTACCCCCGCATGACTCCCTACACTACCCAAAGACCACTGCACTACCCTAAACCCTAAAACACGACCTCCTACACTACACAAACACCACTGCACTACCCTAAACCCTAAAACACTACCCCCTACACTACACAAACACCACTGCACTACCCTAAACCCTAAAACACTACCCCCAGCAGTACCCCTACACTACCCAAACACCACTGCACTAACCTAAACCCTAAAACACTACCCCCAGCAGTACCCCCTACACTACCCAAACACCACTGCACTACCCTAAATCACTACCCCCAGCACGACCCCCTACACTACCCAAACACCACTGCACTACCCTAAACCCTAAAACACTACCCCCAGCACGACCCCCTACACTACCCAAACACCACTGCACTACCCTAAACCCTAAAACACTCCCCCAGCACGACTCCCTACACTACCCAAACACCACTGCACTACCCTAAACCCTAAATCTACCCCCAGCATGACCCCCTACACTACACAAACACCACTGCACTACCCTAAACCCTAAAACACTACCCCCAGCACGACCCTCTTCACTACCTAAACACAACTGCACAATTTGTTACAGGCGTTGCAACGCAGGCCTGTGGTGCTTACTGGAAGTACCTAGTGGGCTAGTTGGGCCCCAGGGACCCTCAGGATTCAAGGTGACCTAATCCCCCAACTTAAAACGCACTACGGGGCGCGTTTGCACAGTGGTGAAGGGAGGGGGCGGGGCCTCAGGTGACATGTGCGCCAACACGCCCTGTGGTGCGTTTTAAGTTGGGGAATTAATTCCCTTTGAATCCTGAGGGACCCTGGGGGCCAACTAGCCCACCAGGTACCTTCAGTAAGCACAACAGAGTTGCGTTGCAGAGAGGTGAAAAAAGGTGCGTTGCCTCGGAACGCCTCTCTGCAACTCAGCTCTGTGGTCCTAACTGTAGGTACCTGGGGGGCTAGTTGGGCCCCAGGGACCTTCAGAATTCAAGTGGACTTAATCCCGCAACTTAAAACGCGCCACGGGGTGTAGCGCGTTTTAAGAGGTAGTTTTAATCCCCCTGCCCTATTATGTACTAGGGACTTGCAGAGGAGGTCATGCTAATCACAGGGGTACCCCAACGCATAGTGTTCCCTAGTGTATGTAGGTGTTTTCACTGTATTCTAAGTGTCTTTTAGCATAGCACTGGCTCTGATTAGTCAGAGTCAGTTACCACCAGTACCCGTCTGAAAAAGTTGTGGGCACAGGATGATTTTGCAACAAGGCCTCTTTCTGCTCCTCTGTTGGTTCTTTCTGCACATCTTTTGCTTCTTTCTGTGCGTTTTTTCTTCTTTTTTCACATGTCCTACCTCTGTAGGCATAGTTAGAAACTAGCATTTAAAAAAACCTTTGAAATTCACTTAAAAAATCATAGGTTTCAGGCACGTTATAGTTAGAAATTAGCATTTAAAAAACCTTTGAAATTCACTGAAAAAACCATAGGTTTCAGACACGTTATAGTTAGAAATTAGCATTTAAAAAACCTTTGAAATTCACTGAAAAAACCATAGGTTTTAGGGACAGTTATAGTTAGTTGGACATTTCACTCGTACAAAACCATAGAAATTCCCCCGTTATAGTTAGTTCAGCTAACTATAACTTGCGCCTCGCAATGCACTGCTGATGACGTCACATATTACATCACTCATGACATGGTCAGTGACATCACTGATGACATCACTGATGACATCTCAAATGACATCACTGATGACATCATCCATGTGATAATTTCATGCATCTTCTCACACCCTAATATAACTTTTGATACACCCACTCTAAATTACAGACTGCCATTCTCAAAACCATAGACACTCCAACACCAAAAACTACATACCCACTCACTGATTCTTAGGTCTACACACACATCCACTCACTCACCCGTACAGTCACTCATACTTAGTCACTCAGTACAGGACTATCATATGCACTCATACACCTATATAAACACTCACACACCGCCACTCATCCATAGAGGTACTCACACACCTAGTCAGTCATGCAAAAAACTTAATCACACACCCATTTACTCACCTATACAGTTATACACACACCAGCTCACTTACTCATACAAATACTAGCACATTCTTACACTCTTATACAATCACTGATGCAAGTACACACTCATCCATACAGCCACTCTCACAATCACACACTCTCACTTATAGCCATTTATATACTCCAACACACATATATACTGCCTTTCACATATGTAGTTACTCACACATGTACCACTGAGATATACATTCAATCACTAACACACCCATACACACACTCACCCACCCATACAGTCCATCACAGATGCACTCTTGAAACCATGCACCCAGTGAATCACCAACTCACACATCTATGCACAGAGTCACACACACCCCACCCACACAAACACTCAGGCACCCATACAGATACTCAGACAATCAATCAATAACCCATGTAGACACTCATGTAGCTATTCAGAAAGCCATGCAGCCGCTTACAAACCAACAGACAGACGGATACAGACATTCACACAGTTTAGTCACTAACCCATGCATTCAGTAAGATACATTTAATCACTCACTTGTAGAGTCAGTCACTCACGTACTAAATCATCCATTCAGACACTTATACACCCACTCATTCTTCAATACGCCTTTCCCAATATATATTAAACATATTTAACTTTACAGAAACACACAGTCACTGGATGATGTCATCAGTGATGTCATTTGAGATGTCATCAGTGATGTCATCAGTGATGTCACTGACCATGTCATGAGTGATGTAATATGTGACGTCATCAGCAGTGCATTGCGGGGGCACGAGTTATAGTTAGCTGAACTAACTATAACGGGGGAATTTCTATGGTTTTGTACGAGTGAAATGTCCAACTAACTATAACTGTCCCTAAAACCTATGGTTTTTTCAGTGAATTTCAAAGGTTTTTTAAATGCTCATTTCTAACTATAACGTGTCTGAAACCTATGGTTTTTTCAGTGAATATATATATATATATATAAATATCTCACATCACGCACATAAGTTTCTACATTCGCGTGTATCCATGCTCGTGTCTGTGTATTGCATTGACGAGAAGACGAGAAATGGGGTGACTGGCCCCGGTGTAGGGTGAGGTAAGAAGATGGAGCTTGAAACTGAAGAGGGAAGGCAGCCTTGTGGGCGGCGGGATAGACGAGAGCTCAGGGGAAGGAATGAAGGGGCGAGTGGGGGAGAAGGGACGAAGCAGTGGGCAGTAAGGGAGGAAGGGTGGAGGTCAGACCGGAAGAAGAAACAAAAGGCAGAGGAGAGAAAGTGAATGAGGCCGAGAAGGAAAGGAGGGAATGTCAGCAATTGGACAAAAGGAAGAAAGCTTCCTTCAGACTCTAAAGCTAAAAGAAAATGATAAATGGAAGAGGCAAAGTAATTAAAGACAATGACACTGATGGGGAAACAGGTTAAAAGAAGGAAGAAAAATAATTCGGGTGAGAAATTAAGAAAAAATACAATCGAAAGACGGAGCGATGAAATCGTGCATGAATGTTAAAAATCGAAAGCGTGAGCAGGAGCTAAAGGAGAGGGTATCTCCTGGCTGGACTCTAGCAGTCATTCATTTTCATTCCAAAACCTTTATTCAAATACAGATTGTATGCATTAAAGTGCAATGCAAAGCAGTTAATACATACAATATAAAATATTAAAAGCGCTATACATAAGTAAAAACATACAGATAATTAAGATCACACTCCCCCGAAAAACGTGCGTAAGGTGCGGAATCCAACATTTTAACTATAACAACAGACCTATATAGTATTCATAGTGCGACAGTCAGGGCGAGTAACATGGAAGTGCCCGGGGCTGCCCTTCGGAGCCCTGTTCTACCAAGATGTGTGCTTCAGAATGATTATTCAATAATCACTTTCGTATCTGAGAGCTGTTATTTGTGGTAGAAACATATACTTGGCAGGAGTAAACAACAATCACGGAGACGTGGCCAGCGGCTCTCCCCGCATTGATACAGCAGCAATGGGATGCCTGACCCCAGCGGACAAGGCTTACGAATACTCCCCGAAAAGCAGGCATTGACGCGAGCCTCTCCGTGGCCGCGTCTCCGCAGGTATTCGCGGATTCCTCAGTGATTGGCAGCTCTCCGCTCTCTTAATTGGGCCCCTCAGAAGGGAAAGGGATATATTTAGTGCTTCTAGAATACATTAGGCCCTCTTTGCCCCAGCCCGATAGATAGAAGCATTAACAGTTGTCTTGCGCGCGCATATATCTTAGATAAAATTGATCATCTGTCCTCTTCAGCCCAATCAACGAGGGGAAAGTGTGATGTTTAAATCTGAGCTAGGGACGGCAGGGCGGAAAGAGTTAATAAAGGCAGACTGATTCATATTTTGCATAGGGCTTTTAATTAAAGCCCGGCCCGGATCGATGGTTCCTAAAGTGCATCGATACATGCAGAACCGGCTGGGAATGATGGAGGAGGTGAGAATCGCATGTGGAAAGGCCGTCGGAGATTCCCCGCGCAGCCTTTCAGGGCCGAGCGCAATGTGTGATATTTATGGTCGAGGAAGCACTGCCTGCCGGAAGCTGCCTCCTCCCCTGCCCGCTTTACTGAGCTGTAGGGGCGGAGCATGCGTGCAAACTAGAAGTGCAGTTGTCTTAATACCTGACGCATGGCAGCCATTGGGTGCAATAACCAGTATTGTGTAATTGAATACATATGGGCTAAAAAGATAACCCTGTCCCCTAGAACTGCAAGACTGAATCTGTATTACCTGGAAAGTCAAAAAAGACAGGGCATAATACATGCCCACGCACGTAAACAATCTTGCGTTACTAGGATGAACACAGGGTTAGGTGATCGTGCAAGCGGATTTATTTGGCACAGTTAATATAGCTGTAACATCACAACGTTTTCAGCCAGGTTCTTTCTCCCTGTGCCGCCACAGGTTCTCTTACACATAGCAGATGGGATGAAATTGGCAGGGTTGACTACAATGTGCGAGAAGAGAAGGAAAATTCTGCAGGAGATGATGATTATGAGGCAAGTGTGGCAAATGTATAATTATGCGGGAAACGCCGCCTCCACCGTAGGAAACCATGTGTCATAGGACGTGCTGTTGGGCCTGTCGCTCTGGTTATGACTGCTTGTGACTCACTGGCGAAATGTCCTTGTACTGTTTCTTGGCTTTGCACTAGCGAGCGGATGCTTTCCCTTCACATACTTCGCGTACTTGTGAGTTGCTGGCTTCGCGGCACTTGAGATGCTGGCTTCGCGGCACTTGTGAGATGCTGGCTTCGGGGCACATGTGAGTTGCTAGCTTCGGGGCACTTGTGAGATGCTAGCTTCGGGCACTTATGAGATGCTAGCTTTTTGGCACTTGTGAGATGCTAGCTTGGTGGCACTTATGAGATGCTAGCTTTTTGGCACTTGTGAGATGCTAGCTTGGTGGGACTTATGAGATGCTAGCTTGGTGGCACTTGTGAGATGCTAGCTTTTTGGCACTTGTGAGTTGCTAGCTTCCCGGCACTTGTGAGATGCTGGCTTCGCGGCACTTGTGAGTCTCTAGCTTCGCAGCACTTGTGAGATGCTAGCTTCGCGGCACATGTAAGATGCTGGCTTCGAGGCACTTGTAAGACGCTGGCTTCGCAGCACTTGTGGGATGCTCTCTAGCTCTGCACCTGCTGCAACTGTGAGATGAGGGGTGTCCTTGCATCCCTGAATCTTGGCTTTCCATCGACTTGTGAGAAGAGGGCTGTGTCTGCACTCCTGACATGCCAGCTGTCTCTGCACCCGTGACATGCTGTCTCCGCACACGTGACATGCTAGATGTGCATGTGACATGTTTGACTGTCCCTATAAAATGCTGTCTCTGCACCCTTGACATGCTGGCTGTGCGTGTGACATGTTGACTGTCCCTATAAAATGCTGTCTCTGCACCGTGACATGCTGGCTGTGCGTATGACATGTTGACTGTCCCTATAAAATGCTGTCTCTGCACCCGTAACATGCTGTCTCCGCACACGTGACATGCTAGATGTGCGTGTGACATGTTTGACTGTCCCTATAAAATGCTATCTCTGCACCCGTGACATGCTGGCTGTGCGTGTGACATGTTGACTGTCCCTATAAAATACTGTCTCTGCACCTGTGACATGCTGGCTGTGCATGTGACATGTTGACTGTCCCTATAAAATGCTGTCTCTGCACCCGTGACATGCTGTCTCCGCACACGTGACATGCTAGATGTGCGTGTGACATGTTTGACTGTCCCTATAAAATGCTGTCTCTGCACCCTTGACATGCTGGCTGTGCGTGTGACATGTTGACTGTCCCTATAAAATGCTGTCTCTGCACCGTGACATGCTGGCTGTGCGTATGACATGTTGACTGTCCCTATAAAATGCTGTCTCTGCACCCGTAACATGCTGTCTCCGCACACGTGACATGCTAGATGTGCGTGTGACATGTTTGACTGTCCCTATAAAATGCTATCTCTGCACCCGTGACATGCTGGCTGTGCGTGTGACATGTTGACTGTCCCTATAAAATACTGTCTCTGCACCTGTGACATGCTGGCTGTGCATGTGACATGTTGACTGTCCCTATAAAATGCTGTCTCTGCACCCGTGACATGCTGTCTCCGCACACGTGACATGCTAGATGTGCGTGTGACATGTTTGACTGTCCCTATAAAATGCTGTCTCTGCACCCGTGACATGCTGGCTGTGCGTGTGACATGTTGACTGTCCCTATAAAATACTGTCTCTGCACCCGTGACATGCTGGCTGTGCATGTGACATGTTGACTGTCCCTATAAAATGCTGTCTCTGCACCCGTGACATGCTGGCTGTGCGTGTGACATGTTGACTGTCCCTATAAAATACTGTCTCTGCACCCGTGACATGCTGGCTGTGCGTGTGACATGTTGACTGTCCCTATAAAATGCTGTCTCTGCACCCATGACATGCTGTCTCCGCACATGTGACATGCTAGATGTGTGTGTGACATGTTTGACTGTCCCTATAAAATGCTGTCTCTGCACCCGTGACATGCTGGCTGTGCGTGTGACATGTTGACTGTCCCTATAAAATGCTGTCTCTGCACCCGTGACATGCTGGCTGTGCGTGTGACATGTTGACTGTCCCTTTGAGATGCTGGTGGCTGTGGATAGTGTACCGGGGAAGGTGTGCAAGGACAGGCCTGAAATCACGCGTCACGTGACATATTTCATTTCCAGGGTGCTGCGCCGCAGAAGAGGGGTGCCGAGGCAGGCCCTCGAGTTCCCACAGACTTGTGAAAGACATCGTGCTAATGACCGCATCATGGACTCGGCATACATGTGCAGGAGCGTGGAAACACGTAGCACACAAGCATCTCCAAGCCACATCCTGATCCTGCGTCGGTGTGAGCACATACCTGCGAACATGTGAAGACTTGCGCAATTACAACGCAGTGTAATGCTGTCAGGCTTTCGAGGGGTTAAAATTCATGTTTTCTCTTATTTAAAATATATCACATACAAAGACTAGGTTACGGCCATGCAGCCACAGTAAAAAGGGCCTTTATGTGTTAAGTTTGACAAGCGAGCAATACGTGCAGCCCCAAATTGAAACATTATTTTGTACAAACTCAGGGACCCAATGTCACCCAAAAATGAATTGTGCCCCATGTATTACCATAACTAAACACACTAGGAACCTCTTAAAAATAAGGGCAATGACGTCTACATAGCCAATACCCAGTCTGAAACACGATACTGTTAGGCTTTCTGAAATCTCATAATTTAATTAAGAGGAGCATTGACATACGAAAAGAAACCAGCGGATACTGCACTCCCGGGATCCCGCCGGAGATAAATTATTGGTCTCTTTCTGCACCCGGAGGTTGTTCACATGGCGGAGCCTTCTGACAACAAGCACGCAAGTGGTGCGCGAGTGCACGCGCGCGCCACAGCGAGACATCTGTTTTGCATTATCGGGCACGATAATGCAAAACAGATGTCGGCCGTGCGGGTAACAGACACCAATAGGCCATGGGTGGGGCAAATGCGGGACATGCGCCCGCATTTGCCCAATTGCGTGCTGTCTTTGTTAGAAAGACGCACGCAACGACCAATAGCCTGCAACGATAACAAAACCACACGCACGAGAGTGTGGTCAGCTTTCAGAAGCCCCTACATGAAGTCTCGCTGCGCGAGCAGTGCTTCGCACTGCAACGCTAGGTGCGAGACCTAAAAAGTGGACAATGTTTTCAAATTGGGGCCGTTTTGAACATGTAGAGACATGCTGTATAAGCGTTCAGCAAGATACGGAAGACTGCATTGATTTGAGTTTGCTGCAGGCAAAGATTGTTTTACTATCAGGGAAATCAACAGTGAAAATATGCACAGCAGACTTTAAACAGGCCTACAGCCAGCCAAAAAAATGGCTCAGCAGAATAAAACAGGCCCATGGACAGCCAAGAAAAACGGCTGACACACTGATCTTTCAGATCAGCCCTTCAGGCACTGCCTCATTGCCCTTTATGCCGGTCCAAGCCTGCCCACAGGCAACAGTAACAATCCTTCTCAAGGTGAACCACAAAAGATCACTAAATTAACCTGTGCTTGATCCTCTGGTAGCTTGGCACAAAAGCAGTCAGACTTAACTTGGAGGTAATGTGCAAAGTATTTATGCAGCACACAAACAGTAATAAAGTGACAACACTACACAAGAAAAATAACAAACTAATTTAGAAAAACAGAGTAATTTTTAATAAATGAAATGACACCAGAATGACTAATATCCAATCAGTAGAACCAAAGATATTTAATTTGAAGTTTTTAGAAAAAATATTGCCAAGAAGCAGAAAGCGCCAACTGTGTGTATCTGGTCGAGTTAGAACTGGACAAAGTCACCATTTCAGGCTGAATGCGAAGTAGTGCAGGCCTGGCACAGAAGCGAGTTTGGTCTGCTGTGAGTTGTTCCTTATGGCCTTGATGCAAGCTCTACCCAGCGTTGCTCACCATCAGTTCCAATGAAGCTTCCATTTGTGCGGTGAGGCTTTGTGGAGCTTCATGTCACTTAGCGTCAGTTTTGATGAAGCTCTCAGCTGGGCGGCTAGCCATTGCAGGATTTTGTGTTGCTCATCGTCATTCCCGATAAATCTCTCAGCTTGGGGGTGAGGCTTTACGGGGCTTCATGTCACTCTGTGTTAGAACTGGTGCAACTTTCATATCGGATCTGCATGGTGGGGGCCCTGCGTGGCTTTTCATCGATCGACGTCAATTCCAGTGAAGCCTTCGATTCAGAGTTGGGCAGATTTGTGGGGTCTGTGACACTTCTCGGCAAATCTGAAGGAACCTCTAGTTAGGCACAGAGGCATGCTCTCTGATGCCAGCCAATGGCTGAGGATCTGGGGGTGCCTCTTGGGGATCAAAACTCACTCGGGCAGAGGTCAGCAGCAGGGCTCAGGCAGGTCGAAGCAGGTCCAGTTGGTGCTGATCATCTGGGCAGCTGGAGGGCAGGTCTATGGAAGCGTGTTGTGTCCCTGTAGCTCAAACAGGCCAGTTAACTAAACATTGGAGCTACTCTGGGTGACCAGGTATCATGGCAAGCAGGTTCAATCATCCTTCTTCAGGCAGCAGATTCATCCTTCAAGCATCAGGGCAGTCCTTCTGGCAGCAGGGAAGTCCTTCTGAATCATCCACAGATCCAGGAGTATTCTGATGATAGGTTCTGAAGGTCTTCTTTTTATACCTAGTGCCAGCCTTTGTTTGGGGAATTGACTGACCTACCCCCCAAAACTGGTTCTAGTCAGTTCTTCCCCTTCCTCTTGTCCCAGTTCCAAACCACCAGGGTGACAAAAGACAGGGCAGGCCTGGGATTAGGTTCCTTTGTATGGGCTGTAGACAAAGCCCTTTGAAGTGTAAATGGGTCTTGGTACAGCCCTCCACTGTCATCCCGTCAGGATGGCCCATCCCGTCCACACCTAAGCCCCCTTTGTCTCACTGTCTTCAAGAAATACAAAAACCCTAAACGCAGAGCCACTCACAGTCATGTGACCCAGGACTCTTGAAGAAAGACACAGTTGGTTGTGACAAGAAAATGAGAACTTTCTAAAAGTGTAACTTAAATTCAACTTCACCATTAAAGAGGATGTTAAATGGCAACTCATTTGAGTTTAAACAGCATATTTCTATCTGCTCCTTATATGAAGTTAATACTAATTAAATGCAATAAGGTAACACAGATTTAGTCTCCAGAGAGATAAGCCTCTCTACAGTAAAAAACGATTATAGGAGTTTTTCACTGTCAGGACATGTAAAACTTAAACACACATACCCTACTTTTCAAATAATATGCACCCTGCCCTATGAGATTTTAGGACGTACTTAATAGCGACTTATAAGGATTAAAAGGAAAGTTTGGGCCTGGCAAAAGGTTTATTTTGCCAGTTCAAAAACAGAGTTTGAAAACTGCACTACAAGGTGCAGTGACAAGCCTGAGAAATGTTTTAAAACGCTATTTTAGGAGGTGGCAGAATGAGTGCTTTTCTCACAAGTAGCATGTAATTTCAGGCCCTGAGTGGGCACATGTAGTACCATATACTAGCGACTTAAAAGTAAGTTAAACATTACAGTTAGTTGAATGCCAATTTTACCATGTTTTAAGAAGACACCACTAGAACTTTAGCAATGGTTAGCAGGGGTAAAGTGCACATAGTTCAAATGCCAGCACATTCGAGTTTGGCAAAGGTTAGTGAGCGAAGGCAAAAAGTTTGGAAGAATACCATGCCGAGGATGTCAGGTCTAACAGTAGGTTTCTCTACAACAAAAGCCAAATTAATCTGCCCCTCTCACTATCTCCACACCTTGTATGTCAAAGTATCACCTACTATTCAAAGACATTTTTCCCTTTCCACTCCTGTGGAGCAATGCCCAGACTCTATGAACCATCCTCCAGAAAAGGTTGTCACAGTTGTGTTAGCTAGAACCACCATTTGGAGGCATGGCTTTGTAGATGGCATAAAATGAACTTTACATTGTCTCTTCCTTGCCCTGGACTCCCGACCCACCTATCCTATCTCCTGCAATTGTTCATTGCCATTTTATCCTGTGTGTCACAAATTTCACCTGGAACCGAATCACTGTCTGTTTTCCATTACATTCCCTGTAAAACAACATCCTGATCTCCGTGCCCCTCCTCCACTCAGGATGTCACAATATTTCTGTGTGGCATATCCATTCAGGAGACCACTAAGGTATGATCAAGTAATCATTTAAATCCTGGTTTTTAGATGTTGTCTTATTTCTATTAGTTGCTTAAAAATTAAGAATAGGTAAAGAAATATGGGCAAATATCTGAACTAAGGATAATTTACTATTGCAGATCTCAAGAATTTCGGAAAAGTGAATTTCGGGAGTTTTCCTCTACTTTTGGCAAGCAGAGAGAGTGAAAATATGCGCATATCAACACACATTAGTGCAATGCATTCCCGTGCTGCAGGGGATCTGTGTGTAGAGGTGCATAAATATTTTGGGAATGCAGCCATGTCTCAAATATGCTTTTTCACATTTCTGCATGGACAGGTGCCATTTGGCGCCACAGAAAAAGTTGTTTTTGTTTGCATGGGTCTGAATTTTAGCTGAAAGTGTTGGATTAAAAAACACGTCAAGAAGACCAGCTCTTTATGCAAAGGTGGTCTGTGTAAACATTTTCCATCAGCAGTGGTTGGAGATAAATTGGTAACAGGATAAAATCCCTAGTAGTACCAATAAGCATATTTGAAACATGGCAAATCCACTTGCGGTTTTTATAAAGGCTATTTTTGAAAATTGCCTTTATTTTCCGCCTTTAGTTTTGTTTCATCAAAATAGTGACAAATGGTACTCTACCTACCCATTTAAAATGAGTGCCTCCCCTCATCCTGTGCAACAATGATGATATAATAATTAGTCTTAATTATTCACTTCATGCTGCACTCAAGGCAGGCATATGAAAAAAATTCAGAGGTCATGTGATAAAGTTGCAATAATTGTTACCATCAACAAATCACAGAGTACCTTTACTGTAGAAGTTACATTTGCTTCCAGTGTAATCAGCGATCCATGTTTGCACTCAGCAGCATTTTCAAATCAACGCATCTTTCTCCATTACACATAGCTAAGTACTAGGCCTCAGAGTCTGGCAGTCTGGCAAATCAAATGTTCTTCTGGGGAAGCCCTTCTAGGAGATGAGAAAAAGAAAGATCATGTGAGTGGACCTTAAAGGTTAATATTTGCTAAGTAAGTTTGTATAGGACAATCACCTCCAGGAAAAAAAGATCACCCATCATTCAGGCCCAAACATTGCAAATCATCTCAATCAAGTTCCCAAATTACAGTTGAACACCCTCTCTCACTGTCTGCCACCACATGAATCATCAATCATCACTCACAATCACTCACCCACTGTTGCAATAGTTGTAGTTACCTCTTCGAGTCCAAGCACGGGTAGGTTAGGTAGTATGTACACAATAGTATCTTTGACGCAGGCAACACATTGGAATTTGGTATTGGCACGCTTGTAAATCAACAATCTTCTGGGGAAGTACTGCTAAGTGATACAAAAAAAGGATAGGCATGCTAGGAAGGCAGGCATTGGCTCACACAACACAAAGGAATAGTGGAGGCGTCTTCACTGCACACTGGTCCAACTGCAATCCAGACATATATGTGACTAAAAAATGGTGGAGCATCATAAATCTGACACAATCATAATGTTCCACTAGCTACTTTTTTTTGGGAAACAAAGAAGTTCAATGAGAAAAAATTATAAAGTTCTATTGTGGCATTGGCATACTCAGTGCGGGAAGTAGAGTTCATCCTCAAACTCAGGTGGTTCACCCAGAAGTTGGTCAGCTAACACACTTGATTCTGACCAGTCCTCCTCCTCCCCTGCTGTTTCAGGAACCGTGTAATTGTGTGTTATGAAATGTTGGTTCATTTTGATCATAGTCAATCTCTCCACATTATGAGGCAAGAGATGGGTCCTTCTCACTGTATCAACTGCACCAGCTGCACTGAACATATGCTCAACAGACACACTAGAAACAGGACAAGCCAGGTACTTTATTGCCAGTCTGCTGAGCTCTGCCCATTGATGCATCTTGCGATAACAATACATCAATGGGTTTTGATCCACATAGACCTCTTTTGGATCATTCAGATACTCCTAGAGCATCCTCTGGATGGTCATTGGTGCTGCCACTTGCTCGACCTCTTTTGCCATCACCTCTGCACTGGACTTAAGCCCTGCTGATACAATGAAGAGGATGGGTCCAGTCCTTCTGTTGCTGTTGTTGCCGGTGTTCTTGTTGATGGTGTTGTTGGCTGCTGTTAGACAAGACTGCCCTCTCTGAAAGTTAAAGGTGGCACCCCAGAACTGCAGGGTGGGACTCTAAGTTCCAGCTGTTCTTCTTCCAGTCCTCTGGCTTCCTCAACAATTCACCCCTAGTATTTTAAAACATCCCCTTCAGAAAAAGGAATGAAAGTAGTGTGGCACAGATATAATGTTTAGACGAGATGATGTTGTCTTGCAGCTTTGCATTGGAATCCAATTAAAGAGTAAGTTCTCAACCAAAGCGTGCGCTTCTGAGTTTTCGTTCACACCTGCGATGTCGAACCTTTCAGACACCTTCTTTAGCTGGTCCTCTAGCAGATGCAACAACGGGATAGCTTGGCCCATCGTACTGTCCTCCTTGCTAACTTCAAGTGTGAAAACCTCAAAGGGAGTAGCATCTGTGTCAGACATTTGACTAGGCCCCATTCCTGCGTATCCATGGCCATTGCTTTCCCAACTGCATCCCATCCTCTCTGAATGACATAGTCATTGATATGTTTGTACTGCTCAAACAGACTTTGCAACATGTAATAGGTCGAGTTCCAACGTGTTGGCACCTTCTGTATCAGGGCAGTAACTGGTACTCTATTAGCATGCTGAATAATCCGCAACTGCTTCCGGGTTTTAAAAGAATGGCTGAAATGAGTGCAGATTCTTCTGCAGGTGGTCAGTATGTTGCTGACTATGTCTTCTTTTTTGAGAAAGTCTAGCATCACCAGGTTGATGCAATGGGCCAAACAAAGAACCCTGAAATAGACACCGTCTGCCATGGCCTTGACCATGTTACTGCATTGTCCATGGCAACAAATCCAATTCTGAGACCTCTGGGTCACAGCCATTCAGACACCTTGCTGTTAAATTCATCCAAGATGTTTACAGATGTATGTGATTTTTCCATGGTGAAAATGGCCAATGTTGCATGCCACAGAAACCTCTTAAAACTTTCTTCAGGGCCAAGACCTGTAGATATATTTTGCTTTACCCCTGCAAAAGTGATCCAGTGTGCAGCGATGCACATGTAATCAGTTGCCTGACAACTGGCCCACATGTCTGTCATCAGGTGGATAGTGTGAACAACACTTTGCTGCACAACTTGTCCATATTGCTGCCACAAATTCTAAGAATCCCACTCCTTCCACAAAAGAAAAAGGGAGGAGGTTCCACGCTAACATTTTTGCCAGCTTCCCATTGTACAAACATGCCGTTCGGGGGGTTGCAGTCATAGGGTCTCTCCTTCCTAAACATGCCCGTAATAGTAGCTTCTATTTGTTTCTTCTTTTCTGGGACCACTGATACAGACAACTTTTAAGAAGTAATTGGTGGTAGACTCAGTGCGCCTCGAGGTGGGGCAGTCATTGTATGCTGTGGAATCTCCATCTGGCTCTGAAGTCTTGTGCCATTGTGAAGTCACTGAGGCGGGTGATTCTGCCGGCACACTCCTGAGAACAGGGCTTCATTATGTGAGGATATCACCCTATTATTACTTATCATCACCTCCCACTGTGATTGGACTTGTAGCTGATGTTCCCCAGCTCTCCTCACCTTCACCATTACAACCATGACCACGTTCAGCAGTTTTGTTAAGGTGCTCCTCCCACCGGAGTGCATTGTGTTTTTTCACATGGATCATTTGGCCTCCAGTACTATACCTTGTACCAGGTTTACCTTGACGAACATGGGTTTTGCAAATGCTGCATACTGCAATGTGCTCCCCCTTTTTGCTAACCATAAAAAAATTCCCAGGCTGAGGAGGAGCACTTTTTTACTAGGCCACTGAAAAGCCTGAAGAAGAACTGGAGGTAGGTGGGTGTGTTGTTGATTGCATCTCTGCAGTGCATACTTCTGCTGATGTAGTGGTTAGTGAAGGTCCCAGCAGTGGGATTTCAAATATAAGAGCTGGCAGTGCTACCTGTGCCACACCCCTTGGAGCAGGATGAATAGCAATGTCGGACACCTCTGTGTCACCTTCCACAATGACTAGTTTGTCCTCGTCGTCATCCTCCTCATCATCCCCTTCCATATTTCTAAGGCTTTTAGGAACTTTTCTTTTCCCTTGCCTCTCCTGGCATCACCCAGACACTGCCAGGGTCCACCCTATGTCCCTATCATAATCATCAGAAGTGGTGCTTGGAGAAAATGGTGGAGTAATACCCTTCCTTTTCCTTGCTGGAGATCTGGGAGCCAAAGATTCTAAAAGAGGAGATTCTTGTTCAGTGGAAGCTCAACCTCCTGTTCTGCTCTAACATCATGAAGATGTACTATTGCTGCATGTGTCCACTTTGCTCTATTTTCTGAAATGATTGGGTACTACTTTGCGAAAGGGACAAATCCAATTCAACATCTCTGCTCATTGGCATTGCCATGATTGCAGTGGTCGCCTCACTGACAGACATGGTCTTGGGCTTAGGTTGGGGTGGTGCTGTTGTTGTGGGAGTGCTGCTCTCAGCTTGCTCCCCGGAGGCCGGTGCGGCAGGCACACGACGTGGTCCAAAAAAAGGTTTGGGCCAACACGCCACTGGTGGGAAGCAGCTTCTTCTCACTGACCACTTTCTTTTGAGCAACTTTCTTTGGGCCATCTTAAAGCTCTCAGTTAACAGTTGTACTAAGCTGCACAAGTGGAAGCGATTGGAGGACTGACGTTTGACGTCACTGTATAGGCCTTCTGTTTGGTAGTATTACGGGTGATGACTCTTCTCTTGTGCACTTAAAAGCAAACAAGCAAGAAAAACATTTAGTGAAATGTGGCATTGTTGCAGTTTGAATTAGTACAGACAAAGGCAATATTGTTGTGGTTGGTTACTTAGGTAATAATAACCACTTTAAAGTCAAACCACAACACCATACCATAAAATGTAATTCCCCGTCAGGATAACACACACAGTATACAGATGGAGCTCTTGCCTTTATGTCCATATATTCTAAAGGAGACACATGTGGCACTCAGTGTACTGCATGGGTAAATGTAATAATAATATTTCAAAAAATGCGAGTACGTTTATGAGCATATGGCAGGCAATGTGGTCAGGGGAAAATGGAATAATCATAACAAATAAATGGATGATGCTGAATCTGATGTCTCTGCAGTGCACCGCAGCCAGGTTGTCCTGGAGGAAAGAGAGTTATACCTAAAAAACTGAATGCTGTTGAGTGGCTGTGCGCCTATGGTGAATGGATGAATGGATGGATGGGTGGATAAATGGACTGACCGAGGCAAAATGAAAAAAAAATACAATCATTTTAAAAAAGCATTAAAAAATTTAATAAAAAAAATATTTTATAAAAAACAAAATGAAAAAAAATATACATTTTTCAAAAGAAATAAAAATAAAAATTAAAAAAATATATTTCAAAAATAAAAAAACAACATTAAAATACAACAAATTAAAAAGCTAAAATAAAACTTTTAAGTAAAAACACTTTCAATAATTGACAATGTTTGTGTGGGAGGATGAGAAGAAACCTAATATGAGGCAAAGAGGTGCAAATTAAAAAAACTGCAAAAAAGCTTGTAATAGATAAGCACTGTTCATCAAAATCATATTCTCAATATACATACTACAATGATCCTCAAACATATTATTAAACTGATATCACATTGATGCATGCAAACCTATGGCAAAGGCACACTGGCTGGATGAACAAAATGGCTGCCAGCCAGTGCCACATGACCAAAAACAATACTGGGCAAGGAGGCATGGGGAATAAAGAACACATGCAAGCCTATGGCAAAAACACACTGGCTGGATGCGCAAAATGGCTGCCAGCCTCTGCCACATGGCAAAACAACAACACTGAGCAAGGAGGCATGGGGAACAAAGAACACATGCAAGCCTATGGCAAAGGCACACTGGCTGGATGCGCAAAATGGCTGCCAGCCACTGCCACATGGTCAAACTACAACACTGAGCAAAGAGGCATGGGGAACAAAGAACACATGCAAGCCTATGGCAAAAGCACACTGGCTGGATGCACAAAATGGCTGCCAGCCAGTGCCACATGACCAAACAACAACACTGAGCAAGGAGGCTGGGGAACAAAGAACACATGCAAGCCTATGGCAAAAGCACACTGGCTGGATTCGCAAAATGGCTGCCAACCACATGGCCAAACAACAGCAGCAAGCTAGGAGGCATGGGGAACAAAGTGAACATATTCAGGCCTATGGCCACAGACTCCACAAACTGGTCCCCAGTCACATGGCATGGCGAACCAAGACAAATCAATGGTGGCCTATGGCAAACATGCACACACACTGGACAGACAAAGGAGGCATGGTAACACTGAAGAAAACACTACCATTATATTCAGTAATGCCAAAAACGAAAATTAACTGAGCTATAAAAAAGCCCTAAATGATGTTTTAAAACAACATATACCACAGAAACAGTTGTTTCATGCACTCAGGCCTGGGCCTACTGAATGGCCCCTTGGCAGACTAAGCCACATAGTAAAATATTAAATGTTGCAAATTTAACAAACATGGAGAAAATGTACTGAACTTTGCCATATTGTTACTTTACAAAGAAGAAAAAATAAATGCAAAAATTTAACTAGCCCCTACTGAAAAAATGCAGGCCACCCACCACAATAACTTTAAAAAATCTAATAAAAGTACAAAAAAATACTGGTGCATGCCCGCTTTCAAACAAACAACATCGCTATGCAAGAGTTTTTGAACTTACTTGTGAAATCTCAAATACAAAGTCCTTAAATCCAATGGTATATATGTAGCAGACAAGGAGAGTGATCCTTCCAGCTCCAAATCCAAATAAAAAGTGACCAGGAGATGGAAAAAGTACTGGGAGGAGCCTGCTGGAAAGGAAAAGGAAGTTGGAATCTCTGGGACACTTTCTTCCTGTTGGGGAAAAAAAGGCTTCTCGCACAAAAAACAACTTCAAGAAGAACATTTACTCAAAAAGCCTCTTTAGCTGCTTCCTGAGCACAAAAGCTGCCGAGTGGATTATTCGCGATCAGTACTACATTGGCGCCATCGTGGCTGGAAGCCGTGTCAGCGAGCGAGAAGTCTCCTGCATTCTTGCCTGCGGCCTGAGATTATCGTGGCACTCGCTTGCGAGCACCAAAACAAATCTAGAGCGCGAACAGAAAAAAAACCTTCACTTCACGTCCAGAAGGTGGAATTCAGGAACTCTGCACTCCTCCGCAGAGCGCAGAGTGCCCAAAATGCGCAAACCCGGCGAGCAGAGAAGAGTTTACAGCTCAGGCCTAGTGAATACTCGTGTTCCCATTCCCCATTTTACTAAATTCTCCAACCTCGCATGAATAGAAGGCTAAGTGGGGTTTGCCAGAAATGAAACTAGTGACCTGCAGATCACTGCAAAGTATTTTTTTTAATGGGGCAGAATATATTATTCATGGGCCAAATGTCCAAATTTCTGCATTTTCTTGTCGTAAACCCCACGATTCATTAAATTGCACCTAAGAGTTTGCAACAAGGATCTGTGGTTTTTTAATGTACTAAACCCGTTTAGCAATTGGGTAAATATGTCAGCAAATCGCTAAATGGGTTTAGGAAATCATAAGGAGTCACTATTTGGAAGGGGAGTGTTTGGGGCGTCCCTTTCGAATAGCAATTCCTTTTGGTATGCATGAATGTTTTGCCACCGAAATGTCACAGAACATTAATATTTTTTTCCAGCACTTCAAAGGAGGTAGTAACCACAGGACATTAATATTTTTCCAACACCTCAAAGGAGTTTGCAAATGGGAAGGGGTTCCCTGGTGACACATCCTATTTTCCTTTGATGAAAATGGGCTTCATTTAAATAAAAAAAAGATTGCTTTATTTAAATGCAATCACAGACGTGGTCTGATGAACCCAGCAGGCCACGAAATTTGCGATCTACCTCATTGTTAATCATGAGGTAGGGCAAATTGTGACCCACTGTAATTTTGTATTTTGCGTACCAACCTATTAGTACATAAATCAGTTCAAAACCTACAGTTGGATTCTGCAAATTGCGACCACTTTTAGCAATTCCAATGTACGTATATCTGGCCCATAAGGCTTAAACATCCCTCAGACTCCCATATGACGAGTCCAGAAAATGAAGGTGTTTCAACCAGTGCATCTGGAAAGATAGAGAAGTGTAGAGCAAGGCAGGCTCTGAAAAACAATTGCCCAATTTTGTTATTTCCAAAATATGGGAACAAGTAGTCAAGCAAAAAATGCAATGGGAAGAAGGCATAGTATGAATAAATATCTAACCAGTGGGAAAAATATAGGATAGACTCAAGCCTCATTAAGAGTTGTGTTACTTCACCCAGTGCGTTAACTCTGGGTGAAAAAATGCACTTCAAAATTACTAGTGTCTTAGGGCCTACAATTATGGTGTCCGAAAACTCTGACCCTAATAATTTTGGGCCCAAGAAACGGAGGCTCTCTGAGAGACTGCAGGAGCTCACGCTGCAGCGAACAGCATTGTGCAGCCTTACCTACTGCCTGCAGTAGTCTGAGGGGAACAGGTAATGCTCCCTCTGGACAGTCACAAGCATGCCTTTCACAACTGACCTCCCCCCCATTCAACACCAATTAAAACCCCCGTCAGCAGTCCTGCTGACATTTGCCCCCTGCTCAGAGCAGGTGGAAAATGTCAAATGCTTTTTTAGCCAAAGTGGTAAAAAACTGCTCTGCAAAAGTACTTGAGGGTGAGCAGTCATGCCCCATTTTGGGGGAAAAAACTTGTAATTGCTGGACTTTGCAGAGGAGATACTGGCCGGTAAACTTTAGGAATTCCGATTTCCTAATTGAGATTCTCTCCAAATCGCCATTAGGAAATCGTCATTCCTAATGTATGAAACTCATTGAGTTTCATTTAGGGACTCCTTGAGTGTCATAAATCAACCTACTTCATGAATATTAATGAGGTAGGTCACAGTTTGCGACTCATTAGGAATCGCAGTCAACACCGGGATGGTGGCCTGCTGAGGTCAGCAGACCACCATGTCTGTAATTGCTTTTTAATAAAGCATTCTTTTTTTAGGTTTTGCCTGCACAGCGTTTGTGCTGTGCATGCAAAGTCTTTTGTAAATAATTTACGTGCTTCTGATTGACCAGCACATTGTCTGCTTTCACTTCCTGCTCTGCTTTGCCATCTATGCCGTTATGTGGAGCCTGGACAAAGTACAGCTTTCCATCACTGGTGGAAGTGGAGAGGTGTGGTGCAGCGGCCAGGGCAGCTGACTTCGAAGCACAGGGCTCACGGTTCAATCCCCGGCGGCAGCTCAGTTCAGCACCATGTGACTCTGGGCAATAGCTCACTTAGGGGCATATTATCAAGGCGGCGCTATGAAATTATCGCCGCTTTTGCGTCCGTTTTCGGGCGAAAAGCGGCGATAATTTCATCGCCTTATCAACAAAGACACGCTATCGCGTGTTTTGCTGACTTAGCGCCCGTTTCCAGCACGCCTAACTTTGCATCGCTAATGAGATGCAAAGTAGGCGTGGCTGTGAAACCAACCAGGGAAAATATCGCGAAGGCAGCTTCACGATATTAACAAGGAAAGGTAGCGATTTTTTTAAATCGCGTTAAGTATGACTTAACGCAGGAATTTAACGTCTGTTAAATTCCTGACTAAGGCATACTTAACATGGGTGTGGATTCTGTGGCTAAGACCACAGGCCCTATCATCTAGGATATCGCCGTTTTCCACCATGAAAAACGGCGATATCCACACTATCTCTGGAATTTTTATCGCCTCGGCGATCCGCGTTGTTGATAACGCGCTAACCGGGCGATAAATTCCAGAGATAGCCGGCGATAAATATGCAAGCGCTAAGCGCGCTTTGCGATATTTATTGCCGGCCCTTGTTAATATGCCCCTTAATTTCCACGACGGCCCCCAGCGCCTTGAGACCCGTAAGGGTGAGTAGTTCGCGCTTTACAAATACGGATTTATTTTTTTATTTATTTATCACTGGCCACTGGCTTCTGGCCATTGTCCTTCCACTGGCTACTCAATCTCCAGGTTCTTTTTTTAAAATTTACCAATTAGTATTCCATCCAAGTGCATCTGCAGGTCATCTCTATCCTCCCCGTAGTCTTGCAGCCTCTTCTTAGCTCACACCTCACTGTTTCCCCCTCCGCACTCATTCGCTGTTCCCCTCCCCTGGCTGCACACTTGCACAGGTGTTTTTATTTTATTTTTTATCGTTCCAGTGTCGCATTCCAGTTTGTGCCTTGCCCGTCCCTCCCATCACAACACTCCCATTGCTGCATGCCCCTTCTCTGCTTGCTCATCCGTAATTTCATTTTTTTGTTTTTTAGCATTGCATTCCCCATTCTAGTTTTGTAGCTTGCCTGTCCCTCCCACCACCTCATCCACTCGCTATATGACGCATCTCTGCTTGCTCGTCCCTCCCACCACCTCACTCCCATCACTGCATGCCCCTTACTTGTTCGTTGCTTGTTGTTATCGCAGGAGTCTTTTAGACTTTCACAAGCTTTTGTGAGCATCACTAAAGTAGAAATCTCCCTCAGTGATCTAGTGCGTGGTACAATCTGTCATATCCATTGAATATAGGACAAGAACCATGGTAGCAAATCAAAGGCCATGCTGGGGCAGCCAGAATCCTACAGCCAATAAACAACTGATAGTAACTCCCTCAACTGATCCAAGGCTACCACTGGTTTCCCAGTTTCAAAGGAATATGTTTCTGTCTACTTGATTGGCGGGGTCTTTTGAGGTGCTATTGCTCATATCGGACTGACCATGGAAATTATAAACAGGTAGTCACCTTAGAGAGGACACGGTGGGTGTAGTATTACTAATTAAACCTTGCCATTTCCTCACCATGCACCTGCACCAGGTTCTCACCGACACCCTTAAACCCGGAGACCACTGCTATTCCGTTGACAACTTCAATGATACTCTGCCCCTTGTTCCCCTGATGAGGCTGCAAGGTGCTTCTCTACGATTGAGAAATAAAACATACCATTTGTGGTGCATTAGAGCATGGGATTATGTTGTGGACTATGCAGCGACTTCCAGGGCTTAGGTATGCCTATGCAAATTCTATTGACTTTGTCAATTATTTTTTACATATTGCAGAGCAGTTGAGCTGCTGTGCAATATAACTTAAAGTAAAAAAAAAAGCTATGGCATCGACAATGACAATTCCAATAGATTTTGCATAGGTGAAACCTATTGGCGTTGCCAATGGTTGTTTTAAATGCAGCCCGTTTTCCTTAAAAGTACACAGGATGCGTTTATAAAGAACAAAATGAAACCCTGAAGTTTCATTTTATAAGATTAGGCAATGGTGCGTAGAACAACCGCCTGCTCTTAAAACATTTTGCGAATGGGTTACCACCAGTTTTAAACTGGTGGTAAAGTATTACTGTTTTGCAACAGGAATTCTGTCGCAAAACAGTTATACATACCATACTGATATGGTATTTGGAAGGGACGTCGTGAACAAGCCCTTTCCAAACACTAAATCGCAAGTGCAAAATGTGGGGTCAGATGTACGTAGGTAATTGTTTGTGATTACCAAATAGCAAATTTTGTGATTCACTTTTTAGTAATTGCAAACACCCATGTACAAATGTGAGGTTTACACATTTTGAGATTCCCAGTGGGTCGTAAATAGGCCTACCTCATGAATATTAATGAGGTAGGTCTTGGTTTACAACCCATTAGGAATCACACAAGTTACAGGGATGGTGGCCTGCTGGGGTCAGCAGACCACCGTATCTGTGATTTATTCTGAATAATGCAATCTTTATTTTTGAAATGCATCCCTTTTTCCTTAAAGGAAAACGGGATGTGTTTAAAAAAAAAAGAAAACTTTTCTTGGACCACTGCCTGCTCTTAAATTTTTTTTTACAATTATTTACAAAGGGGAAGGGGTCCCTTGGAGACCCCTTCCAATTTGCCCATGGGTTACTGCCAGCCGCGACCCGTGCAGGTAAGAGGGAACATTAAATAAATAATTAATTTTCCCTTGACGTCTGTCGAAATCCCCCCCACCTGGCTCCACCGCTCTTACCTGCACGGGCCGTCGCTGGTTACCACCTACTTGAAGTAGGCAGTAAAATTCAAATATTTTGTGACTGTATTTCGGTTTCAAAACATTCACACATACCACTGTGATTCAGTATTAGGAAGGGCTGCCCTAAATACTCCCCTTCCTAAATCCGAATCGCAAACCCAATTTGTGATTCGGTGATAGGTTACTGAATCGTAAATAGGGATTTGGACATTTCATAAAAACATTTTTGCATTTGCAAACGGGCCGATTGTGCGAATTGCCCCGATTACAAACACAAAAACGAATTGTACATCTGGCCGTGATTCGGTAACAAGTTACTGAATCACAGTTTGCATTTTGTACATTTGGAAAAACATTTTTTCACTCAAAAAATGGATTCTTCAAATCAGGCTGTTTGCGACCAAAAAAATGCTTTGTACATCTGGCCCTTAATTCTGGTCCTCCTTTACCTGCCCTGCAAACTCCGTACAACTTGTAATTAGGGCCCAAGTCTGTGAAGGGACGATGGGTTATGCATATAAGATTCACTATGACCCTACAAACTACATTGAGTGGGGTGAGTGAATATAGTGCTGGGAAAACTGTGTCATGGGAAACCTAACAGTTTTATTTAGATCCTTCTGCAAAAGTTAACATGCATTCCTGCAAACTCCAGGGGGTATATTCACAAGAACGTGCGCTAAACATCTCCAAAAAATGTTAACGCAACTTTACACATCGCAGTCTATCGCGGGAAAATAACCCTGTGTTAAGGTGGAATTCACAACACAGCGGTACCATGCGATAGTTTGCCGAAAACGCGGCCAATGTCCGCGATACAACCACCGCGACGGAGATAAAAACACAAACCCCAACGCAAAAAAACATGCGATGAGCCCATTCGCGATGAGGAAAGCAGCGATAAGCAGCGCCAGGCCCGCGACACACACACGGCAGGCGGGAATAAGCACAACAAAAGCAGGAAAAAGGAAGACAAACCAAACAGAAAACAACAGCGAAGCACAATGGAGGCAATCGGAGCTAGTACCCAACCCCACAAGCCCCATTGGCAATAAAACATTGTACATGGCAGTCCATCGTGGACAAGGTGAATGCAGCCGGAGAACGGAGGAGGACAATGGAAGAAAACCAGAACAGCTGGAATGATGCGAAACGCAGAAACACGCCAACAACCAGAAGGCAGCAATGCACACCAGAGGTGGGAGTCCAGCGCCACACCAGGAGCTGGATGACATGGAGGAAATGGTGTCCACCACATCAGTCTGGAGATGGTGGCAGGAGTCGGGGACCGGAAACTGCTCAAAATCAACAGACACAACAGCAACAGGGAGAGGAACGACCAGGGACTGGGGGGATGGGGGGAGATGGGCACAATGGCACACATGCACAATTAAGCACAGCACAACTGCAGACAAACCATGCCCAAGAGTAACAACACCAACCAAGAGCACAAGTCACACAACTCGGCAATATCACACCACTGAACAAGCACAGAAGTGAAAACCACACTGCCTGAAAGGGAGAAGGGTGAGCCAAATCAGAGCTGAAGGGCCATCTCACACACAATGCAGCACACACACATAGGAAGCAGAGCATCACAACATCGAACACAAAGTGGTACAAACACCAACATTTGAACAACCGAACACAGGACACAAGTGCACCCGCTTGTGGCCGGTAAATGGCCATACGCATCTAGCAAAGCACGAAACAGGGACATGATAATGCACAAGTACCAACCCACAGCCCTGATGGGGTAGCAATGCATGTATGGCAGGGACCCAGATAGGCCGTGACACACACATTTGCATACATATCAACACTCATCACAGTTGGAGACAAGTGAAGGTGCGGAAACTTCATCAACAAATGCGTGTCAGTACGGCCAAGAGAAGTGCCACAACATGCAGACCAATGCAGTAGCATGTCTGAATGAGGAACGTTGGAAAGCGCCCATGTCCACCCCTGGGGAGTCCATCACCCACACAAGTCAGTGCCAACGCGCGTTGGTTGTCCGCGCATGTATCCGGAGTCCAGGCCAATGCAGCCATGTCCACTGTCGTCTTGGGACATGTGACCAGATCCCCAACATGCAACCAGGCGCCGGGACACGTGCAATGGGTCACATTCAGTTGTGGCTGCAGGTACGTTGTCACTCGTCCATGAACGTGAGTGCAGCAGCGTAGGCCAACATTTCCAACATGAGCTCGTTGTCGACTACATCTAACATGTCGGCGACGTAACCCTTCAGCTGTCCCGGACAGATGTGCTGACTCCAACCCCTGGCCCCAATTGGCACTAAAGCCCAATAGGGGAGCGGCTCAATGTGGTCACTGCACACGACGACTCGTGCAATCTCCCAGGTCCAGTTGCCAGCATGCATGCCAATCCTCCAGGCATGCCATAAACGGGCATCACGGTGACACTCCTGGTCGTGGTCCAACAGGGGGTGCACACACACGTCGAAATCCAGGTCAGCTACCGTTATGTTGGAGAGGCAGACATCCATGGTCCACTCGAATATGCACGAGCGACAATGCAACACAGGCTGAACACAGGTGACGTTGGCAAGGTGGAAGCTTAGCCGGTAACTGATCCGCAGCACTGCCAATGGCAGTGCCCCAGTACATGCAGCAGACGTGCACGGTACCGGTCCACGTGACTGGAGTTGTGCATGTGTCCGGGATGGCCTGCCATTGCGTCAGTGGCTCTGCTTGAAGCGGCACCGTGCTGACCCGCCCCAGTCCTGTGGATGAAATGCCACAGCTCGGATCAATGAGCAGTGTCTGTGTGCAACGGGTGCAGGCCTGGGGTGGGGTGGGAGTACGTGTGAAGGCCATTTCACTCACGCTAACTACGACCAAGGACTTCTGTGTGTGGGGTGTGTACACGTTGGTCTCACGTCGGGCAGTGCGTAGTGTGGGAGTCGCCAGCAAATGCTATCGTATCTGTCAGGGGGTGCTGGGCACATGCAAGTACCAGCTCGATGCTGCAGATGTGCTTCTGCCTGATAGTTCAGAGAAAGGACCTTTCATCCCTACAGTAACTTTACCATCTGCTTGCATACAGGAGATGTACAGAGGACTGTCGAGGGTGGCGTGGGATGTCTACGACCCAGGGAATCATGGATGATATGCCGAGCACGTGGCACATGAGCGACCTCACTGTGTGTTACGTTGCCGCACAGCTGCTCCTCCCTCCCATGAGCCCCCACACTTGTGCGCGCTGCACGGTTGTAGCACGTGCACTCCTACGGCACACCATTGTCATGCCTGTCTGCGCATGTCCAGCGGCATGCCAACAACACCGTGAAGCTGGCCGTTGATGGTGTGCGGCCACGTGAGTGCAGGCCAATGGTCTGGACAGGGCGGACACAGGTGTACAGTCCATGGCTGGCTGTGATCGCGCTGCGATTGAGGCTAGGCATCTGACTTATGCAGCCGCAGGACTGATACACATAACACTTGGCATGTATGAGCCAAGACCCCGAGCGGTCTTGCGCTCCTACATTTCCCCATACGTGCGGGCCTGCCCTCCGGGTGCATGCTACATTGCAACATCGACTACTGTGGCCCTGGTGGCGACAACACTGCAACACAGAGACACGCTTACCGCACTTCCTGCTCAAGGCAAGACCAGAGCCACGCCCTGATCCCCCTGCCGAATCAGCACACCCCGGCGCTGACCTGACGTACGCCGGACCAGCACACGCCGCTTGTGCATGCAGGGGGGGGGCGGGCGAAGCTACATGTCCAAGGTCTTAGCCACTGCTGAGGTGACATGGTATCGTCCGCTGAAGACAGCACACTGTGATGTTGCAGGGCTCGGGCCCATCATGCTGACATAATGACCACACGGACACACTTGCTTAGATGGTGTGAATGGCTACGGGCACGTGCGCCCGGCCACTTTTATTAGCAGGCTCACATGTCGAGTGACACCTGTGTTGGATGTGTGTGGGGTGTGTGTACACCAGCCTTCATGGAGTGCCTGGTGCAGTCAAAATATGACAACAGTGTCCATCGTTAAGGACACAACCATTCAACCATAAAGGCTCCATGACTTGAGCTGCACAGAGTCAGTGGCCCCGGATGCACAGAGTCCTGCACGGGCCTACCGCCACGGGCAGCTGACTTGCGGTGCACTGGGGCAGGGTCACGATAGCAGAGCAGGTTCACGTAGATGACAAAGGGGGTTGTCGCAGAGGTGTCTCGGTGGACAGTGGAAGGTGTACCCCCAGGGCATGATGCAGAAGGCAGAACCACGCAGAAACAGTCACTATGGTGGAGATGAATGGGACAGACACATGTCGAACACCAAGTCCGTCCCAGCAGATGATGATGCAGACAACCCCCAGGCCATGGACTCAGATGCCACCAAAGTCAAACCAGAAAGTGCCCATGACTCATTGCGCACAGAGTTAGTGGCACCAGTGCTGATAGGGGATGCCGCCTGCGATGAGGTGTGTCCAATGGTGTGGACTCCTCCATATCTTACCCAAGACACAGTTCCACATGTGTGACCTACTGGACCGCAGTGTAGGCCTGAGGCAGCGGTCAGCAGGGGCCCTCATCCGAGTGTCGCCGGCTTACGTTGGATGGTCCCACCAGCCTGCGTAGTTCAGGTTCAGTGGCACCACGGGACGCGGACTTGCGATGAACAGGGTTAGTGGCACCAGGTCAGTTGTTGCTAGTTTTCGGTCACCTCCGTGACAAGGATCCGGCTTTCATCCGGACTGAGCCGCATCTTCCTCTGACTCCTCTCCGTGCGTTCACTGGTATGGACTCTGCCATTCATGAATCACGACTAAGTGCTGGATGTGGGACCTACTGGACCGCAGTGTAGGCCGGGGGCAGCGGTCAGCACGGGCCCACAGACATGTGTTGTGTGGTTGCGATGCAGGGTTTGGGACACTGATCGAAGGGAGTTCAGTGATATAAACTCTGCAATAAACATCTGGTCACTGCCGTTCTGTACTCAAGACACAGTTCCACATGTGGGATCTACTGGACCGCAGTGTAGGCCTGAGCCCTCATCCAAGTGTCGCCGGCTTGCATTGAACAGGGTTAGTGGCACCACGTGTCGCAGGCTTGCGATGCAGATTTTGGCTTCACTGATCGGAGGGAGTTTAGTGATGTGGACGCTGCCACAGACTTGGGGTCACTGCCATTCAAAACTCAGGACACAGTTCCACATGTGGGACCTACTGGACCGCAGTGTAGGCCTGAGCCCTCATCCAAGTGTCGCCGGCTTGCGTTGAACAGGGTTAGTGGCACCACATGTCGCAGGCTTGCGTTGAACAGGGTTAGTGGCACCACATGTCGCAGGCTTGCGATGCAGACTTTGGCTTCACTGATCGGAGGGAGTTTAGTGATGTGGACGCTGCCACAGACTTGGGGTCACTGCCATTCAAAACTCACGACTCAGTACAACATGTGCCAACAACTGGGCCGAAGAGTACGCCGGTGGGGTATGTCAACGAAAAAAGAGTACTGTGGGCCAGCGTCGTGGAGGCCAGCGATGGTCTGCGGAGGCTACAAAGGTCGCAGGACTGGGGCTTGGAGCTTGCACCGGCACGTGGTGGGCCCTCTTTGACACACGCCGGTGTCGGCAGGTGAGCAGAGCCTCCTTGGTGCGCTGGGGCAGGCATGACGGGTCTGGGGACCAGCGGCCCGGGGTGCAGCAGGCACACAGGGACGCAGGCCCCGCCGCGCACAGCGCCGGCCTCGTGCCGGGCTGAGAGGCGCCGCCCTGGCAGACACGTTGGCCATTCCGAATGAAAACCACGCCCAGTGCGACGGGCTTTTTATTCACACCCCTACGCAGGCCTGGCGTACGCAGGGCCAACCCACTCTGCCCGCGCATACAGGGGGGGACGTAACGAGCGACATTTCCGCGTTCTGCCCCACAGCCTGTGGGGACATGGTAGCGTCCACCGGCCACTACACTCCATGCACCAGCAGTTAATGTCCACATGACCATTTACGTGGTTTGCACACTGAAGTCCGTCCGGCACATCCACGCCACACCTGGCATTGGGTAGGTTCTCATTCATTAGTCACTTGCCGCTCTCGCACATGCCTGCTCCAGGCCTCTCCTCACATTCTGCTGTTGTGTGGCTGTGGTGCCATGCCGTGGCTGGGTTGTGTGCATGGCAAGGCCAGGTTCCCAATGGAGTTGTGTTGTCGTGTCTGGTCGGTTGGCATGTTGGGTGGCATGTTGCATGTAGTTTTGCTGCGTGCCCATTGTCAGTGTCGTGAGTTGCATGACTGTGGAGTGGAGGTGTGTGGTGTGTTCATTTGGTACTTACCAACGAGCAATGCATTTCCATAGGTGCCATCCTGGGAGCGCTGGTTGATGATGGACTGCCGGGAGGTGTATGAATCATGCACACTGCCTGGGGAGTTGGCCACAACATTGTTGTGGAGTCCCCGGTGGTCCACTATTGCCTGCACATTGATGGAATGCGTGTGCTTTCTGTTGCAGTAGTTGTGTGCAGTGTCGGCAGGGGTCACGAGGGGTACATGTGTCTGTGTGCAGTCGATTGCCCCCAACACGTGAGGGAATCCAGCTATGGCGTAGATGCCTTGCTTGGTCTCCAGCTGCTCCTGCGCAGTGTGGGTGAAGTGGAGGTGCTGGGGTTCCAGGCTGATGATGGCATCCAGGACAGGTGTGATGAACTTGGATAGGGCTGGCTGTGAGACTCCTCTGACTCTGGCAGTTGTGGATTGGAAGGTACCAGAGGCCAACATGTGCAGCACAGCCGGCAGCTTTGTCTGCGGAGGGATGTTGGTGTTCCGCTGTGTTGGTACCGTCAGCCGGTGGGCGATGTGGTTCAGGATGTGGGGGATGGTTGTCCTTTTAGGCCTGTAGTGGGCAATGACCTCCTCTGGCGTTAGGTCTGTGCGGCTGGTGCATTTACGGTGGGTCCGCTGTCTTTGTGTACGCTGCCTCTGTGGTGGTCCGGGGGGTGCGGGCGGATCCTGGGGGTGGTGGCGGGCCTGCGGGTGGTGGCGTTGGGTGTTGTGGCCCTCATGGGTCTCCGAGCTGCATGATCATTGGCTCCATGGCATCTGTGGGTCTTCAGATGTGGCTCTTGGCTGGGCTCCCTTTCATACTGCAGGTAGTCGTCCTGCTTAACACCAGCAAAAAGACAAAACAATGGTTCTGTCGGGTTGGCGTAGCTCATTTCTTATATACGTAAATCAATTATCTTATTTCTTATATAAAATCCTCATATGTAACATCAAAACCAATTAGATCATAAGGAACACACGAAAGGAAACAATTGGATGGGTAAACAGTTTATATAAATTACATCATTTATCAGTTACCCATACTTAGATAAAGAGCTGTCAACAAAGTGAAGTTGCAAGGTGAACAGTGATCAAGTGACATACGTGCTCAGTGATAGAGTTGAGTGTGCAATATATACAATGTGATTAAAATATATACAAGGGAAGGATGGCCAGACTGAAAACAATGACTCTGCTGCTTATCCAAATTTAATTTCTTGCGCAGAGCCTTGAACTGGACCGAGAAGTAGCGTCGACGTTTCAAGCCAATGTAAGCACTATTAAGTGGTCATTGCGGGTCTTCATCAGGACAATTGGGATAGATGGGAATGACAGCCTGTGAATTTAGACAGAACGTGGATTTAAGCATATTCCAACGAGGGTGTTCCAAATACAAACCAAAACATATTTGGTCATAGCTCACCTGGTACAACCAGAGTGAATCCTGGGTGGTGGAACAGTAGGGCTCAGGTCAGCGTACACATGGCCCCTTCACCTTTAGTCTAAGGAAAACAAGTAGATGTGGGCTTAAAAACCATTCAAGCAATAAGATAATTGAAATTGTAAAATCAACGGTGGTAAGGGAGTAGAACACTCACCCAAAAGAATAGCAAAAATGCGGGAAGCAATAAGCTAAAACAGCTATCCCGAACAAGAGGCCCGCAACGTCAGGCTGGAAGTGAAACGAATTCGGGACTCACTTCTATGGAAAGGGCGAAAAACGGGAGGGAAATATTAACATCCCGTATGCGCTACTCATAATTAAAATTAAAATTAAAACGTCCGTGTGCTTGGGGTACTCACTCAGTAATGTCTGTAGCGATATCAGCAAATTCTACGGATGTAAGGGGCGATGGCAGGCAAACGTCCTGTCATGCCGCTGCGATCTGTCAGCAAGGCCACTTGGTGAATGACTGATTTTAAATAGAAGCACGAGCCGGCGTGCGCGTGCACTCCGCGTTCGAGCGTACAGCAGCTAAATGCTAGCACACCTGTTACCTGGCAACAGAGACCAGCAATGACTAACGCAATGCTACTTCACATAGTCAGAACGCATGTTCTAGCACTAGAACATGACGGCCGCTAACGCGCTGCTCAATTAACCGCGGGGAAAGTATGTTTCATTACGTGTGCACCGTTAAAACAACCCAACTTATACGCAGATGTATTACGTGTTCTGTGCTATATAGCACACAAAGACGTTTAAAATGACCACTAACATAATTACTTTAAAGTGATCTATTTAAACAACTCATAACGATTTAAATACATTCGGGATACCACACAGTAGTTAAACCCCACAATTTAAATAACAACACGATCTATTTAATCTACTCAAAGAAAATTCAGAAGTGAATGAATACGGCCAGGGATACCACACAGTTATTAATTACGAGGCATCTCATGCATATGACACATATCGGTGATGTGTTGACAAAATTACAAAAGGACAATTTGACAACCATAACATTCTATGTATTCATGATGTAAAGCCATCACCAAATTTCATGGTTACATCTACATAATGCAAATTATCCAATTGTTGGAGGGTCAACCATACGACACGGAAAATCAACTACTTGTAACACTCGACGTGTCCTCTTTGTACACCTCCATTCCCCAAGGCAAGGCATTGGACGTAGTCAGAGCTAAATTGGACAAACGCCAAAGACCGCATTGGATGCCTACTGATTTCGTGATCGCGTTGTTGGAGATTGCAATGAAGCGGAATTATTTTATCTTTAGGAACTAATTCTATTACCAGTGCAAGGGCGTTGCGATGGGTGCTACCTTCGCGCCTAGTCTGGCGAATATTTTTATGGATGACTATGAGGAGGAGCATCTGTACAGTTTTGATAATCCCTATATAAACCAGATTGCTGCATGGAAGCGGTATATAGATGACGTTATAATGATCTGGTCGGGCACTGAAAATGACCTCAAAGATTTCCGCGATTGGCTGAATTCTAGAACAAGAGATATCCAGTTCACCATGACCAGCAGCAATGAATCTATTGATTTTCTGGAGCTCACATTCCGAGTAGAGGAAGGTCTCTTGTTTTGTGACCTATATCGAAAACCAACCGAAAGAAATACACTCCTCAAGTATGAATCACATCACCCACGCAGTTTGCGGGACAACTTGCCGTATGGCCAGTATCTCAGACTCAGGAGGAATTGTACACGACGGACGGACTTTTTCAAAGAAACAGATACCTTAACCAATCGTCTTAAGGAGAGAGGTTATCCGAGAGGGCTGTTGAAACGAGCACGTAAACGTGCCTGGTACTGTCCACGTGACCAACTTTTGCAGGCGAAACAGAAACCAGAAAAGATGGAAAATATCGTGTGTGTAACAACATTTAACATTAAAAGTAACAACATAAAAAGGATCGTGAAGAAATATTGGAACCTTGTTGCAAGCGAACTAAATACCACTGCAGATCCCATTTTTGCCTTTAAGAGGGGCAGAAATATCAAAGATAATGTCGTAAAAGCATATCTTGAGCTTCCAAAACCAATGAATCTTAGAAGCCATTTGGGCCTACCACCTACAATTGGTCACCGTAAATGTGGCCAATGCAAAGCCTGCCCGTTGACCATTGAAGGATCTACATTCACACATAATAACAGAACACATAAGTTGGCGCAGTTCACCAATTGCAACAGCAATAATGTGATATACACCATTCGCTGTCCATGTGATTTATTGTATGTGGGACAGACCACTCAGAAAATCAAGGCTAGGATACTACAACATATGAGCAGAGTGAGGTGCAAAGTGCAGGGAGCCCCACTAGTTGATCACTTTGTTACACATAATCATCCCCCAGAGAGTATAAAATGGTGGGTTATCGAAAAAATCTGTCCCCATCCTAGAGGGGGTTTGTTATCAGTGACCCTCAATCGCAAGGAATGTAGGTGGATCCTTTCTCTCAATACTGTAATGGAGGGATTGAACGAGTTTGAAGAAACGTCAAGACAAATGGGCCAGCTCTAGTCAGGAAATATACCTAGCACACACACGTCTATGCAGACCTGTACTATGTAGGTCGGTTGCTGTATGGTCATTTTCAGCAACCGATAGGAGCACTGCTGTCAGTCCTTACGGTTGACCTTCAACTGTTTCACATAGGTGGCAGAAACGTACATCTTGCCATGAAAAATTGTTGTTGCTTCAATTGTTTGGATTTGTTCCTTAAATAGATACCTACAATGTGTATATTGCATAAAATGAATGAATTTGCATTATGTAGATGTAACCATGAAATTTGGTGATGGCTTTACATCATGAATACATAGAATGTTATGGTTGTCAAATTGTCCTTTTGTAATTTTGTCAACACATCACCGATATGTGTCATATGCATGAGATGCCTCGTAATTAATAACTGTGTGGTATCCCTGGCCGTATTCATTCACTTCTGAATTTTCTTTGAGTTGTTTAAATAGATCGTGTTGTTATTTAAATTGTGGGGTTTAACTACTGTGTGGTATCCCGAATGTATTTAAATCGTTATGAGTTGTTTAAATAGATCACTTTAAAGTAATTATGTTAGTGGTCATTTTAAACGTCTTTGTGTGCTATATAGCACAGAACACGTAATACATCTGCGTATAAGTTGGGTTGTTTTAACGGTGCACACGTAATGAAACATACTTTCCCCGTGGTTAATTGAGCAGCGCGTTAGCGGCCGTCATGTTCTAGTGCTAGAACACGCGTTCTGAATATGTGAAGTAGCATCGCGTTAGTCATTGCTGGTCTCTGTTGCCAGGTAACAGGTGTGCTAGCATTTAGCTACTGTACACTCGAACGCGGAGTGCACGCGCACGCCGGCTCGTGCTTCTATTTAAAATCAGTCATTCACCAAGTGGCCTTGCTGACAGATCGCAGCGGCACGACAGGACGTTTGCCTGCCATCGCCCCTTACATCCGTAGAATTTGCTGATATCGCTACAGACATTACTGAGTGAGTACCCCAAGCACACGGACGTTTTAATTTTAATTTTAATTATGAGTAGCGCATACGGGATGTTAATATTTCCCTCCCGTTTTTCGCCCTTTCCATAGAAGTGAGTCCCGAATTTGTTTCACTTCCAGCCTGACGTTGCGGGCCTCTTGTTCAGGATAGCTGTTTTAACTTATTGCTTCCCGCATTTTTGCTATTCTTTTGGGTGAGTGTTCTACTCCCTTACCACCGTTGATTTTACAATTTCAATTATCTTATTGCTTGAATGGTTTTTAAGCCCACATCTACTTGTTTTCCTTAGACTAAATGTGAAGGGGCCATGTGTACGCTGACCTGAGTCCTACTGTTCCACCACCCAGGATTCACTCTGGTTGTACCAGGTGAGCTATGACCAAATATGTTTTGGTTTGTATTTGGAACACACTAGTTGGAATATGCTTAAATCCACGTTCTGTCTAAATTCACAGGCTGTCATTCCCATCTATCCCTATTGTCCTGATGAAGACCCGCAATGACCACTTAATAGTGCTAACATTGGGTTGAAACGTCGACGCTAATTCTCGGTCCAGTTCAAGGCTCTGCGCAAGAAATTAAATTTGGATAAGCAGCAGAGTCATTGTTTTCAGTCTGGCCATCCTTCCCTTGTATATATTTTAATCACATTGTATATATTGCACACTCAACTCTATCACTGAGCACGTATGTCACTTGATCACTGTTCACCTTGCAACTTCACTTTGTTGACAGCTCTTTATCTAAGTATGGGTAACTGATAAATGATGTAATTTATATAAACTGTTTACCCATCCAATTGTTTCCTTTCGTGTGTTCCTTATGATCTAATTGGTTTTGATGTTACATATGAGGATTTTATATAAGAAATAAGATAATTGATTTACGTATATAAGAAATGAGCTACGCTAACCCGACAGAACCATTGTTTTTCTTTAATATATACCCAGGTTCTGAGGGACACAGGGTCACCCCATTGTTTTCTTGATATAACACCAGCAAAAGGCAGGTGTTAATTCCCTGCTGCTACCGCGGCTTATCGCCTGTTTTTGGTTCGCATCGCAAATCTGGCAGTTCGTTGTGAAAGTGGTGTTGTGGTGTTTTCGTGAGTTTTTGCACGGGACCGCCTACTCTGCATCTCATTAGGGTTAGTTGGTGGTGTCACCCGTGGAGATAAATTTTGCGGCAGTTATCGCGGGAATACTGGCGATGTCTGCAGTTTGCACCTGCTTGTGAATGGGGTGTTAAATCTATCTCCACTTTTGATGGGTTAAGGTGGCGATAACTCGGCGATAAGTCCTAGTGAATATGCCCCCAGATGTATGTCAGTTTAATAGTTGAAATGGATTACAAGAAATGTGTTAAAACCAAATATTATTTAATCAATTGTATTCAGTGCCTGTCACTGTAAAAAACAAGATGTTAACCAACTTATTCTGGACATTCAAGGCTTGGAAAGGTCATCATTAGGACATTTTTTTATGTAATCGAATTGGTGGCAATGACAAGAACCTAAGTCCACAGGATGAAGGTGAGTGAGAAGAAAATGCTGGTTAGAATTTCCCATCTTTTTAGTTAACACCCACATATTGGAAGAGATTCACCAACTTATCATGCAGAGACTGTAGGGCACGAACCTATCTTTCCATGGTCAGCAGTCTAATCAGCAGCATTAAACAAGTTTCCAACCTTGCAACCTTGGCTCACCTATTGTAGCATGCCTGAGCAGCAGGGATCCAAAGTGAAGTGCATATAGGCACAGTGGTACTGTAGGCAATGAAGCAGGGATCTAAAGTGAAGTGCATGTAGGTTTCGTGGTACTGTAGGCAATGAAACAGGACCCCGTGACCAGTAGCGGCTCGTGGAGGGAGTGCTGCGGGGCAGTGGGGTGGGGAGGAGCAGGGTGGGGGTTAGTAAACTCGACATACGGCCGAACAGAGGTAAGTAAACAAATAAATAAATAAAACGAATTTCGTTGTGCGCTGCATCACATTTGGCAATGCAGCGCGCGCAATGAAATTCGTTTTATTTATTTATTTGTTTACTTACCTCTGTTCGGCCGTATGCCGTAGTTTACTACCCCCCACCCTGCTCCTCCACCGCCCTGCAGCACTCCCTCCACGAGCCGCTACTGCCCGTGACTCGTTCGTGCATAGATAGGGAACAAAGAAGTGCTTTTTAAGAGTCATAGAGGTTTTGAAATCAGAATAGGGGATAGGCTTGAATCGTTGTTTTAAAAGAACAGGAAGTAAACTGGATTGCCATTGCCCTCTTTCCCAGGAGTCGACTTCTCTCAAGACAGTAAGGACTGTAAATCGGAATAAGGACAAGGTGTAAGTTTATGTTTCAGTTCTTAGCTGGGACTATTTCCTGCTGAATTCTGCAAACCATAAGGATAATATTTATCTGACATCTAAAAACGCACTATGAAAAATTGAAATACAGTCACACCCATCCTATATAGAAAATATTATGCATATGTTCCTTGAAATGTGGACATACTAATTAGACCTGAAAGACATTTTTGTGACACCAGCATAATCTCATGTAATTCCCAAATTTTTCGTTACAAGAAATGTGCTAAACGCTTTCATAATGAACATTTTTGTGTGATTATTGCCTGCGAGAGACTGGTTCGAGTAGGCAATGACTCACCCTGAGTCGTTTCCTCCTGGAAAAAGATATTTTCTCTTACAACCAGTCTCCAACCATTGTCTTACAAGACATTTTTTGTGCGAGTTTCATCTTTGCGCAAGGAAAATGTATTGTAAATAATATGAGCAATTTTGCAAGCATTACTCACAATTTGCCAAAAAATAGCACTTTTTCCACAACCCTAAATAAATAAATTTTCTGAATCAACTAATTCTATATTTAGGCCAACACTCTTGCAATGTACTCTCAACCGACCCAAAACAGTGAGGAAAAAATTCTATTTCCCGATATAATGTGTGTGTGTCTACGGTTTGTGGGTGAACTCAGCTGTAGCAAACTGAGTCTTGATTTGTTCGTCATTCTCTCTGTCTCCACGGAAAGTCGAGTTAATGTTCAGGTATAACCATTTCTTTGTTTCTGGGGTTGCAAGGCCTGGCCATAATTGTTTCTATAAACGTTCGATTGCTGATGCCGACTGTAAAATAAGTGTTATGAAGCAGGGGGAGAGTACTGAATGGAACACTGATAATAACCCTATCAGCCTAAATAAAGTGATAAATCTCCGTGACCCTCCAAGCTGAAATAATGTAATGCGTCTGGCATTTTCCAGAGTGTTGATTTATGAACCAAAAAAAAGCATTTTGAAGGTGGTTGCAATGTCATTGCATGGTAACATTAAGATCACATCAACACTATGTAATCAATAAGGCTCATATTGTGACATGGGTTTCGCGCTCAGTTGACATCATTAAACAATAGGAGATAATTTCAGATGGATGAACGTTTAGGTTGATAATGTATATGTGATTTCCGACTCAGGCAACATATATTTTGCTTTGTTAGCCTCACGCTGCAAAGAACTGAATCACCCAAAGGACCTGTTTCCAGTGGCGGCTCCTCGAGGGAGTGCTGCGGGGCGGTGGGGCAGGGCGGGGGAGGGGCAGGGTGGGGGTAGTAAACTCGGCATATGGCGAACGGAGTTAAGTAAATAAATAAAACGAATTACATTGCGCGCGCTGCATCGCCAAATGGCGATACAGCGCGCAATGTAATCGCTTTATTTATTTACTTAACTCCGTTCGGCCGTATGCCGGAGTTTACTACCCCCCACTCTGCCCCTCCCCCACCCCGCCTCACCGCCCCGCAGCACTCCCTCGAGGAGTTGCCACTGCCTGTTTCTGAGAAATGTATTCATTATATTTGAATTAGAAAATAAGTATGTTCTCTGAAATCTGCAGAATAAACTCACAATGCGGTCGATTATTAATCTACGTTTTATTCAGAAAGAATTTATATATGACGAACAGTAAAATACTAACACCAATGTGGTATACTAATAACCATTATTTTTATATAGAGTGTTGGGCAGCGAAACTGCTGCACGGTGAGGCACTCTTGAATATCTAGGCTCGTGGACAAAATAAAGAGGGACCAAATATCGAAAGGTAAGTGCACAGAGGGAAGTATCGATGTACTCTTCTTAGGTCCACATCTATGTATCTTGACGAAATATACGTATTGTCAAGGCACATATGTGGAATTAGGCATGAACAATCTGTACACACCTACCTTTTGATAGTTGTCCCGCAACACTTTGTCCACCGTATTAATGTCCCACGATTTTCTGGACTCATATTTAGGAGCCACACCCCCACAGATGGGGACAAGTTTATGCTATAGCACCTAAATACAGAGGGACTGATTATGATGTTGGTGGGTCCGATACCGATGGCACATCGGTGTCGGACTCACCGACATCTGCCCCTGCAGTCTGCCCGCCGCATTACGATGAGGAGGGCGGAAGCATCAGGTAGAGGGACCATCCGCGACGTTTCGGATGGGCTCAAGTAGCCTGTCAGTGCGGCGGAACACACCATAATCCCCTAATGATGGCGGAGCCAGGCTCAGGCTCTGCCGTCAGGATTATGATGGCACTTTCCGACAGCCTTTTCATGTTGGCCTTTCCGACATGAAAAGGCTGTCGGAAAGTGTGTTTGGGGGCCCCTAGCAGGGCCCCCTTACCCCCTTGGCCCTCCACTATGGGGCCTGGTGCCAGTAGCGGCTCCTGGAGGGAGTGCTACTGGGCGGTGACGCGGTGCGGGGGAGGGGCAGGGTGGGGGGTAGTAAACTCCGGAATACGGCCGAACAGAGGTAAGTAAACAAATAAATAAATAAAACAAATTTCATTGCGCTGCATCGCCAAATGCGATGCAGCGCGCAATGAAATTTGTTTTATTTATTTGTTTACTTAGCTCTGTTCGGCCGTATTCCGGAGTTCACTACCCCCCACCCTGCCCCTCCCCCACACCGCGTCACCGCCCGGTAGCAGAGCCGCTACTGCCTGGTGCCCTCCTTAACTTCCCTGCACGGTGTGGCATGCACCGTGAGGTGCCTGCCACACGGCGCAGGGATGTTTGCAAACATCCATTCGTCAATGGAAGCTTGTGCTGCATGCCTTTTCCGCATGCCGCACAAGCTTCCATTGACAAATGGATGTTTGCGACCAATCCTGACCTAAGGTCGGGCAGTTCCAGACGATACAGTGTCGCCCGCCCGACACCGTAATCAGCCCCATAGTTGGGAAAAGTCGTAATCACACTTTTCGAATGTTATCAGACCAGAGCTACTATTTGGCACCGGCATGACATCAAAGGATTTTTTATTCATTCAGCATCAGTGCAGAATTGTTCAACAGAAGCAGAGATAACTGTTTCTGGAATAGAGAGGTAGGTATGATTAAAATAAAACTCGAAAAGCAACAATTGAGGTATGAATTGATCGATATCTTTGCTGAAGACAAATACGCATCTAAGGCAAGTGCTGCTGTAAACAATTCAATCTTGGCCTTGGCATGTCCTGCAGTTTCCCTTCTATTACCGTTGCCTCTTTACTCACAATTGAGCTTAGAACCATGCAGCAGCACAAGAAAAGGTACCAGGAGGTGGACAAAGCCCTACATAGTTGATTTGACCATGTGGCCACCATTTTCAAGGAGCTGCGCAGGATGTCAGTGCTGGGATAAACTAGGTAAATCTCCAGATTAGTAGTTAATCGCTCTTCCTCTGCAGCTTTTGTTTTCAATATCAAATATTTTTCTCTGAGCGCCTAGAGCGAAATATTACTGGAAGGTATTTGACTGCATTTTCATGATTAGACATTACTGAAAAACTAAATTGCATTTTTTTGTAAACAAACAAGCACAATATGATGGCAGACCTTAAAATAATCCAAAAATACACAGAGCACAGAGTTTCCTGGAATATAAGTGAACATGTCTATCTGTTAAAAACTAGCATTTTGTGAACAATGAGGAAAAATAAATATACCTGCCATCTCATTAAAGCCTATTCCCTGTCAATCCTTCAATAAGCATAACGATTGTTAACCCTCGCCAGTTAGACAGGTTTGGAAACAGCTATAACAGATCATTATTAAATATAGCTTGCTTTACCTTGCTGACATGCTCTGCTTTGCCGTGTATATCTATCTGTGCATAACAATTGGATGCATCAATCAATTGTGGCACCGCCTTAGCTAGGATTTACAGCAGTGCAATCACAGTCAGCTGCACACTGTGTCACTTAAGAAGTATCTGAATGCTGCATTAGGCAGAGACAGATCTCTTGCAGCTGGCAAACGTTAAGAAAAACACAATAAGAATCGTGAAATGATCGAAGAGAAATAGTTTCTAGATGGAAAGCATCCAATGGGTGTTCTTGCATATGTTCGAACTTTAAAAGTGTATTGTACCTTGATACAAGAAGTGTACCGATGAAGGAATTTGTTAATCAGAGATTTTTAAATGTATTCTCACAAGCTGTTTTTTTGGATCTACTACATGTGGCTATATGGCAAATAATGTCCAACTTTTTTTAGGACAGTTAAAATATGATCATGGCGGCCAACATTGATAATATGATATCAAATAAAGTAAAAATAGATTATATGATATCCTGTAAAGGCTTGCAGTAGCACAGCTACCGGTAAAAATGATTGCCAAAAGTACAGTAGCTTCATCTACTATTTCTGCAAAGCGAAACCTATAGTGCATGATGGTGTATGCATACCAACCAGCATGCCTTTGCTTGTAACAGAGTACCAGACACTTGAGATGAGTTGGGTAGAGGCAGTCTATATTAATGTGCCACTGGCAAATTCCTAGAGCCCAGGCTAGACATCTAAGGGGCAGCAGGAGGTTAACTTCTCCTGAAAGCTTCAACCCAACAGTATTGCCTTAATTTTAAGAGATATATATATATATATATATATTCACTGAAAAAAACATAGGTTTTAGGGACAGTTATACTTAGTTGGACATTGCACTCGTACAAAACCCGTGAAATTCCCCCGTTATAGTTAGTTCAGCTAACTATAACTCGCGCCCCCGCAATGCACTGCTGATGACGTCACATATTACATCACTCATGACATGGTCAGTGACATCACTGATGACCTCACTGATGACATCTCAAATGACATCACTGATGACATCATCCAGTGACTGTGTGTTTCTGTAAAGTTTAAATATGTTTAATATATATAGGGAAAGGCGTATTGAAGAATGAGTGGGTGTATAAGTGTCTGAATGGATGATTTAGTAGGTGCGTGACTAACTCTATAAGTGAGTGATTAAACGTATCTTACTGAATGCATGGGTTAGTGACTAAACTGGGTGAATGTCTGTATCCGTCTGTCTGTTGCTGTGTAAGTGGCAGCATGGGTTTGTGAATAGCTACATGAGTGTCTATTTGAGTTATTGATTGGTTGGCTGAGTATCTGTATGGGTGCCTGAGTGTTTGTGTGGGTGGGGTGTGTGCTACTCTGTGCATAGATGTGTGAGTGGGTGATTCACTGGGTGGATGGTTACAAGAGTGCATCTGTGATAGACTGTATGGGTGGGTAAGTGTGTGTAAGAGTGTGTTAGTGAGTGAATGTATGTCCCAGTGGTACATGTGTGAGTAACTACGTATGTGAAAGGCAGTATATATGTGTGTTGGAGTATATAAATAGCTATAAGCGAGAGTGTGTGATTGTGAGAGTGACTGTATGGATGAGTGTGTGCTTGTATCAGTGATTGTATAAGAGCGTAAGAATGTGCTAGTATTTGTATGAGTAAGTGAGCTGGTGTGTGTATAACTGTATAGGTGAGTAAATGGCAGTATGTTTAATTATTTGCATGACTGACTAGGTGTGTGAGTACCTCTAGGGATGAGTTGCGGTGTTTGAGTGTCTATATAGGAGTATGAGTGCATATGATAGTCCTGTACTGAGTGACCGTAAGTATGAGTGACTGTACGGGTGAGTGAGTGGATGTGTGTGTAGACCTAAGAATCAGTGAGTGGGTATGTAGTTATTGGTGTTGGAGTGTCTATGGTTTTGCGAATGGCAGTCTGTAATTTATAGTGAGTGTATCAAAGGTTATATTAGGGTGTGAGGATGTGCATCAGATTATCACGTGGATGATGTCATCAGTGATGTCATTTGAGATGTCATCAGTGATGTCATCAGTGATGTCACTGACCATGTCATGAGTGATGTAATATGTGACGTCATCAGCAGTGCATTGCGGGCGCGAGTTATAGTTAGCTGAACTAACTATAGCGGGGAATTTCACGGGTTTTGTCACGAGTGCAATGTCCAACTAAGTATAACTGTCCCTAAAACCTATGGTTTTTTCAGTGAATTTGTAAGGTTTTTAAATGCTAATTTCTAACTATAACGTGCCTGAAACCTATGGTTTTTTCAGTGAATTTCAAAGGTTTTTTAAAATGCTAATTCCTAACTATAACATGTCTGAAACCTATGGTTTTTTTCAGTGAATTTCAAAGGTTTTGTAAATGACAATTTTTAAATGTATTAATTGTTATATTTATTTTTTGATACTGATTTACTACATTTTTTTAAACTATTTATTTTTAGATATTTTATTTTTTAAATTACATTGTAATTACATTATACATTACATTACAAAATATACTTTCTCAGAATGAATTACTTTAGTTTAAATACTTTGCAAATAGGCAATAGACTTTTAAGTACAGTAGTTATAGTTGTTGCAATGGGCAACACAATTTCAAACACAATGCAACATTGAGCTCAATGTGAATTTCTAGTTAAATGCAATTAGTTACTTTATGGATTACTTTTCTAACCACAGGACTGGATCCTAGATTCAGTCCTGGGACATCTCCTGTAAACAGTTGAGTAAAAGCGTTTTGGTTACAGTAGTGATTTTTAAGGAATATTATTGTATTTTAAAAGTTGACAAACTTTTTCACATAGAATCACCAATGTTATCCTATGGGAGGAAATTCACTTAGCAGGTAAGTGGTGTTATCGTTACTTTTTCTTACTCAGTGTTGGATCCTAGATCCAGCAATGGTGCATCTCCTGTAAACAGTTGAAAGAATGCGTTTAAGTCATACAGGCGATTTTTAAGGAATATTTGTAGTTTGTGAAAATCGACACTTTGAAACTTTTCTGCTGAAAACCAGACAATGGATTCCTATGGAAGGAAATACAAGTTCCTGGAAAGTACGGTTAGAATTACTTTTCAGGGTCAGTGCTGGGCTAAAAGATGCAGCACTGGGTTCTCTCCTGATAACAGGTGAGTAAATCGAATTCGTAGTTCAGTTGATTTTAGAGGAATATTATAAAGTTCCAAAACTCCACACAGAAGAATTTCAAAGTGAAACCAGTCAATGTTAGCCTATGGAAGGAAATTCAAGTTACTGGTAAGTACGGTTAAAATTACTTTTCAGGATCTGTACTGGGCTGAAAGATGCAGCACTGAGGTCTCTCCTGATAACAGGTGAGTAAATCGGAATTCGTATTTCGGCTGATTTTAGAGGAATATTATAAAGTTTCAAAACTCCACACTTCGAAGAATTTCCAAGTGAAACCAGTCAATGTTAGCCTATGGAAGGAAATTCAAGTTACTGGTAAGTATGGTTAGAATTACTTTTCAGGATCTGTACTGGGCTGAAAGATGCAGCACTGAGGTCTCTCCTGATAACAGGTGAGTAAATCGGAATTCGTAGTTCTGCTGATTTTAGAGGAATATTTGTATGTTTCAAAAATAGACACAGAAACTTTTTCAGCAAAAAGCAGGCAATGATATCCTATGGAAGGAAATTCAAGTTACTGGTAAGTACGGTTAAAATTACTTTTCAGGATCAGTACTGGGCTGAAAGATGCAGCACTGAGGTCTCTCCTGATAACAGGTGAGTAAATCGGAATTCGTAGTTTGGCTGATTTTAGAGGAATATTTGCACAATGGTGAAGGAAGGGGGTGGGGCCTGAGGTGACATGTCTGCAAACACACCCAGTGGCGCGTTTTAAGTTGGAGAATTAATTCCTCCTCAATCCCGAGGGTCCCTAGGGGCCAACTAGCCCACCAGGTACCTCCAGTATGCGCCAGAGAGCTGCGTTGCAGAGAGGTGTTCAGAGGCCACACACCTTTTTACAACACTCTGCAACGCAGCTCCGTGGCGCTTACTGGAGGTACCTGGTGGGCTAGTTGGCCCCCAGGGACCCTCAGGATTGAAGGGGATTTAATTCCCCATCTTAAATTGCGCCACGGGGCCTGTTTGCACACATGTCACCTCAGGCCCCGCCCCCTCCCTTCACCACTGTGCAAACGCGCCCCGTGGCGCGTTTTAAGTCAGGGGATTAACTCCCCTTGAATCCTGAGGGTCCCTGGGGTGCAACTAGCCCACAAGCTACCTCCATTAAGCGCCACAGAGCTACGTTGCAGAGAGGTGTAAAAGGGGTGTGGCCTCAGAACACCTCTCTGCAACGCAGCCCCCTGGCGCATACTGGAGGTTCCTGGTGGGCTAGTTGGCTCTCAGGGACCCCCAGTATTCAAGGGAGTCGATTCCCCTCTGCAAACGCGCCAGGGCGCGTTTGCAGAGTGCTGACAAGGAGGGGCGTGGCCTCCGGCGCGATGCCGGATTTTTTGGGGGGATTTTTTTTTTTAAAAGGGCGCTGTGTGGCCCCCCTTCTTTGTAATTATTTTGGGCCCTGGGGACCCCATCCCCCAGGGCCTGACCCCCTTTTATTTAAAAAAAAAAAAAAGGTACGGGAAGGGGACCGCGTGGGCCCCCCTCCCGTGGCCAATTTCGACCCGGGGACCCCATCCCCCGGGTAATTGCCACCTCATTTTTTTTTTTTTTTTTTTTTAATGGAGGGGGGCTGCGTGGCCCCCCTCCTAAGACCTCCTTAGGCCCCGGGGACCCCATCCCCCGGGGCCGGCCTTTATTTTTAAAAATTATTTTTGGGGAGGGGGCCGCGTGGCCCCTCCCGGGCCACTACTTGCCCCGGGGACCCCATCCCCGGGGCTGGCCCTAGCCTTTGGGGTCCGTGGGGACCCCAACTCCCCCACGGACCCTGCCGGCTCCCCGCCTCCTGCGGGAGCCGGCATGCTTTCCACATGGGGAGCTGCTAAGATGCAGCTCCCCGTGTGGAAAAGCAATAGTCTTTGGTTTTTGGAAGAGAGGCAGGTTTCCTGCTCTCTCTTCCAAAACCAAGCAGTTGCTATGGCAGGACGGGAGCCGCGAGGCTCCCGTCCTGCCATAGCAAACTACAGTGTCCCGGGGTAGGCACCCCGGGACACTGCAGGAGCCGGCCCTGGGGGGTGGTCGTCCCCAGGGCCATCAAGGGCTCCAGGAGGGGGGCCGCGCGGCACCCCTCCCTCCATTTTCAAAGCCCCGGGGAGGTGGTGGTCCCCGGGGCTCTGGGGGTCCGTAACGGACCCCCATATTTAACTCTTTAGTGCCCCGGGGAGGTGGCGGTCCCCGGGGCATGTGGGGGGGCTGGAGCCCCCCCCACACAAGTACTTTTTAATTTAAAAAAAGAAGCCCCGGGGGGTGGCGGTCCCCGGGGCTGCGGGAGGGCCAGAGAGCCCTCCCGCACCATTTGTTTTTAAAGCCCCGGGGGGTGGCGGTCCCCGGGGCTTGGGGGGCCTTAGAGGCCCCCCATTCATTAAAATTATAACCCCCCGCATACCCCCGGGACTTGGCCCACCCGGGGGCCAATTAACAACCCGAAGCGCGGGAGACCACACTTCGTTTTTTTTTTCTCGGCGGGATTTGCATCCCGCCGATATAAAAAAAAAAAATGCTTTTCTTCCCAGGGGTCCTTGTGGGACCCCTGAGCAGACCTAGGGGGTCAGGGTGTTTCTACCCTGCCCCCTTTTGCGCTTTGCGCACTTGTTTCTGTCCTCGGTTCTACCGAGGGACAAAATGGCTGCCAACACTTCCTGATTTGGAGTGTTGACAGCCAATTAACATGCAGCTCGTGATCGGGAGGGTACGCGGCCCCCCTACTCGGCCATAGATATATATGTGACTTTACTTTTGATTTTCTCAGAAACTACTGAACATATTTACACCATTTAAGCAAAAGGCACGACACTGAACCAAGGGCTACCTCTTTGCCAAATTTGGTGTAATTCCGTTCAGCAGTTCGGACTGTAGCCACGATGAAAGGATCCTATGGAAAAATGAATGGGGAAAACGCGTTTTGGGACCCCCCTTTTTTCTCGGCCCCCGCTTGACGAATCAACCCGAGACTTTCAGGCTAGGTGCGGAGCGGAGTGCCCCAACAAGTTGGAAGCTTTCGCGAAGATTCGTCAACCGGCGCAAGAGTTATTTCAAATAGAATGTCGCTGATTTCCTATGGAAAATAGGTCTTAACTATAACTATCTACTGGCGACCGCCAGTAGATAATATATATATATTTTTTTTATATATAAATATATATATATATGTGTGTGTGTGTGTGTGTATATTTATGTATGTATGTATGTATGTATGTATGTATATATATACATATATATATATTCCCCAAAAAATTCACCACTCTCATTTGGCAGTAATCATCCAGCACTCCGTGGGGCAATTTTTCACTCGGTTTTTATTTTATTTTCGGTGACGGCATCTTTATATATATATATATGTCATCCACCAAGGTGGAATGGTACATAATTCATAGGGCTCTCAAGATGGATGCGTGGTGGAGAAGATAGTGTGGTTTTATATGTCGTCAGAGAAGATGGTGTGGTTTTAGGTGTTACTGGAAAATAGAGTGGTAAAACTGACCACAATAGGCAATTGTAGAAATAAATTGACTCTCTAGATGGATGTTAATTATAAACACTATGGTAAAGTGTTCTTCTGGACCTCTTTTGTTTTCTGTTGACCAGACAATAATGACAATGATTTTAATATGGCGGAAGCCAAAATAGAGCAGTCACGATGATTACACGTCTTTGTTAGGACTGCAGTGACTGCCATCAGGGGGGCCCTAATGGCATCCACTTATATTATGCCCTCGAATCTTCAGCTTTGCTTTCAATGCCCTAAAGCAGCTTATAAGTAGGCTCCCTGATACGTGTTCCCTTGTCCTCACTATCCCTAAATATGAGGATATTACCCTTTGGTCCATATTAGCATAATTGACAACAATGTGGCTCGAGCGAGAATCCAACGTTGTATTGAATGATCCTATAATGATGGATCTACTGCTTTCACCAGTCATGAAAATCAAAGAAAAAAGTGCCATCCATCCCTAGTCATCTGTTCCTAATAGGGAATAGTCATGTAATTAATTACTAGTGGAGTACTTCAGATCTGACATTAAATTGCTAAAGGCTTTCTTCCAGAATTTTTGTTCTTGGCCTCATGCCTCATCCAAGCAGTGGACAATAGAAATTAACAATTTTGTTGCTTAGAAGATGATTTAAAGTCAGCATTTGCCCTGGATTGCATTATGATGAATCATTCCCCTAGCATGAAATGACATGTTAAAAAACAAACTCAATGTCCTGAGTAAAACTCATATATTAACGCAAAAAAAATTTAAGTCCACACAGTGTTCTTCTCCAGTGTTTTTCTTGTCGTTTAATTGTGTCCAATCTTTTCAAGTAAATGCTTCCGTTCTTATTTTCCTTTGCTTTTTCAACACACAAAAGCCACTGAGCCAACACGTGTTTCGTCTTATGCGGGCATTCACCCAAGACTTCCTCAGGGCACACACAACAAACTAATAAAGGGATCAAACTCGTGATGTCTGTTATTCAATAACTATGAAGTCATCATAAAAACCAGAGAATACCCAACTGGTTAGCAGATCGTGCAGCCAAAAGGCACCAAATTATTTCCATAAAACTTGTTTTCTTGTCGAGTGTAAAAAAATTCAGCTGCACGAAAAAAACGGACTGAGATGAGGAGAGTACTCCATATCTCGGGAACGGCGTCTAGCCATTTTGAAATGACATGTTCATTACAGGAGCATACAATGAGAGGATTTCCTGACGTTTACTAGATTTGAGAAGATACGAAGCAGCCAGGTTCACTTAGGCTTGTGACACAACCAATATCACAGAAAGGAACATTCTACATTAAATAACAAAGCAGCGGTTGCAGGTCTGGGCCCACACTTTACTAGCATGAACTTCTAGGATGGACAAAAGCATGAAGAGGATCCCTTATCATCAAAAGAGCATGACACATATCAAGAACACCAAAGCACTTATACCCAGGTGATACAATAGCTGCAAGTACTGCCTCAAATTGCTGAGGTTCCAGATTCTAGCTGTGGATGTTAAAAAAAATTACCTGTTTCAGCAATGTCATCCCCCGCACATTAAGAATGTTTTCTTCAAGAATGTTGGCAAGTCCGTACCTTCTTGTTTACTGACTAAACTATATCTACTTGAGTGCTTCAGCAGTGATTTCATACCTCAGGTTTCAGTGCTTAAATCCTAACAGGCCAGAACACTGTGGTTTCTTTAGGCTCTTCCTATCTGAATCATGTAGACAGTGAGTGTTGCATTAAAGGAACCTTTTATAAGCTTCTTGCTCCTGGCGCTGGGGCACGTTGTGCTGTTTCTATGGCACAATGACTGCTCAAAGACTCGCCTGGCCTCTGTGTTCTTTCCAGGGAACAGATGGTATAAAGCTGCTATCAGCTGGGGAAGAATAAGTTTGTTGTTTTTCAGTGTCTGGAATTTCACAGGTTCTGTGAGATGGAAGCTGATCATGAACAACAGTGTTGATCTGGCATCACCTTTGGAGGGGCTTATAAACGCCAACCACAGTAGAAGAGGCTTCATCTAAAGTTTCCTTTCTTGGGGTCAAAATTGTTTGAAATGGAGTTGGATGATCTCTTGATAATATCCCCTTTTTAAATGTGGGTAACTGAAGAAAGGCCAAATAATTTTAGGCAATTGTCAATCAGGCATTTAGCCTTTAAGTCCTTCAGACAACAATAAATTTGAGGGAAGGTTCTATCAACTTAATAAGGACACTCTAGTTAGCCCAAAACACAGTTCTTATAGAATATCTGCTCACCCCCTGGTAGGTTTGGCACATGCACAGACAGTCCTCTGAGAAATGCATGTTAAGTTCAAGCAGTACCAACAAATTTAAAGTAAATAAAACAAAACAATGATATTCTGAAACCAATTTATAAATATAGAGAACTATAGAGAAAAATTTAAAGAGCAAAAAATACACCAAGCTCGTTGAAATAAGACAAGGGAAACAGAGATAGAAATTTTTAACCTTTTTATGCAAAAAAACATAGAAAAAGTAAAGCACCATTGAAAAACAACATTTTATGGTTGATCAGTACATAGTTGTGGTATGAAGCCAATCACCATGTTGCAGTGCTCAGATCCACCAAGAGCGTCATTCCAGACAAACATTTCAGACTTAATTTTGGAATGGAAGTCAAAATACTTCAGTGGAACATGGACAAAGGCTGAGGCTGGCAAGAGTCTTTTGAAGTCAGGTACCTTGTTATTTGCTCCCGCTGAAGCCATTGGTTTTGATGGCAAAACCTCTGAGCAAGTCAAAGCTGTATTTCATTGCTGCTGGGGTTGTTTTGCAGGACAGTAAGATTTGCCTGCTCTTGCCGATCCAAGGTTTTAACTTCAGACTTAGGTCCTTATTTAGAGAGTGGAGGAGGGGATGCTCTGTCAAAAAATAACATAAATCCTGTCTACCATATTTACAAGTGCCATATGCTACAATGCACTTTCAATACACCGAACTGGACATCAGCCATGTTTGTGGTGGAGTACCCCATCTTTCTTAGTAACTCTTTTGGTTTACAAACTTCTCCACTGAGGCAAGTGTGTAAGTACCTAGTCACAATTCCATGAGGTCAGATACTTTTATGGTGAAGTCCTGCTGAACTTATTTTTTTCACTGCAGCAAAAGGCTCCAGCAAGATGAAGGTGGTTTTCTTGCACTCCCTGGTCATGCCTGATTACCTAGTCCTGGTTCTACGGAGGTAGAAAAATAACAAAGTCTGACTACAAATGCTGAGAAAGTTCCTTCAGCTCTGTAATCAGCCCGTACATTCTCAGGGTAGGCTTGTAGGCACAAGGTTCCTCTCCAGCTAGATTTCCTGCAGGATCCATTCCTCTGTGGTAAGTTAGGCCCTCTTGAAGTGAGGAGTCCTCCTGCATTTTGTGTCTTTGAATCAGGCAAACAGTAGGCCCACCACATGGCACTTGGAGAGTTCCATTCACTGGGTGTCAGGAGGAGTCAAGAGTCCTTGAGTCCTTTTCTTCTAGCTGGAGTGGGAGTTTTCTGTGTTCCAGCAAAACCTTTTCTTCAATTGTAGGTTTCTCATTGTTGGGAATGCTCTGAGGGGGTGGTGGTGAGGTGTCAGCCTTATCCTGTGCAGTAGACAGTGACTGGAGAAATTTCCCTACCAAATTCTGACTGCCTTTTCACCCATTACTTACCTCCTTTCGCAGTCCTTCATTTTTGCATTACTATAAAATTACCCAGAACCCCTGTTTGAAAATAGCTGATCCCTTCTGCCACCAGATATGCCTGTCTTCAACTACCTAGACACTCCCCTGTTTAGATGAGCTTTCCTCCTACCGTACAAGTTACAAACTGGTTCTCTCTCCTACTATGACCGGAGCCTGGCTGTCTACGAGCGTCCTGGAGATGAATAAGTGAAGGCTTCCTTGACATCTTCAACTGAAATCAAGAAGTGTTATGGCTGTTGCTGGACTTGGCCCTTTCTGCAGGGTCATCCTCAGACGTTTTGCCTTCCCCCTCCATATTTTTGCAGAATTCTGTTTTGTTGGCCTTAGGACACTGGGCACCTTACCACCGCTAACCAGTGCTAAAATGCTTGTGCTCTCTCCTCTAAACTTGATAATTTTGGCTTATACCCAATTGGCATATTTAATTTACTTATAAGTCCTAGTAAAGTGGTACTACATGTACACAGAGCCTGTAAATTAAATTCTACAAGTGGGCCTGCAGCACTGATTGTGCCACCCACTTACGAAACCCCTTTAAACATGTCTCAGGCCTGCCACTGCAGAATGTGCGTGCAGGTTTAAACTGCAATTTCGAACTGGCAAAATAAACCTTTTGCTAGGCCCAAACCTTCCTTTTTTATACATACAAGTCATTCCTAGAGTAGGCCCTAGACAGCCTAGAGGGCAGGGTGCAGTCTATTTAAAAAGTTGGACATGTAACTTTAATTTTTACATGTCCTCGTAGTGACAAACTCTTAAATTCATTTTTCACTCCTGTAAGGCCTGCCTCTCCCATAGGATAACTTTGGAGTTACCTTGTTACATTTAATAAGCATAATTTCCAAATGGGCGCAGTAATCAGTTCATGTTTGGTGTCTTTTGAATTTAAATGAAGAATCCTATCTTATGGTAAACTCGGATTATGGATTACAATTCTGAAAATGCCACTTTTAGAAAGTTGCCATTTTCCTGCCTTAGCCATTTGGTGCCTTCAGTCTCCCTCTGGGTCACATGGCTGGGTGTAGGTGATAGGCTTTGTGTATTCCTCCTAGACAGCCACACACAGTATAAAGCTTAGGTGTGCCTGGATGGGCCATCACTTGCAAGATGGGAGCTGGACACAGTCCTACTTACACTGGAATAGGATGTCTCCTGCCTCCACACAGATGGCTGCATACCCCTGTAGCTAGTCTGGAGCCAGGGCAGGGAAGGCAGAAACCCTGTAGACTTCAAAGAAAAACCTCTAGAGGCTTCTCCTACTTCAAAGAAAGAACCAGGTATAAATATTGGACCTCAGACACCAACTCTTCAGTACACTTCTGGACCTGTGGGGACTCTGCAAGGAAGAAGGACTGCTGTGCTGCTGAAAGGACTGCCACTCTGGTGGACTGTTGTCCTGCCAGGCTACTGCCTTGCTGGACTGCTGCCTTGCTAGATTTCTGCTCTGCTGACCTGCTGACCTCCTGCCTGAGTCAGAGGGATTTGAACCTGCCCCTGAACCCCGGACTCATAGAGTGAATCCAAGAGCTAGTCTGCTGGCCTCCTCTTCAGAGCCACAGGGACATAACTGGCTCACAACCACCTGAACCAGTGGCCAGATCCAGCTGGAGCAAGCCCCTGACCCCAAGTGGTGCTCCTTTGGTCCTGGACCCTTGTTGTGGCCTCAGATAAGCAAAATTGAAGTTTTTGGGCTCTTAGACAATACAAACGGGCCCGTTGGCGCTGAAACCTTGTCACTCACACAGCTGCAAACATGGGGTTATGTCAGCCTGACACTTCACACTGCAGCATCGACGGCTCGCTGAGAGTGCCGACACAAAGCACTAGACTGACCCTTTGTGATGACAGCAGGATCTTCGTGCTACACCAACTCCTGTCTGCAATGCCCGTCCTGCTTTTTTACGCTACATTGACGACCATCAGCAGTGCTTTCCTTCTCCTTGTAGGCCCCTCCACTGCAAACAGCACTCTTTGCACTGGAATGAGAAGATTACTTTTCCGCTGGACTAACCTCGTCACTGTATCCGACCGGCACTCCATCGTGAACTTGTGACCTTTTTCTGGTCTTGCACAACCAGATAGATGTGAGTGGCACTTTGGACTTTTTGGCACTGTTTTCACTTTAATCTTTAACATTTCTGATCTCCAGATCTACTGATTGGATTTGTGTCGTTTTGGTCTTGTTTTATTTGTTAAAACCTACTCTATTTTGTGGTGTGTTTGAAGTGTTGCACAAATAGTTTACAAATTGCCTCTAAGTGAAGCCAGACTGCTCTGTGCCAAGCTACCAGAGGGTTTAGCGGAGGTTAATTTACAGTTCACTTGTTCCTCACCCTGGCAAGGACTGTGGTTACTGCTTGAGTAGGGTTTCAACCCCCTCAACCAGTAACCTAGTTTCTTACAGCTGTCTTTGTCCTGCCAATGGTTTCTGTCCCATTCCATATGGCTAATCCCTGCTAAGTGGCCAACAGTAGTCCTTTCAAAGCCCCAATGTAGGCTATTGTCTTTTTAGCCTGCATTGCTAAATCCCCCAGCCAGGATGTGTAGTCCAATTCTGGAGGTGTAGTGAATGTCAAAACTGATCTTCAGCCAGCCCTATTTAAGGCAGCCCAAAGAACATTTTATAACATGACCTTTCCTTTAAAGTTATCCAAAATTTGATTTCTCCATTAAACCATATTTTAAAAATGAAGTCGAAACACCTTTGAATTATTTCTTTGACATTTTCCCAAGTGGGGATGTTGAATAAGTATTTCATCACACCTAGGCCTGTTTATGGAAACATTTAGCACACTTTACAAAAGGAAACTAGCTTTTGGGTTTAACTGTGAGGCCACACTAAACTAAATATGTAGTATATATTGGCACCCAACCATGTGGGCTTACAAGGCACACTTTAGAGTTGACTTATGAGTATGCAAACACAAATTTTTCTACATGAAAAAGCTATTTTTCATGTTGTTTTACTGTAGCGCAAATAAACTGCAGTCCAGCCAAAGAACAGTTAGTTGTGCTCTTTGCAAGCATGTCATTTTTGTGTCACATATGGTATGGTGTATTGGCACACTGCAGCCGTATATCATGTTTAAGTTTCCATGCCTTAGCTGTTACAATAGACTTATTGGGTAGTTAAATACACCATGAAGGGATTTCCAATGTACAACAACTGTTCCTGGGAAGACAGAGGTGCTTTACTGCTGTTTAGCTGTGTTAGTGCACCGAGATCTAAAACCAGCAAAATCAGTCAGGAATAGATTGACTGGTTTTAGAAATGGGGGTCTCTAGTTGGCAGAGGTAGGTACCTTTGTCCAAATAGGGACCCTTGCTTCTAGCCAGGGTAACGGGGATACACTTCTAAAATAACCCCTGCTCACCCCCTTGGTAGCTTGGCACGAGCAGACAGGCTTATCTCAGAGGCAGTGTGTAAAGCATTTGTGAACACATACAGTAATACAGTGAAAACACTACAAATGGACACCACACCAGTTTAGAAAAATAAGTAATCTTTATCTAAACCAAAACAAGCCCAAACAACTAAAATCCACAATACAGTAATAAAAATATGACTTTCAGATGGTAGAAATAGTTCAGTTCAAAGCAAAATGCAGATGTGACACTGTTCACACTTAGGGGCCTATTACGATGGCGGACGGACTTTGTCCGCCCGCCACCGTAACGGTAAACGGGACCGACTGCCAGAGGTGCGGCGGTCCCGCCATGTCCATTAGGATGCGACCGCCACCCTGGCGGTCGCATCCCGCATCTATCACATTGCGGCGGGCGATGCTGTGAGCAGCACCCGCCGCAATGTAATATCTGCATGTTGTGCATTGGCATGCACAATGTGACAGGCACCGCGCGGTGCCTGCCACCTTGTGTATGTCAATGTAGGGGGGTACCATAGGTACCCCCCAAGTGCAGCCCGCCACTCCCCAATGGGCCTGCAACGGGCCCCCAAAGTGAACACTGCATGCCTTTCCATGGCGGAGTCTCTGCCATGGAAAGGCATCCCACCGCCGGCATAGTAATATGGATGGCGGTGCCTGCAAGGCACCGCCACCATATTGAATGCCTTCTCCGCCCGGCCGGCAATCCGACCAGCGGAAATGCGGCGGGCGGTCTTTCCGTCCGCCGCGGTGCCCCTCGCCATACTAATATGGCGGGGGTGCAACAGGGACATTTGGCGGGAGGATTGCCACCACCGGGCCGGTGGTGGCGATCCGCCCGTTATCCTAATGGGCCCCAAAGTACCTTGGATGTGTCACGCAAACAGACAAAACGGGCCGCAGGGAAGGTGATGCATCGGTTCCTTACACTCAGGGAAGGTGATGCGTTGGTTCCTTGCTCCGGGGGAGGTGATGCGTCGGTTCCTTACTGCTGCACAGAGGAGGTGATGCGTCGGTTCCTTACTGGAGAGGAGGTGATGGGTCGGTTTCTTACTGCGTGGGGAGGTGATGCGTTGGTTTCTTACTGCGTCCCCCAACGATGCGACAAACTTGGCGCCTCGATGCGATGCTACGATCCGGGACGATGCGTGGATTCTTCCAGCTCCCAGCGGAAAACAGTCTCTAGAGGTCCAAAACAACAGCATGCACCTCTTTGCAGGTCAGAACTCCTAGCAAGGAAGTTCAGGGGAGCTGGTGGTGAAGTCTTTGTCTCCCTGAGACTTCAGAACAGGAGGCAAGCTCAGTTTCAAGCCCTTGGAGATCTTCCTCAAGCAGGGGACAAAGCAAGCAGCAAAGTCCTTTTTCTCCTTTCCTTGGCAGCAAGCAGCCACTGCAGGCCAACCCCAGGCAGCAAACAGCACAGGGGCAGTATTCCTCCTCAGCTTCTCCGGCTCTTCTCCTTGGCAAAGGTTCCTCTTGATTTCCCAGACATGATCTAAAAGTCTGGGGTCTGGGCCCCTCTTTTTATACACAAAAATCCTTTGTTCTCTGAAGGCAGAGAGTGTCTGTACCCATTCAAAACCAGTTCTGTGGGGCACTTTGCAAGTGCACAACAACCTCCATTGTCAGTGTGAGCCCTGGCTCCAGACACACCACAGGGGGGCGGAGCCATCATTGTGGAAGGCAGGCACAGCCCTATTCAGGTGAAGGTGCTACTCCTCCCACCACTCCAAATGCAGACAAGCCCTATTCAGCCCAGCCCTGACTCATCAGACTTCTGGAGCCTCTGCCCCTCTCCAGCCCCTGTCATCCAAAAGCCACACATGCAATACACAAACCTAGCAGAGGCTCACTGGATGGTTAGGCAAGAAAATACCTACTTTCTAAAAGTGGTATTTTCAAACACAGAATGTAAAAATCATCCTCACTAAAAGATGCACTTTAACATTCTGAGTTCAGGCATACTAAACTTTACTTTTTTTTATCTTGTTCTCAGGGTCAGTTATGTTTATAAGATGTTATAAAGAAACTTCCCTTTCTGTCCTATGGGAACAGATAGCCTTGCAATAGTGAAAAACGAAATTGGCAGTATTTCACTATCAGGACATGTCACACACATCAGGGCATGTCCTACCTTTCACATACAATGCACCCTGCCCACAGGGGTACCTTGGGCCTACCTTATGGGTGACTAATATGTAGAAAAGGGAAGGTTTAGGGACTGGCAAGTGTGTGCACTTGCCAAGTCGACATGGCAGTCCGAGACTGCACATAGACTCTGCAATGACAGGCCTGAGTCACATTGTACAAGCTGCTTCTGTGGGTGGCACAATCAGTGCTGCAAGCCCACCAGCAGCATTTGATTTACTGGCCCTGGGCACACATAGTGCACTGTACTATGGTCTGACAAGGACATCAAATAGTCAATCATGGAAACACTAATCCATAACACAATTTACAAAAGAGAGCATATGCACTTTAGCACTGATCAGCAGTGGTAAAGTGCCCAGAGTCATAAAACCACCAACAACAGGTCATAAAAAATACAGGAGGAAGGCAAAAAGTTCAGATATGACCCTGCAAAAAGGGCCAAGTCCAACAACTGGTGACACAAATGATGTCATTTCTGGCAGCCATGGTGTTAGACCTGGCATCCTTGGCGTGGGTCTCCCTTCCATTTTTTCGTAATGCCTCCACTGTTGCCGATATGTTTTTGCTGGACTAGATGCTCATGGGCACTTTGCCGCTGCTAATCAGTGCCAAAGTGCAAGTGCTCCCTATCGTTAATTGATATATGCATTAGTGACTCCATGATTGGATGATTGGTTTACTTGTCAGTCCCTAGTACAGTGCACTCAGTGTGCCCAGGGCTTGTAAATCCAATGCCGCTGGTGGGCTTGCAGCACTGGTTGTGCCACCCACAGAAGCGGCTGGTAAAATGTGTCTCAGGCCTGCCATCGCAGAGCCTGTGTGCAGCCTAGGGCTGCCATGTCGACTTGGTGAGTACACCCACTTACCAGTCCCTAAAACCTTCCCTTTACTGCATGTTGGTCACCCCTAAAGTAGGCCCTAGGGCAGGGTGCATTGTAAGTATAAGGTAGGACATGCCCTGGTGTGTGTGGCATGTCCTAATAGTGAATTACAGCCATTTTCGTTTTTCACTATTGCAAGGCTACCTGCTCCCCATAGGCCCGAATGGGCAGACTGACTATTACACCTTATAATCAGAACTGACCCAGGGAACATGGTAGAAAAACGACTTTAGTATGCCTGAACTCAGGATGATAAAATACATCTTTTAGTGAAGTTGGTTTTAACATTCTGTGTTCGAAAATACCACTTTTAGAAAGTGGGTATTTTCTTGCCTAACTATCCAAGCCTGCCTCTGCTAGGTTGTGTATTCCTTGTCTGGAGATTGAGTGACAGGGGCTGGGGGTGGCTACCGGAGACAGGGTGAGTCAGCGCAGGGCTGAATAGAAAGATCTGCATCCAGAGTGGAGGGAGGAGTTGCGCCTGGGTCTGAATAGGGCTGTGCCTGCCTTCCACAATGCTGGCTCCACCTCCTGCCGGGCGGCTGAGCACTCTGCCCCACATTCTGAAAGGAAAGAAGGAGTCAGAAAAACAAAGTGCTCCCGGACTGACCAGAACTGGTTTTGGACTAGGCAGAGGCCTCTCTGCCTCCAGAGAACAAAGAGAATCAGGGTATAAGAGGGGCACCCAGACCCCAGGAAAATTAGATCACTTTTGGGAACAAGAAGAAACCTTTACTGAGGAGCGGAACCAAGAAGAAACTGAGGAGAAACTATCCCTAAGCCTGAAGTGCTGCTTGGGGGATTGGCCTGCAGTGGTTTGCCTGACTGCCAAAGAGAGGAGAAAGGAACTTTTGCTTTGCTGTGACTTTCATCAACTTGTGAAGGATCTCCAAGGGCTTGGAAGAGAGCTTGCCCCCTGACCGAAGTCCCAGGACCATTGGACTTCACCCCCTTTGTGAATTGCTGCTGGAAACTCTGTTTCAGTGGCTACAGAGGTAGGGAGCTGTGACCGACTCTCACGACCGACTCGGTGTCCTGCAAGCACCGCATCGAAGCACCGTCTCGCCCTGCAACGCACGGCCCTGGTCTCACCGACTCCGTCCAACGAGCCGCTGCCTGCACCGCATCGAGGGACAACGCGTCCTGCAACGCTTCGCTACGCCGAATCGAACTGGTCCGACCGACACGGTCACTGCTGCTGAGTTCGAGTCCTGTGACCGCACCGGAGTTGGGCACCGCTCGCACGCTTTGCGACGCACCGCCCGACTCGCACCGCCGTCCGGACTGATCGACGCCAGCTCCTGAATCCGGCTCCGTCGCCGCACCGCAACCTGCCAGCACCGCATCGAAGCACCGTCTCGCCCTGCAACGCACGGCCCTGGTCTCACCGACTCCGTCTCGACGACGTCAACGAGCCGCTGCCTGCACCGCATCGAGGGACAACGCGTCCTGCAACGCTTCCATTTTTGCATCGCGACCGCGACGAACAGCCATCCGGCTCGCACGCCCGTGCCTGCCGCTTCAAGTAAAAGGTACTGTGACCGAGTCTGTCTACGCTGTGTTGGCCCGTCTCGACGCGGTCAGCTGGATTTGTTAGACTCTGTTTGTTCTCGACTTCGCCGTAGCCGGAGGAGGCTACCGACTCGCACAGAACCTTGAATTAAGCCTTTTGATCAGAACTAAGTATTCTTAACAGTATTGTGGATTATTTTTGTCGTTTATGGTCTTGTGATAAATCTATATAAAGTATACCTATTTTTATAAATATATAACCTGTGTGGTGTCCATTTGTAGTGTTGTCACTTGATTACTGTATGTGTTCACAAATGCTTTACACACTGCCTCTGAACTAAGCCTGTCTGCTCGTGCCAAGCTACCAAGAGGGTGAGCAGGGGTTATTTCGGGAGTGTACCTACTTTCCCTGACTAGACGCAAGGGTCCCTATTTGGACAAAGGTACATACCTCTGCCAACTAGAGACCCCCAAATCTAACATTGGTGGTCAGCGGTGAGGATTCTGGACTTGCATTTGTGACTCATGTACAGTGATTGGTGAACACTACTTAGTGAGTGCAGACCAAAACGCAACCACATACTTTAATAGCATTTTTCTGGGATTTCCTATTTTTGCAAATGCCAAGTTCAGTCACTATGGAGAAACCAGCATCAGTAGCCTCTGTTGAATGTGATTGGGAAGAAGAGAGGCTAGAATGCTACACCCTTAAGCAGCTCAAGCAATTCTGCAAAAAGTTTAAAGTGTCCATGACCGGGATCTCCAGGAAGGAGGACCTCCAAAAGGCGCTGAGGGCCTGGGTCGAATCAAGGAGTGCCCCTGTGGAGGGGGCTGAGAATGCGGAAGGGCAGCTGGAGGGGCTATTGGGTCTAGGGGCTAGAAGACCACCTTCCCCAGTAGGTAGCAGTGTTTCTGCCAGAGGACTGTCTCCAGAGGAGTTGGAGGACAGGAAAGAGAGTAGGATGCACGAAATGGAGCTGACCAAACTCAAGCTGAATAAGCAGTTAGAATTCGAAATGCAAACAAGGAAATTAGCCCTAGAGGAAAAGAAAATGCAGTTTGAACATGAGAAAGTTTTGAGGGAGTTGGAATTGAAGGCCAAGAGCTTAGAGATTACTCCCTCTGGTGGCAGTGTACCGCCTGTGCCTGTTGAAGCTAGGGTGTATATTCCCAAAGATGTGGTGAAGGAGTTTTTAAAAATGACGACATAGGGCAGTGGTTCAAAGCCTATGAGGTAGCCATGTCTTCCCACCGGGTCCCTGAGAAGGATTGGGGAGCGGGGTTGTGGGGACGGTTCCTCAGTGAAGGGCGGGATACCTTGTTGGATTTGCCCTCTGAAGTCTATAATTCGTACAGCCACATGAAGGATGCCTTAATGACTAGGTATGGTTTGACCCCTGAGCTTTATAGGCAAAGGTTCAGGAACTGTAGTAAGATTGAAAGCAGTACCTGGGTTGAATATGTGACCTTCTTTTGCAGAGCCTTGGATGGTTGGGTAAAGGGTAGCAAAGCGACTGATTTTCAGGCGCTCTTTGATTTGATTGCCTGGGAGCACTTGTCCGGTAATTGTTTTCCTGAGCTACGCCAGCACCTGATTGATAGTAAGCTGACTAACCCTAGGCAGCTTGCTGAGGAGGCGGACCGCTGGGTGAGTACCCGGGTCCACAAGGGTCACGTGGGAGACTCCGCCAAGGGTGGGCAGGGTCCCCAGCAGAAGAGTGGGGGGACAAGGGTAAACAGAAGGAGTTCCATAAAGGGCCCCAAAGTAGACCCCAAGGGAACCAAGGGAAAGGTTCCCAGCCTCCCCTGAGAAGAAGCCAGTGGCCCTGACAGGCCCCCCTGTTCACCAGGGACCACTGGTATGTTACAAGTGTGGCGCCCCTGGCCACAAGGCAAACGATCCTCGTTGCCCTTTGCATGGAAAACCAGCACCCACCAGTGCAGTCCCCCGGCAGTTGGCTAGTGTAGCCCTGGGGGAGGAGTTGGGTGCCCAAGGTGGGGGATCCCACAGTGTTTTCCCTTGTCTCATTAGGAGACTCTGAGATGGTCCCTAGGACCCCGCTGCCTGAGAACACTAAGAAATACAGGCAGTGGGTGACCATCAATGGCCATAGGGTGGAGGCTCTGAGAGACACAGGAGCCAGTGTGACAGCTGTCAAGTGTCACCTGGTGTCTAAAGAGCAGGTTATCCCTGATGCATTCTATCCGGTTGTTGCCGCTGACAACACAGAGAGTCACTGCAAGGTGGCTCAGGTTCCCTTTGAGTGGGGGGTCTCGGGTACTCTTCAAGTAGCTGTGAGGCCAGCCATGCCTGTTGACTGTTTGTTAGGGAACGATTTGGAGAGCTCACCTTGGGCTAAGGTGGAGCGGAGTGCGCATTTAGAAATGTTGGGCTTGCCTGATTGGGCATGTGTGACCACCCGGTCAATGGCAGCTAAAGGTGTTCAAGAGGACCTGGAGCCTGAGAGGGAGGCCCAGGTGCCTGCCGGAGAGAGAGGAGGCAGGGGGCGCGGGAAACCGGCCCCCGAGGTTCCCACGGTCCAGGAGGAGGCAGACCCTGAGGGGGATGCCCTGGAGCCTACAGGGGAACAGGTAGCTGAACTGGGGGACCTACCTGAGCTGACCCATTGGCAGCAAGAAGGAGGACCCTCCAGGGAAGAGTTCTGCAAGGAGCAGAACACATGCCCTTCTCTCGTGGGTCTGAGGCAACAGGCCACAGACCAGGCAGCAGGTGATCAGTCTGGATCACATTGGGTTTACTGGGAGAATGGTCTCCTGTATTCAGAGCCTAAGGTTGCTGAGCCTGGGTCAGCCCGTGTGCTGGTGGTACCCCAGCGCTTCAGAGCCTTCCTACTGGGGTTGGCTCATGATGTACCGTTAGCGGGACATCTGGGGCAGGACAAGACCTTTGACAGGCTTGTTACCCATTTCTATTGGCCCCAGATGCGCAGGAGTGCCGCCACTCACTGCAGAACATGCCAGACTTGCCAGGCAAGTGGAAAGAGTGGGAGGAAGCACAAGGCTCCTCTCCAGCCATTCCCTGTGGTCAGCACCCCCTTTGAACGGGTGGGTATTGACATTGTGGGGCCACTGGACCCCAAGACAGCCATGGGCAACAGGTTTATCCTGGTCTTGGTGGACCATGCCACCCGGTACCCTGAAGCCATCCCTCTGAGGACAGTGACGGCCCCCGTGGTGGGACGGGCACTGATGGGAATTTTCTCACGTGTGGGATTCCCTCAAGAGGTGGTGTCTGACCGAGGTACCAACTTCGTGTCCAAGTACATGAAGTCCCTGTGGCAGGAGTGCGGTGTAACTTACAAGTTCACCACTCCTTACCACCCTCAAGGAAATGGTCTGGTTGAGAGATTCAACCGGACCCTCAAGGGCATGATTATGGGTCTGGAAGAACCCATGAGGCGTAAATGGGACGTCCTCTTACCATGCCTGTTGTTTGCATACCGGGAGGTGCCACAGAAGTCTCTAGGGTTCAGTCCCTTTGAGCTCCTCTATGGACACCCGGTGCGAGGACCTCTGAGTTTGGTCAAGGAAGGCTGGGAGCAATCTCCCAGGAAACCTCCCCAGGATGTATACAGTTACATGCTGGCCTTCAGGAACCAGACTAGGCGTTTCAGAGAGCTTGCTGAGGCAAATCTGGAAGCCAGCCAGGAGGAGATGAAGCGGTGGTACGACCAGAATGCCACTCTGGTAGAGCTTCAGCCTGGTCAGAAAGTGTGGGTCATGGCCCCTGTGGAGCCCTGTGCGCTCCAGGACAGGTGGACCGGCCCTTTTACGGTGGTGGAGCGCAAGAGTCCAGTTACCTATTTGGTGGACTTGCAGTCTCCCAGGAACCCCTTGCGGGTCCTGCATGTGAACCGCCTGAAGCCCCACTTGGAGAGGTCCCAAGTGGGCATGCTCTTAGCTACAGATGATGGAATGGAGGAGGAGACCGAGCCTCTTCCTGACCTCCTGTCAGCCCGAGAGCAAGATGGATCAGTGGAGGGAGTAAACCTCTCTACCTCCCTGACACCTGAGCAGCAGGGTGACTGTCGCCAACTGTTGGGACAGTTCCCTGACCTGTTCTCCCTGGTTCCCAGTGTCACCCATTGGTGCGTCCATGATGTGGACACTGGGGACAGTCTTCCTGTGAAGCACAAGGCTTACAGGGTGACTGACAGGGTCAGAGCCTGCATCAAGGAGGAGGTCTCCAAGATGTTTGCGCTAGGGGTGATTGAGTCCTCTAACAGCCCTTGGGCCAGCCCCGTGGTCTTGGTTCCAAAAGCTGCCGCGCCTGGTGCCACACCAGAACTCCGGTTCTGTGTGGACTACAGGGGACTCAATTCCGTCACCAGGACTGACGCCCACCCCATCCCCAGAGCTGATGAGCTCATAGATCGGTTAGGGGCTGCGCGGTACCTCAGCACGTTTGACTTAACGTCTGGATACTGGCAGATCGCCTTGACTGATGGGGCAAAAGAGAGGTCAGCATTCTCCACACCAGATGGGCACTACCAGTTCCGGGTGATGCCCTTTGGGATGAAGAATGCCCCTGCCACCTTTCAGAGGTTGGTCAACCAGGTGTTGGTTGGACTGGAGGATTTCAGTGCCGCCTACCTGGATGACATCGCAGTGTTCAGTGCCCGTTGGGAAGAGCATCTGCGCCACCTCTGGGAAGTGTTGATGGCGCTGCGGAGGGCAGGCCTCACAATCAAGGCGAGTAAGTGCCAGATTGGGCAGGGTTCTGTGGTGTACTTGGGACACCAGGTTGGGAGCGGCCAGGTGGCGCCCCTCCAACCGAAAATTGATACCATTCTGGCTTGGGAGCCCCCAAGACCCAGACAGAGGTGAGAGCCTTCCTAGGACTCACCGGGTATTACCGGAGATTCGTCAAGGGGTATGGCAGCATTGTTGCCCCTTGACCGAGCTGACTTCCAAGAAGCAGCCCAGGAAAGTGATTTGGACTGACGCCTGTCAAAAAGCTTTTGACACCTTGAAGACTGCCATGTGCACGGCGCCTGTGCTCCAGGCACCCAACTTCTCCAATGAGTTCATTGTTCAAACCGACGCTTCAGAGCATGGTGTAGGGGCTGTTCTATCACAGATCAATGAGGAGGGCCTAGACCAACCTGTAGCCTTCATCAGTAGGAGGTTACTTCCCCGGGAACAGAGATGGAGTGCTATCGAGCGTGAGGCATTTGCTGTGGTCTGGGCACTGAAGAAGCTGAGACCATACCTGTTTGGGACTCACTTCCGGGTTCAGACAGACCACAGGCCCCTCAGATGGTTGATGCAGATGAGGGGTGAGAATCCAAAGCTGTTGAGGTGGTCCATTTCCCTACAGGGGATGGACTTTACGGTGGAACACCGCCCTGGTACAGAACACGCCAATGCTGATGGACTGTCCAGATTTTTCCGCCTTAGCGATGAGAACTCCCTAGGGGTAGGATAGTTCTCCCCACATTTCAGCTGGAGGGGACACGTGTTAGACCTGGCATCCTTGGCGTGGGTCTCCCTTCCATTTTTCGTAATGCCTCCACTGTTGCCGATATGTTTTTGCTGGACTAGATGCTCATGGGCACTTTGCCGCTGCTAATCAGTGCCAAAGTGCAAGTGCTCCCTATCGTTAATTGATATATGCATTAGTGACTCCATGATTGGATGATTGGTTTACTTGTCAGTCCCTAGTACAGTGCACTCAGTGTGCCCAGGGCTTGTAAATCCAATGCCGCTGGTGGGCTTGCAGCACTGGTTGTGCCACCCACAGAAGCGGCTGGTAAAATGTGTCTCAGGCCTGCCATCGCAGAGCCTGTGTGCAGCCTAGGGCTGCCATGTCGACTTGGTGAGTACACCCACTTACCAGTCCCTAAAACCTTCCCTTTACTGCATGTTGGTCACCCCTAAAGTAGGCCCTAGGGCAGGGTGCATTGTAAGTATAAGGTAGGACATGCCCTGGTGTGTGTGGCATGTCCTAATAGTGAATTACAGCCATTTTCGTTTTTCACTATTGCAAGGCTACCTGCTCCCCATAGGCCCGAATGGGCAGACTGACTATTACACCTTATAATCAGAACTGACCCAGGGAACATGGTAGAAAAACGACTTTAGTATGCCTGAACTCAGGATGATAAAATACATCTTTTAGTGAAGTTGGTTTTAACATTCTGTGTTCGAAAATACCACTTTTAGAAAGTGGGTATTTTCTTGCCTAACTATCCAAGCCTGCCTCTGCTAGGTTGTGTATTCCTTGTCTGGAGATTGAGTGACAGGGGCTGGGGGTGGCTACCGGAGACAGGGTGAGTCAGCGCAGGGCTGAATAGAAAGATCTGCATCCAGAGTGGAGGGAGGAGTTGCGCCTGGGTCTGAATAGGGCTGTGCCTGCCTTCCACAATGCTGGCTCCACCTCCTGCCGGGCGGCTGAGCACTCTGCCCCACATTCTGAAAGGAAAGAAGGAGTCAGAAAAACAAAGTGCTCCCGGACTGACCAGAACTGGTTTTGGACTAGGCAGAGGCCTCTCTGCCTCCAGAGAACAAAGAGAATCAGGGTATAAGAGGGGCACCCAGACCCCAGGAAAATTAGATCACTTTTGGGAACAAGAAGAAACCTTTACTGAGGAGCGGAACCAAGAAGAAACTGAGGAGAAACTATCCCTAAGCCTGAAGTGCTGCTTGGGGGATTGGCCTGCAGTGGTTTGCCTGACTGCCAAAGAGAGGAGAAAGGAACTTTTGCTTTGCTGTGACTTTCATCAACTTGTGAAGGATCTCCAAGGGCTTGGAAGAGAGCTTGCCCCCTGACCGAAGTCCCAGGACCATTGGACTTCACCCCTTTGTGAATTGCTGCTGGAAACTCTGTTTCAGTGGCTACAGAGGTAGGGAGCTGTGACCGACTCTCACGACCGACTCGGTGTCCTGCAAGCACCGCATCGAAGCACCGTCTCGCCCTGCAACGCACGGCCCTGGTCTCACCGACTCCGTCAACGAGCCGCTGCCTGCACCGCATCGAGGGACAACGCGTCCTGCAACGCTTCGCTACGCCGAATCGAACTGGTCCGACCGACACGGTCACTGCTGCTGAGTTCGAGTCCTGTGACCGCACCGGAGTTGGGCACCGCTCGCACGCTTTGCGACGCACCGCCCGACTCGCACCGCCGTCCGGACTGATCGACGCCAGCTCCTGAATCCGGCTCCGCCGCCGCACCGCAACCTGCCAGCACCGCATCGAAGCACCGTCTCGCCCTGCAACGCACGGCCCTGGTCTCACCGACTCCGTCTCGACGACGTCAACGAGCCGCTGCCTGCACCGCATCGAGGGACAACGCGTCCTGCAACGCTTCCATTTTTGCATCGCGACCGCGACGAACAGCCATCCGGCTCGCACGCCCGTGCCTGCCGCTTCAAGTAAAAGGTACTGTGACCGAGTCTGTCTACGCTGTGTTGGCCCGTCTCGACGCGGTCAGCTGGATTTGTTAGACTCTGTTTGTTCTCGACTTCGCCGTAGCCGGAGGAGGCTACCGACTCGCACAGAACCTTGAATTAAGCCTTTTTGATCAGAACTAAGTATTCTTAACAGTATTGTGGATTATTTTTGTCGTTTATGGTCTTGTGATAAATCTATATAAAGTATACCTATTTTTATAAATATATAACCTGTGTGGTGTCCATTTGTAGTGTTGTCACTTGATTACTGTATGTGTTCACAAATGCTTTACACACTGCCTCTGAACTAAGCCTGTCTGCTCGTGCCAAGCTACCAAGAGGGTGAGCAGGGGTTATTTCGGGAGTGTACCTACTTTCCCTGACTAGACGCAAGGGTCCCTATTTGGACAAAGGTACATACCTCTGCCAACTAGAGACCCCCAAATCTAACACATGGTCAATGGCCTTTTTTTGTGAAACATCCTTGCACGAGTTTCTGTCCCCCTACAGGGCATTACTGTGACTCTCAGTTCGGTCCTTGTTTGATTTAAAAGTAATGTTGGGCGGGGATTATGATTCTTTGCAAATTCATAACACACATCAATAATCACTGCTCTAGGTAGACTACCACACTAAGGCCCTCATTACGATGGCAGTCGGATGAGTGTCTGACCGCCATCGTATCGGGATGGAGACCACCTGACAAGTAGTCGGCGGCTCCACCGTGAAGGACAGACCGGAAAAGGGCCGCAGCACAAGCCACAATTGAAAAAGGCATGTTTTTAAACATGCATGCACCGTGTGCCAGGCGCCATGGATGTTTGGGGGGCACCACATGTGCCCCCCAGGCCCCATAGAAGAGGCCCACTGGGGATGGGGGACGGGGGCCCTGCTAGGGGCCCCCAAAAGTCCCTTTCAGACTGCCTTTACATGGCGGTCGGACCGCCATGTAAAGGCGGAGGGAAAAGGGACATCCTAATCCCTACAGCGGTGCCTCCGCAGGCACCGCCCCCATTGTAGGGACTAGGATTCCAAACGTCACCCTGACTGGAGACTGTTGGAGACGACGGTCTTTCCCCCCGCCTGATGCGCTCCGACCGCCGGTATCCTAATCCGGCGGTCAGACCGCAGCCTCAGATGGCAGACAGACTGTCAGGGATGGCCTTTCGGTGGCGATCCACCCGGCATCATAATGAGACCCTGAATTTTGCTTTGTGAATGCTAATGCTATCATTAAGGATCAGTTTCCATGTGGCCTGCAGCAGTGACAAATGGTTTTTAATGGTTGAGACCCTGCTATTAAAGGCGGTGGTGGTTCCAATTTTGCAATTGAAATGATAAAAGCTGTGTACTTCACCTTCTGCCGAGCATAGAAATCATTGCATATATTCCCAGATTATGCACAAGACATAGAAACACACATTATATGGGAAAACTGTCCTCAGTATTTTGAGACCATGGACAGTAAATTGCAAGGGTGTTGGCCTAATTGTAAAGTTAGTTGATGCAGAAAATGTATTGATTTATGGGGGTGCAAAATGTGCTTTTTTTGCATGATGTGAAAAATGTTTGTCAAATCTCACATAATATATGAAATATCTCAATAAGTTTTCATGGCATCTCACGTAATTTTTTGCCGCAATGGTATAACTCACACAAAAAAGTCATGTGCAAGGGCAGGAGATGAGGTTGGAAAAGAAAATGTCCAGGAGGGCTTGTTATTGTTTCACATCTTAGACATGCTTTCTATTATTGCAACAAGATCATTTTAGGTTTCAACTGCACAGCGCTTGCGCTGTGCTTGTGAAATCTATTATAATTAATATTCTTAAAAGGAGCTTACATCCCGCCCTCACTTCTTATTCACTTCTTATTTGTCTGTGGGCTTGTCACTTTAGTTTCCCTTCATTTCTGTTGTTTGAGCGTTGCATTTCCTTTTTTTTTGTTTCTTGTATCAGTATCCAGAGGCCTAATTACTCATTCTCAATCAATCAATCAATCAGGGGGATTGTAAAGCACGCTACTCACCCGTGAGGGTCTCAAGGCGCTGGGGGGGGGAGCGGGGGCAGAGTACGGAGCTCCGTCAGTTGAAGAGCCAGGTCTTGAGTGTCTTCCTGAAGATGTTCAGTGAGGGGGCACGTCTGATGTCGATCAGGAGCTCATTCAGGTCTTGGTCACTATGTAGGAGAAGGCCCTTCCGCCATTCTGGTTCTGCGGATGTGCAGGGTTTCGGCGAGGGCGAGGTCGGAGGTTCGGTGGTGTCTCTTGGGTACATGGAAGTAGATTCTCTCGTTGAGGTATTGGGGTCCGGTGTTGTGGAGGCATTTGAAGGTGTGGGTGAGTATCTTGAAGGTTACTCACTTCTCTATGGGGAGCCAGTGAAGGTCTCGCAGGTGTTGGGTGATGTGTTCTTGTCGAGGGATGCTGTGGATGAGTCTGGCGGCGGTGTTCTGAATGGTCTGGAGTTTGCGGAGCAGTGATTTGTTGATTCCAGCATAGTGGGCGTTTCCGTAGTCCAGTCTGCTGGTTATGAGTGCGTGGGTGACGGTTTTTCTCATCCACTTCTCATCAGCTTTGATGGCTGGAACTACTTTCGCTGATGCATTTGAAGAATTATTTTTGTGGCAGCATGCACGGCTACATGTCTACGTTTCTCCTACATTTTCATAATTCTTTAAATGGAGATGTGTGCCCGTCCCTCGTCAATACCCCTGTCATCCATCTCATTGATTTTCTGCAGCTGCCTGAGTGCGGACATATCACTGTATGTATTATGACTGATGCTATCTGTTTTTATGGAGTGGGAGGGTGTAAGAATACTTTCGATGTGACTTCATGGTTTGGCACGAGGGCGAGTTAAGTGCTCCTGCTGTAATGCTGTGCCTCTTTTTGCTCTGATTTTCTGCTGTGTACGTGATTCTGAAAATAACCTGTTCCCTCCTTTACTGGCCAACACCCTTCCTCCAGACCCCTTGACCTCTACGGCGGCTGCCAAGTCCTGCAATGGTGTTCCAATTCCTAGCACCACAATCTCTTTGTGTCTCCGTGTTCCTAATTAATCATTCTGTGGTCATGTCCATCCACTACCAGTGTCTTCTAACCACACCCTGAGGTTTTTTTTTCTGTGTGGTGTTGCATAGCATTGTTGAGAATTGTGTGAATTGACACTGTCTTTTTGTGTTTCTCTTTTCACGCCTTCTGTTGGGTTTTCCATAGTGTGACATACTTTGGGCATGCCTTGCATCACAGAGATAACATCTCATAGCTCCCTCACCCATGTGTCACCTGAATTGCTAGAGAAATTTGAATGTTGACCCTGGCACAACTGTGTGTGTATATCTTTTGTGGTGTGCTTATTGTCTGACGCGATATCATTTCATGTCAGTGATCTGAAAAAAACTTAGTTGGTAGTTTATTTTTAAATATGTAGGTGCTGTTTCTTCCTTTTGAGAATGCTATGAAGAAGAGTGCTAATTGCAGTGCAGGGGTGGCAGGGTATGTTTTACTTCTAGCACGCACATCTAAAATCTTGTTTTAATCGTGACTTACTGCAGCACCGTACCCCAGTAGCAGAAGAAAATGCTTCCTTTTTTGTGCAGGAATGATGTCAAAATTTGCTCTGCAAGGTACAGTTGCATGCGCCCAATACAAACTGCCTTGGTCCACTAGGACAAATACCAGGGCATGGGACTGTTGTCCACTGGAAGACACACAGCTCCACCATGGCTTAAACCCTGTAGTAATAGAGGATCCAACATCAGCTTTTTGTTTATAAAGTAGGTATTGCACCTATTATAAGTCTTTTTTCCTCATGTCCGTGCCGCCTTTATTCAAATGTTTGGCAGGATCCAAGAACTGTCATGTCATCAGAAAGAGTAAGGTGTAACCTTGTGTTTTATATTGGCTGGTGGAACAGACTATGAAAGTGGGTAGGGAAAAGCAGCTGGGGTGCAGAGATTAAACAAGACAACTCTTTTTGAGGTTACCAATCTGAAGTTACAACAACATGGGTAGGCAAACATAAATGCACATTCGTTCCTATTAAAGCAACAGTGCTATGAAAAGTTCTATCAAAACATCCCACAGTCAATCAGATACAAAATGGGGGTTTGTCTGAATTTGTTTCAGGTTTGCTTTGCTTAGGTAATAGGGAAAGAGTATAGCAATAAACTTTGACCATTTCATTGAAGGCAGACTAATCTATTGTATTTAATATATCTTAAAAGGGGCTTACATCCTGCCTTCACTTCTTATTCACTTCTTATTTGTCCGTGGGCTTGCCACTTTAGTTTTCCTTCACTTCTATTGGTTGAGCATTGTATTTCCTTCTTTTTGGTGTATTTCTCTTATCAGTATCCCTAGGTCTAATTACTCATTCTTATCCCCTTCTCATCCGCTTTGATGGCTGGAACTACTTTTGCCGACCCATATGAAGAATTCTTTAAGAGGCAGCACGCATGGCTACCTTTCTTTGCTTCTCCTACACTTTCATTTTTTAATCGCACCTTTACTTAACTTTCCCTGCTGCACACATTTATTTGCATACTTTAGCTGATTCATTTGAAGAATTATTGTCGTGCCAGCATGTACGGTTACATTTCTACGTTTCTCCTTCATTTTCATTATTTAATTGCGCCTTTACTTAATCTTACCTGGCTGCACACTAAACTTTCCCTGGCTGCATGCATTTGTTTGTGTACTTTAGTTGATGACGGCCCAATGTTGAAGCTCCAACACACGGGACTCCTTTCTGCTTTCGAAATACACTTTCTAGTAGAGTTATGATACCCGCTTGGCTCTGTTCTGTGAGGGGAAGTTTCAAGTTTTCAATTGGTGGGCTCCACCGACTGAAGCTGCATCGGAACCATGTGCGCAGAGTCTCACCCTTCCCCTTTTGTTCACTGATCAAAGTAGGATTCCATTGCTCATGGGTCCAGGTGAAGAGCAGACCATCAGGGTGCTGCCATCTCGCAGTGTTGATCAGCCCGAGATACAACTGACCGTGAGACATGTAAGGGGTGCATTATATCTTGTAGTTCAGACAGTGTTGCAGCCCATTACTTTGCTGACCACATATGTTTACTCTCTCCTGGATTTTCCCAGCTTCCTTTGGCAGTGGATTGGAGAAGCCATTTTGGGGCCAGGCAGTTCGCCACCATAGGGAACACATGAGCAACAGCCCATACGTCATTTCTTCATCTTATCAATGGCCAATAACCATAGAAAACCTTTCTATCTTTGTTTCAAAAACTAGTTTTTAGGTTTTGAGAAAACAGTGCTTACACTGTGCTTATTTGGTTTTTCATCCACCCTTTACCTATTCACCCCATAGCTACACCAATTTCAAGCCTAACTATCAGGTACATGTTTTTGTATGATAGTACTAACCCATTTACCTAATCTCCCACATTAAAATAACACCAGTTACAGCACAATATATTGCCTTTCTTGCAAAACAAATCATAAAAATTGAACAGACTTTTAGTAACTTATATTGCACAACTTACAACAAAAAACAGCTTATTATTAATCACATAGGCGAACCCAAATGCATCTACCAATGCTTGTTTAAATAAGTGTGTCAACCAAGGTTGTTGTGACTGCCCATTGCTTTGCTTTGATCAAATGTGTTCTCTAATATAATTGCCTTCTGGGTTCTTTATTCGTGGTTTGTTGGTCATTTGACGGTGCCCGTTTCTTTGCATCTGGTGCTTTGACGTGATTTAGAGTTAGGGTCTGATTTAGATCGCGGCATACATCAAAATATAAATCCATGAGGATATAATGGGATTTATACTATGGCGGACGGGATATCTGTCACCGTTGTGACAGAGTAACCTGTCCGCTGAGATCGAAATCAGGGCCTTGGACTTCCCACTTGTTGTATTAGTCTACAGATGTGGGTGTGATCACGCAAATATGGAATTAATCATTAGGGTCCAGATTTATCAAGATTTGGCTTTGTGCTGTGTTATGTTACATTTCAAATTGGGAGGCGTTATATTAGTGGAGCATGGGTGTTCCCATGCACTCTTCTATGCATGATTCATTACACATGGCAGATAGAAAGAGGACTATACTTCTAAGGATAGTTTTATGCAGGAAGGTGTCCCTTCCTGCCCAAAAACAATCTTGCCCGTAATGCATGCATCCTTGCACTATGGTGCAAGGGTGCCTGATTTGGCACTAGACAGAACATAGTACGCCAGCACAAATTAGAGAGCAAAAATGCTCCATGTTCTTCTAAATATGGAGCAATTCTGCTCTCTTTCATGCTAACGCAGCACAGCAAGTGCCCTTGCTGCACTGCATGAAATTATAGTAATTGTGCTGCAATGTCTTTTAGCTATTTACTTTGTTATCTACAGCTTATTTGTTTCTTCATCTTATTTGCCAACAAAAATGAATAATGGCTATATTGTGGTTTCATTTTACTTGAATACGTCTTTGCTTGATCAGTGGAGCATCAGTAAAAACCTACAAATGTATGGTAAATTATTCTGGATCCATGTAAATCTACGGTTGTGTGCTAATTTTAGCTCCTAGTGCAGAACGAAAAAAATGTAAATACATAAATTGGAAGGGCAGATCTACAAGCCCCTTGCAACAACTTTACGCCGCCGTTGTGTCACTTCTGTGACTCAGCGGCATCGCAAACAATGCGCCACATTGTGACATATTTACAACGCGACGCATCTAGGGAGATGCGTCACGTTGTAAAGCCCTGCGCTACATTATACCTGCGACAGGTATAATGTGTGCAGGGTGGGCGTTCCGACGTGAGAAAGCCTCGTAAAAGTGAGGTAGTGACTTCTACAAGATTTCACTGAGTCACATTTACGACGCCACTGCGTCAAAACCTTATGCCTGCTTGAAGCAGGCGTAAGGAGTGACGCAGCATGTTAGGCATAGGCATTCCTAACCATTGCTGGAGTTGCGTCGTGCTTGCGACACGACTCCAGAAATGCGCTGCCTGAACGCCAAAAGATGCGTCACACATCTGTCTATCCTTGCGCCACAGTGCGCCGCATTGTAAATGCGACGCATCCATGGTGGCGCAAGGGTTTTTTTACGGGACGCAAATGAACTGACGCATCTCTGCTAATATGCAGAGATGCACCAGTTCTTGTAAATCTTCCCGAAATCTCTTAAATTATTATTATTTAAGACCGATCAAGAGGAACCAAAAATAAAGCATTACAAATGATACACATTCGCACATGAGGGGAAACCAGTGATCCTGCAGGTCATGACTACTAGTAAAAAGGTAGAATGTATCAACACACTTTCTGCTCAATGCTATATGATTTGCATGGGTGGGTCGGTTTAATTGGCGGTTTCTTTTTTCCCTGTTCTGCTTTGTTTCATTTCAAACATGTTTTAATGTGTAAGCAGACCCCTCCCCCATTCCCCCACCAGTGAAGGCCACACCCCTAAATGAATTGAGGCAAGTTTTCAAATATTTTTTTATGGAATAATTTTGAAAAAATGAATGTTTGAATAATGAATTAAGCAATGCACTTCCTTTTTTGCCAATTTGATGTTACAAAATTATAATTAATGATCTAAGACACTATTGTGAACTTGTCACTGTACTTCAAAAGATACAGATCACTACTGAATTGTGTTTTAACAATAATACAGTTTAGCAACAGGTCTGATTTATTTCAACCAAATATATTTTCTTAGATTTTTTTAATGTGCATGTTACAATTTTAGGGCTGCACCACCACACCCACACCTACAGAAGAAACAAGTCGTTGCCCTCTTCATATTCTCAAACATAGACACAGATATTGGAGAATTCTCACTTTCCTGATGCTATTTGCAGAAGTGACAAGGAAATCGGTTACAGGACTTCACTGAAAAAACACATTTATTTATGAGTAAACATGTCATCTTCCTTGAAAAAAAGAAAGCTTTGCAGAACCTCTGCACATACTGTATTAGCGGCCAAAGCGCACCCTGAGATTGACATCCTCATTTGCACACAATATTGCATACCAAAGCATAGGCCACCAAATCAAGGTACATCATTTCCCCTTATCTCCTAGTAAATGTCAGGAAACACTTTTTATTGAATTGAATTTCCATCACTGTCTTAAATTTTTCTTTACTTTGCATTGAAATTAACATTTTTAGTAAAGTTATTTGTTGAAAAACATTGCAAAGAAAAGGTATTTTAAATTAAGCTCCCCCTTCTTTTTCAAAGGTTTTGTGTATATTTTACTAAAATGTTTTTAAAATACCTTGAAATCTAACGCTACCCCCCAGTCAAACCCCTCACTCTAATCTCTGATCCAAGTTGAAATCCTACTCCTACCCTAATTCTCAATGTGGTCAAACTTGTTGGTAACCCATATCTTAACCTGGACCCTAATTGTTCACTTAATCTTAAATGTAATCCAGACCACAAACAAATATTACTCTGTCCTCATCTCTAAACTTAATGCTTACTCTTGCTAATTAACCCTGCTAGTGTCTAGAACCTAAGGGCCTCATTTATGAGAAGTGTTGCATCGCTGCGACAAAGCAGCGCTGCAACACTTCTCAGAGCGCCCTCCTTGCGACACCAATGATGCACCGTATTTACAGTACGGCGCATCATGTCGCAAGGGAGTTACAGATACGTCAGTATTACTGACGTATCTGTATGTGCAAGAGTGACGCATTGTTGGGGTGTGTCTGAAAACAGACGCAACTCCAGCAATGTGCCATTTCACGTGGGGCAAGCCCCATGTGAAAGGGCCTGCGTCACCCTTACGCCTGCCATGAGGCAGGCATAAGGTTTTGATGCAATAGCGTCCTAGAAGTGGCGCACTGAAATCTTATAGATTTCAATGCGCCACTTCTACCAGACTTTGATTAGGGGGAACGCCCACCTTGCATACATTATACCTGACGCAGGTATAATGTAGCGCAGGGGTTTACGAAGTGACGCATCTTTCTAGATGCCTCACTTCTTAAATATGGCGCAACGTGGTGCATTATTTTCCCTGCAGCAGCGTCACAAAACGTGATGCAACGGCAACATAAATGGGATGCAAGGGCTCATAAATAATTCCCTAAATGTGGGCCTTACCCTAGCATTGGCCTTCCCCTTCCGAAGTTCTTCACCTAACTCTTATCTAGACCTTCTTCCTAACATTTGCACAACTGTAAACCTGAGCCTAATCTTGCCCTTAAACATAACCTATACCCTAACCTTCATTTTAAATGAACATTTCGATATAATAGATTTCTCTGATTTAATTACAATAATTTCTGAACTTCATTTTACTTTTTGTCCCTAAAATGTACTGATATAAAATGAAAGGCTATCTATTAATTGAGGACACACACATAGCAGGGAACCACATGCTGTACACCGTGCCCCAGGGGTTATTTCGACAAAACAATGCCTTATTTTATAGGTACTCAATTTACGTTGGAAGAGGCATTCATTCAGTCCTCATTAGACTTTTGACCATTACGTTCTATGAGCACAATTTTCATTTCAGTACCCGCAAGATGAATAATATCCAGAATTATGAAGGAAATGTGTTTTAGCTTTGGTTAAATTTCAAACTAGCTACAAATTAAACAATCTGGATCACTGACAAAATATCGAGTGACAGAATATCGTGTTCCCAAAATATCGGGACATAAATATTGATGTCAAAAATATCGACATCCTATCTTCATAATGGTAAGTACTAAAATATCGGGAAAAAATATCGTTGTTAAAAATATCAAAGTACAAAATATCGTTTTTTTAAATGTATAAAAATAATGTAAAATAAATTAAATAATACATGTAACTTAAAAAAATATTTAGAATGATTAGAAAATGTTAACAATTATAAGTAATAAATGTAATTTAAAATAAATTAAACATACATATATAAAATGTAATATATATATTTACTTAATAATAATTAAGAAATAATTATTTTAATAAATTATAAAATGTTAGAAATATATTAAAAATTATAAATACATATATATAGACATACACCTGTAACATAAAATTTAAAAATATATATATATATTATAAATTAAAATATTAAAATATTTATTATTTTTAAAAACTACATTTTACACTACATTGAGTACAACAGTAGGGAAAGTGTTGGATAGCGGAGGTGAATAAATTACTATTCCCACTCTAGCAAGTGCAACAGTAGGGAAAGTGTTGGATAGCGGAGGTGAATAATTTACTATTCCCACTCCAGCGAGTGCAACAGTAGGGAAAGTGTTGGATAGCGGAGGGGAATAATTTACTATTCCCACTCCAATGAATGCAACAGTAGGGAAAGTGTTGGATAGCGGAGGGGAATAATTTACTATTCCCACTCCAATGAGTGCAACAGTAGGGAAAGTGTTGGATAGCGAAGGGGAAAAAATTACTATTCCCACTCTAGGAAGTGCAACAGTAGGGAAAGTGTTGGATAGCGAAGTGGTAAAAATTAGTATTCCCACTCCAATGAGTGCAACAGTAGGGAAAGTGTTGGCTAGCGTAGGGGATAAAATTACTATTCTCACTCCAGGGAGTGCACCAGTAAGGAAAGTGTTGGATAGCGGAGGGGTACAAATTACTATTCCCACTCCAGCGAGTGCAACAGTAGGGAAAGTGTTGGATAGCGTAGGGGTAAAAATTACTATTCCCACTGCAGTGAGTGCAACAGTAGGGAAAGTGTTGAATAGTGGAGGGGAATAATTTACTATTCCCAATCCAATGAATGCAACAGTAGGGAAAGTGTTGGATAGCGGAGGGGAATAATTTACTATTCCCACTCCAATGAGTGCAAAAGTAGGGAAAGAGTTGGATAGCGAAGGAGAAAAATTACTATTCCCACTCCAGTGAGTGCAACAGTAGGGAAAGTGTTGGATAGCGTAGGGGTAAAAATTACTATTCCCACTCCAGCGAGTGCAACAGTAGGGAAAGTGTTGGATAGCGTAGTGGACAAAATTACTATTCCCACTCCAGGGAGTGCAACAGTAGGGAAAGTGTTGGATAGCGGAGTGGTAAAACTACTATTCTCACTCCAACGAATACAACGTTAGAGAAAGTGTTGGATAGCGTAGGGGTAAAAATTACTATTCCCACTCAAGGGAGTGCAACAGTAGGGAAAGTGTTGGATAGCGGAGGGGAATAAATTACTATTCCCACTCCAATGAGTGCAACAGTATGGAAAGTGTTGGATAGCAGAGGGGATAAAACAAAATATTACAGCTATTGAACCTAAATCCCCAAACAAAATAAAAACAAAACAATTACTAACAATATTTATCAATTAATAAATGAATATTAATGATCAACTAATGATTAATTTATTTAAAGTATATTACTTTCACCCTCTACCACAATAAACACAAAAACACACACCTAAAAATATTTACACAATTTCCATAACTAATTTTACATTAATAAATTAATAACAATTAACAACAAATCATTAATTAATTAAAAAAAAATCTTCCCAACATTTACAACTATAAACGCCACAACTCACACATCAAAATTATTCCACAATTAGCATATTTAATATTTAATTAATTAATTAGCATTAATTAACAAATAAATAATTAATTATAAATATTTTACCTCCCACCATATTCCCCTATAAATGACACCACCAATGTCATAAAACATGACACAATAAACATTATTTATTAACAGTTAATTAATTATTAAATAACAATTAACAAGCAAAATAAAAACAATTAATAATAAATTAATTCACGCAATTAACACTATAAAATAACATTAAATAAATATTATATTATAAATTTTAAAAAATGTATTAAAATTAAATTACTGGGGCATGGGCAGGACGCGCATGGAGTAGGATGTGCGAGCTTGGGTCTCCGCTCCATAGAGTCCCGCTATCGCCGCTGTTCCTTGCCGCTGGGTCTGCTGACCGGAGTGGAGGTGCCTGTTCCGGAGCTGTGCTGCTGTGGGGACCCCCTGTACTGCTAAGGGGGCTCTACGACGCCTGAGAGTGCGGATTCCCTGTGGCCTACGCAGCGTATTTCCCGGCCGCCATCTTGGTGAGACGGATCCTGTCTTGAACCCGCAGCTGGGCAGAGCCCTCTTATCCCTGAACTGATACCGCGGGAGCCTCCAGAGGTCCCCGGGATAGCGCCTGTCACTAGGGGCGGATCGGCTGCTGTGGAGTGCCGAAACCCGCCCTGCGCTTTTCCCTGAACCCCGGGGAGACGCGCCTTGGACCAGCAGCTGAGCCCTGAGTGGTCGACTGGAGCTGCAGGTGTGGCTCCCGGAGGGTGGGGAGCCTGTCTCGGGGGCTCGATAACGGCGGGGACCCCCTGAGCAGTGGATGCCGGCCCCGCAAAGACTGGCGACTCGTGGGGCTGGCCGGCCCCTTCATTGATCTTACAGCCACCATTTTGAGGGTGGACCTGGTCTTCCCGGTTTGGCCGAGTACTGCATCCATCCCAGAACGCCGTCGGCGCGACTGTGGGTCTGCCGGAGGAATCTCCAAGCTGCTACTGATCCCTCTGAAGCCCAACGGACGCCGGGGCGCTGGGAGGAGCCCCTGAGTACCGCCATGACCTCTGGGAGGACATCTCAAGGCCTGGCTGATGTGCATTGGACTGCAGGGCTGAGACGGTGAGACCCGGGAATTGCAGCGGGGCCTGATATATGCTGTGCGAGGGGATCCTTGCTGAGGCAGCGGACGGGCTCTGGGCCCTCTGGACTTTGGGCGGGCCCCTAGAATCACGCCTGCTATCCTAAAACGGCATCAGTGGGGGTTGCAACTCACTGCCTGTGGCTGTGGAGGGTGGACTGCTCCCTTTCTGGCGCACGCAGGCTCCATCCTGCATTTGCTGGCCTGCGGTCTATCCCTCGCAAAACGGGGGGATGTGAACGGTGATTATTCCCCTTGGACACAGCGAAAGACCGGGGGCGTTTGTATCAACCCTCATCCCTGCGAGATAAGGGGAACCTTATGACACATTGGGGGAGGCCGTGATCTCTGCTGGCTTGAAGACGAACTTGTGGGGACACCCTTGCTGGGCGAGTGCCCTTCTTTCAGCCTCTGCTCCTGCGTTGTGGGCTGTTGGGGGTGGAGACCCCGCGCCACTTGTCGTGACTCACTCTACTTGTAAGGAACATTTGTCTTACCTTCTGCGTCCTGGATCTAACTTTGCCAAATTTGAGGAAATACGGGGGCACCCACATGGGATACCTGGGGCTCCTTTGGTCTGGTGTGTGGACGATCCTGCACAAGCACAATTGCGGCTGCCAAATCGTCACCCTCCGCCGCTCTTCCACTTCGTCCTTGCAATCTGGCCCCTCTCCACTGCTGGACCTATGATCCCCATAGAACGCTCTATTATGCCTCCTAAAAATAAAGCACAAAAGACGCTGAGTCTGCTGCGGCTCGTGACAATCCAGTTACCTCCCTCTGGTCTAAATCTAATGCTCAGTCACAAGAAGATTCCAACTCTTCAACCCTGGCATCGGGAAATCCAGCTCGGAGGTGCCGGTCACCCAGGCGTTCATGGCGTACTTCCTGCAAGAAATCAAAGATGAGATCGGCTCTCTTTGACAGGATTTTAAGACAGGCCTGCAGGATATCCGGCGAGAGGTCAACAAGATTGGCGGAAGGGTTGATGACCTTGAACGCACTATGGACACTAGAGCTGTGGATCATGAAAATCTATGGAAGAGGATGACGGAAATAGAGGAGCAAAATATTACCCTACAACTAAAGCAAGAAGACCTTGCAAATCACAGTTGGCGAAATAATTTGTGCATCAGGGGGTCCCATTGGAGGCGGAAGGTAAAGGCATTCTGGGATACACGGCGGAGCTTTTGCAGGCCATCAAGGAGAATGAGGAAGCCTCACCGCCTATGCTTGACAGGGATCATCAGGTCTCCGGCCCACGCAATTGACCTGACTTTATTCCTGACATCCTTACCAGAGTTCATTACTATGCCAACAAGGAAGGTATCCTGAAAAAGGTACAAGGGATTAAAGCGGTTTCATACAATGGACTTTTGATCCAAATCTTCCAGGACCTGGCGCCAGCTACACTTAGATGGAGAAAAGATTTCAAGCCCGTCACGGATAAGCTGAGGGATCTCAACATCAAATACCAGTAGGGTCACCCCTTCACGCTGATGTTTTCTTGGGAGGACAAACGGCGAGTCCTCCGTTCCTTTAGAGACGCGAAACAGCTGCTGCAGCTCCCCTGGAGAGTGATGGAGATGACCTGTCTTCACCGCGAGAGCGCCGAGAGGGGCCTCTTCGCCCGATCTAGTCCACAGTAATGCCTCCTAAATCCAAGCGCGGCATACAGGAACTTGATTCTTCCCAAGCTAAACAAGATATCATTAGCCACATTCAATCCATGAGTGGCTCTTCTTCAACTAGATCACCGGATCATAAGGACTAAGCATTCCCTCACTGTGTTGACTCCTGGTCCTGAGATGGGGCCACTTGTGCCTTGACTTTGACTTTATCTGTCTTCGGTTCTGGGAAGGCAGGCCTAGATCCTGATGGGGGATGGTTGACATCTGAAGCTCTACATATAGCTGGAACTATTACTTGGCACTCTTGCCTAGAGTGACTGGACCCCCGGAGAACATTGGTGCTGCAAATATCCCACTCAATATTGGGCCTGTTCCTCTTCTAAAACGGGGGAGTTGCAATTCTCTTTAAACCAGGCTGGCATGTGATGAATCCCAAGGTTACGACAGATGAGGGCAGGAGGTTTATCAAGGCACACATGACTTGGGGTGGATGGTCTCTAACTTTTGTCAACATATATGCCCCTAACCAAAACCAGGACTCTTTTCTGCGCCTACACCTTGGGGAGCTCCTACAGTCGGTTACAACCCCAATTGTCCTCGGGGGTGATTTTAACTTAGTTTGGGATCCAGAGTGGGATCGCACTGCACATGCACACCAAAGTTCTGGGGCGATGTCGGCGGCACTGAGGAATACCATCACAGACTTAGGCTTAGTTGATGCCTGGAGACATCTACACCCGGACACTAAGGACTATTCTTTTTTTCCCATACGCACCGGTCATACTCTCGCATAGATTATTACTTCCTCTCCCTCCCCTTGGTCCACGCTTTGACTGGTGCAGAGATATCAGATATATCCTTATCAGATCACGCTCATGTCCTGGTTTCCCTCTAACCCCCAATCCCCGTGGTGAGTCCTTACCCCGCTGGAGACTGCCCCCTCAGGCCCTTTGGGACCCTGTGGATGTGGCGGATATCCAAAAAGAGATTGAGGCCTTCTTTCTTGCTAACTCCCTTACCGACACCTCTGAGGACATCGGATGGGATGCTTTTAAAGCTACAATTCGGGGTGTCATCATGTCTATATCGATCGCCAGGACCCGGGAGGCTAGATTGGTTGAGACCACTCTTTCTAGGGACATCAAAACCCTGGAACGCAGGGATCATCTTCATCCGTCCCTCCGCAATAAGCGGCGCCTAGCTGAACTGCGAGGCCAATTGCGTTTGCATCGTACCAATAAGGCGGAGCGACTTCTACTCAACCTCAAGCAGAAGTTCTATACGGGGGGATAAGGTTGGGTCGTCCCTGGCGCGGCGCCTTCGAGCGCAGACTGTGAGAGCTCATATCGCCAAACTCAGGTGTCTGGATGGCTCATGGGCCACTTCAGAGGCGGATAAAGGTCTGGAGCTGGAGAGGTTTTATGGAGATCTCTATGTAAATGCTCCCTGTTCTCCTGAAGCGGTTACTGCCTTTCTCAATTCTTGCCCCTGGGACCCGATTGATGCTCACTTTACTGAAACTGCTGGAAAACCCCATTACCCATGACGAAATTGCTAAGGCCTTGAAGCAACTCCCACTTGGTAAGACCCTGGGGCCTGATGGACTGCCAGTCACTTTTACCCTGGTCTTTTACCCGCAGCTTCGAGACCATTTGCTTCATCTTTTAATAGCTTCACGGACATCTCCGGTCTCACCCCAACAATGAATAAAGCAGAGGTGGTACTTATCCCCAAACCAGGTAAAGGCCATTCCCTACCCGCGTCATACCACCCTATTGCTCTGTTAAACACCGACGCAAAGATCTATATGACAATCCTAGCCAACCGCCTGGAACCCCATCTTACGGGTCTCATTGTTCCTGATCAAGTGGGGTTTATTCCCCATCGCCAGGGGGCGGACAATATCCGTCGGATAGCCCATCTCATGGAAAAGGCACGCTTTAGAGATATCCCTGTCTGTCTGGTCTCCCTCGACGTGGAGAAAGCCTTCGATCAAGTGGATTGGGGATTCCTTAAAGAAGTACTACGGAGGGTGGAGCTGAGATGGCGCCTTACGCGAAACCCTCTACCCGCATACGTTTTAATGGTCGTCTCACCGTCCCTATTCCCATCTACCGGGGCACCAGGCAGGGGTGCCCGCTCTCCCTCTGTTGTTTGCTCTGGTTGTGGAGCCCCTAGCTATCGCCATTCATCAGGATCTGAATATACGGGGTATACCCATGGGGGATATGAACATAAAGCTTCCTCTTTGCTGATGACCTCCTCCTTTCATTATCTTCCCCGTCTACGTCCCTCCTGGCTGAGGCTTCTCTCCTAAGGACCTTTGAGGACGCTTCGGGGTACCGGATCAATCTTGATAAGTCTCATGCCCTTAATCTAACTCTCCCGGCCTCGGAGGTCCAGGACTTGCGAGATCTGATTCCGGTACAGTGGACAGACGTATCAATTCGGTACTTGGGCCTCGACCTGACCCCTACACGTTCGACATGGACTTCGTCTAACTGGCCTAGATATAGGAAGGCTGTCATAAGGTTTCTGCACATACACAGAGCTATGCACAGGAAAATGGGACCCCGGAATACAGTGGTTTGCCACCATATACCGTAGCACCCAAAAACCCAAACCCAACTAGCTTAGCATCCCATTAGCACCCAAGTACTAATGTTTGGACAACCCAGAACACGGTATCTTTATCTCAGGACTCACTGAAGCAAGAACACTCTTTCGCCACTCACTCGTACTTGTTCACAAGGTGCGTAGGAAGAGACACTGGATAGGTTAAAATGTTTATTCCAACTTACGTGCTCTAATGTACAGTACACGTGTCAGTACTAATAGCATAATGCATATTACTAATATAAGCAGCATGGTTACAATTCCATAGAATACAAACGGGAAAGCATCTCAGAGCTCAGTGGATAAACGTATAAATAACATTACCACCCTCCCTTGCAGTAAGATAGTTTATTATAATAATAGAAGACCTCTGGGCTTTGACTAGCTGAACCCCATACCTCAGTCTCTAGATGCAGAATTACATCAGCAGGACATCATAGCTCTTCTCACTGAAAGGGATTTCTCCAAGTGTGTTAAGCGCTAGTAAACCACAGTATTAAAAGCATACCAAATTCTTCATGGCAATTGCACATAATGTTATGTCTGGGTGCGCGAGACTGGCCATATCAGGAAGAACCAGAATACATTGTTATGCGACCTTGTACATGTTTGTGCAGACTGAGCCCAAAAAGGTGAACAACAGAAAATGCAGACAGTGCAAAAGAACTTGGCACGAGCAAAGGGCAAGGAAGGCCCGGCTCAGTGTAACGTGCGCAAAGAAAAGCAGCATGGCAGCCAGGCCTAGGCCAACATAACAAGGCAGGTAACAATCCACAAGACAAGGCCATCCGGAAGGAACTGCACAGATGGAAGGGCCTCCCTCTTGCTTGGTTGGGACGTATCAATACCATCAAAATGTCCCTTCTCCCTAAGATTCTTTACCTCTTCCAGACCCTGCCCACCCCAATACCACAGGCTGATATCCTTGCCCTACAACGTGACTTTACTAAATTTATATGGGGGAAATCCCAACCATGCTTTTCTAACAAGATTTTAATGCTGCCTCGCGACCGTGGTGGACTGGCGTGCCCCAACTTTTTGGAATATTACTGGGCCTGTCACCTTAGATACATATTGGAGTGGGTGGTTCGCGAAAGCGAAAAACATTGGTTCCACCTAGACCGAGCGGTATCCTGTAGACCTTTGTGGGACCTGGCTTGCCTCCCGCGAGGGGCGCGTCCCCCCAGCGCCTATATAACTACCCCTACAAGGACAGTTTTTGAGATTTGGGATAAGTTAGCGGTCTCCCGAGGTCTGATGACATTCCCATCCCCTAATACGCCTATAGCCCGTAATCCTATGTTCCCCCCGGCATTGCAACCTCAGGCATTTAGTACATGGACGGAGGGTGAATGCCGGGTTATTCAGTATCTCTTTCAGGGCGGCGACTTCCTCACGTTCGATCAATGTAGGCAAAAGTTTCAACTCACAGGGGGACATTTATGCAATACTATCAGCTACGCCACTGGCTTAGCTCCCAACCCTACATCCAGGAAGCCACAAGACAACTTACCGCCTTCGAAACCCTGGTTCGTAACTTCGAGGGATCGAAGGGTCTAATTTCTAATAACTATACTGTCTTATAGCATTCACAGTGGCCCATGTCTCATGGATATGAGACGCAGTGGGCTTCAGACTTAGAAGGGGAGATATCTCCTGAAGAGTGGGCCCGTCTATGGCGGGATATCCCAAAGATATACCAGAGCACGCCGCAACATGAGTCAGCATATAAGTTAATGATGCGGTGGTATTACACCCCCACCCACTTACACCAAATGTTCCCAAACTCCCCTCCTACCTGTTGGAGGTGCCAGAAGGATAGAGGTGATTTTATTCACATCTGGTGGTCATGCCTGAATCTCACTATGTTTTAGAAGGAGGTACTCAGCCATATCAAAGAGGTAGTGGGATTCCCTATTCCTTCTTCCCCGTCAGTCACGCTTTTAGGCATTAAGCCCTTAACACTAAAAGCTATGACATACACAGATTGGCGCTTGATTCTCCACTTGCTAGGAGCGGCTAGACAGTCGATAGCCCTATTCTGGAAGAAACCACATTCCCTCCCCATTGCCATCTGGTTTCTCCAACTGTGGAACGTCCTATCCCTTGAACTGCTTACCGCCCGCATTAATCATACGGATACACGTTTCACCCGCATTTGGCAGCCCCCTTATACGCTACTTTACTATGACCAGGCATTCCCGGTTGGTACCCCCAAGACTTCGGGCCTTGCAGCTGTTTGAAGACTCCCTTATATCATACTCTAGGGGCCAGAAACCGGACTCCCCGTAATGATCCATCTAAGTCAGACGACCTGGCTTTCTACATTCTGATGACACCCCCAGCCCCCGCCCCAGAGTTTGGTCCTTTTCAGCACATCCTCCTTTTCCCAACCTCTTATTTGTGTGACTTGCACATTTAGCCCATTTTTTACTTTATTTTTTATATATATTTGATGACAGCTCCCTGTTGCTTTCCTAATTCAAGGACCCCCACAGTTAAAGGGACGCATTTAGACATTGTGTTGTTTTGCGCAGTGCGTCCCCAACGCTTCCATTGCATCCCTACTGATAAGCTCAGGTTTAATACTGGGGTTACTGGAAGCCTTGTTTGTTTGCTTTTAGACTTGTCCTTTTCCGCTTTCCCTGTAATGGGGCTACTGTTTAGATAAATGGAGATGGGGTTCAAGCGAGCTTCGTTCCCCCCCCACTGGTATAAGGTTAATATGTAAAGCCTGATAGCGTTTCGCATGGATTAGATCTCGATATGTATGCTTCTGCTAAGTTGTTATGCCATGTATCATGGAATGTGGGCGTATTTGATGCTTTCTTTACAGGGACATGAGTCTTCAATTTGTTTGGCTTGTGTTATTTGTTTTATATTCAATAAACAGACTTTACATAAAATTAAATTACTTCCCACCCTACTCTCCTATCAACCCACAACGCACTCCTTAAAAATGACACAATTAACATAATTACCAAATAATTAATAATGATTAACAACAAATTAATAAATAATTAATAATAAATTAATTCCCACAATTAACAATATAAAATATTAAATACATAAATATTAATTATTTAAAACAATATTAATTAATTAATTATAATTAAATTACTTCCCACCCTACTCCCTATCAACCCACAACCCGCTCCTAAAAAATGACACAATTAACATAATTACCAATTAATTAATAATAATTAACAACCAATTAATAAATAAGTAATAATAAATGAATTCCCACAATTAACAATATAAAATATTAAATACATAAATATTAATTAATAAAATATTAATAAATTAATTATAATTAAATTACTTCCACCCTATTCTCCTATAAACCCACAACCCACTACGGAACTAAAACGCAAAATTTACTTAAAATAAAATTAATAACTTCTAAAAATTTAACACATATATTAAAAACAAATCCAATACTTAGACAAAAAATAGAACACATACATTTAAAATACATACTAAAATACATAATTAACTAAAAACGATATTTTTAACAACTGTATTTTTGCAAACGATATTAATGACTTCGATATTTTTAAAACGATATTAATGACTTCGATATTGTTAAAAACGATATTACTTACCTTAGACTCGATATTCTTGACCACGATATTTTGACAGTCGATATTTTTGTATCACGATATTCTGCACTCGATATTAGTGCAAGTCGACATAAAAAACTCGATATTTAGACTGTTTACCAAACAATCTACAATGAAAATGTTACTTTATGTGCCTAACAGCTAAAATGTACTGTACAACCTGCATTTCCTTTTGAAGATGCTTCTGTGCCTGTGGCCAGAGAAGGGAACTGGTGACTTTGTATTGATTCAGTGCACAGATTTCAGATTAATAGCCTTTTCTGGTACCAAGACTGAAAGAAATGGAAGACAGTTGGACATATTAATCATGTTGTGACAACCTGCTATAATTGCACTATTTGATAGCTTTATGGACAATTTAGCCTCTAGAGTAACACAATATCAGTCATTTCAGAACTTTACAAGTCTATTTCACAATGTTGAATACAAATAAGTAAATACTTAAACACACTAGAGTGAATGAGTACAGATGCAGTAAATTGAGATATCAACCAATGTGAGATTTGGCTAAAATGCAGAGAAATTTACATTTATATCAGAAATAATGTAAAGAATGGAAGAGGAAAATATGATTTGGTTTGAAGAAGCGTGACTCTGATGGATATACTTTTAAAGGGAACCCATTTGTTTTATAAATAATAACAAAAATCATTCAAAAATGGCGATAGGTGCATGAAAATGGGTGTGCATGTGTGTTCATGCATGGCAGCCATCTAGTAATGAGCAAACCTTATGTTAGCCGTGGTGGCTCATGGGTCATACTTTATCACCCTCGAAAACCACTTGGAATTGGCTATCATTGGCTGGTAAATGTTTTCTTGTGGTTTTATCCTTTACTACCTCAACAAACAAAAGAGCCCAATGGCGCACTCTTTTATTTTTCAATTGAGTGCCCCTGCTCCAAGGTGAAAATGTGTTTTATTAATTTCTCAGTCTATGAATGTAAGTGTATTGAAACCTTTTCAGCCACATAGTGGAATTGGAAAATGCTGATAAATAAGTATTAATCTCTAACAAATATCCTTTGAGGCTGTAAAAGCATTCTGGGGAAAGAAAAGTGCGATGACATTGTTTTATAAGGGGCATAGTTTTTAAAACTTTTAACATATCTTTTTATTGATATTTTAAATACAATCTCAGTTCCAAAACATAGCACTGTCGTACATCTCACAATATTATCAATCACCATTTCCAACCCTCCCCAACTCCCTCTATTCTTTCTCCCCAGTATTTGGTTCTCTCGTAGTGGCCTTGGGATCTGGTTCCTCAGCCTTAGGATGATCAAAGTCATTACATAGCTGACCTCAATACGTATTTCAGTCCTTCCAGATTTTGCCCCGTTTCTGGAGGCACCCCCTGCCTTCATAGGTAACCCTTTCTGTCATCATACACCAATCCATGTCACGTTTCGTAGCCTCCAGCTCATGGGGGTACCTCAGCGCCCCAAGCCTTTGCTATATTCCATTTTCCCACTGCTAGGCCCAACGACATCCAAGTTTGTTGTGATCAGCTGGCTTTTGTTTCTCCCCATATATTCAGCACACACCACTTGGCTGAGACACTCATGCCCCCTCTTCTCACCTCTCCCATGCTATTCACCACATCCAACCAAAACTCTTACATAGCAGGATATTCCAATAGGATGTAGATAAAGGTGCCAGTCTGTCCACACCCCGCATACAGTGTGCATCTCTGGCTCTCCCCATCTTTACCAGCGTCATGAGGGTATAATAAGAACAATGTAGGATTTTCACTTGGACCAGTCTAAACCCTGTACATATGGCCACCTCCCTGGGGTGAGCCAGGGCCTTGTTCCCCTTCACTGTCTTCCAACCCTGCTAGCTATCTCTCCCAGTGTTCTATGACCTGCTTCAAGGCATCTGGTGTGTGGTTTAATAATTTCTTATAGGTCAGTGACGTAGCCTGCCAGGGCATGCGTTAATGTGCAAGTCTATCCTCCAGCGGGGATGATTCTGGAAGCTCGATCCCTTGGGTAGCACCGCTCTGACCATGTGCTGAAGTCGCATGTATCTGTATATTTCAGTGGCGCCAGTTGGCATTCTTGCTGCAGGTCAGCCCATGGAACAACATCACCCGAGACCAAACGTCCCCCAAACTGGAGACACTTCTGAAGTCCCACTTGTCAAATCCTGGCAGTTTTAGCAGAGCACCCAGAATTTCAGAGCCCCATAATGGTGTTGCCTCGCGTGGTTGTGTATCCCCACCCTAGGCCTGACAGAGCCATCCACCACAACTGTATTACTGACCATGTGGGGCATGGCCAGCCACCACATTTGTTCCCTCCATGTAGGGCCTGCAGGTATCCCTGTGGGCATAGCACAAATCTGTCCATGCTGAACGGCGGTTCCGTCTGAGGGAGGAAAGGCCAGTTATTAATAGTAGTCAGTTGTGTCACCCAGTAGTACTTCTGGACATCTGGCAACGCGATGTCTCCATCACACCATCCCCTTGTGAGTTTATGCAGTGCAATGTGTGTCAGGCATCCGCCCCACAACAGTGTTCGGACCGCCCCCTCAATTTCCTTAAAGTATGAGCTAGGAATCTCATGTGGGGTGTTTTGGAGGACATACAGAGAGGGGGCAGTGACATCATTTTTAATAGTTCTGCCCTCTCCAATAGCGAGAGCGCAAAAGACCTCCAGTGTTGCACATCACGCCGCAGTCTTTCCAGCAACGAGGCCAAGTTATTCTTGAAAAAAAGGTCAGGTGTGATGTAAATTCCCAAATAGCGAAATACTTTGGTGGCCATCGTAGCCGCTCAACCAGGCGGCAGCTGCGGTATTTGACCCTTGCGGGGTTATAGTATGGATTTGTTCCAGTTGATGTTGTACCCCAAATATTTACCAAAGATCCTAATGATCTGCATTAGTCTATTCAGAGTTAGTTCCGGGACTGTTACATTGAGTAGCACATTGTCTGCATATAGAGACACTTTGCCTTCCCAGTTCACCCACTGCAGGCCTCTGATCAATGGATCTTTCCAGATCCACGCTTCCAAGAGCTCTAATGCCAGGGTAAAAATCTGCTGGGATAGGGGGCAGCCCTGCCTGGCACCTCTATGTAGTTAGAATTCTGAGATCACCCACCATTAACTCCGACATGTGCCAGAGGTCCAGAATACAGGAGTCGTATCATTTGCATGAATTGTCGGGCAAAGTACAGTTTGGCCAGTAGCTTGAAGCTATAATCCCATTCCACGGTATTGAAGGCCAATTTTGCATTGAGTGACAGGAGCAGGGTCTGTTCTTGCAGGTTGGTCATTTGTCCCAACACATCATGTAGGCGTCTAAGTTTAAGAGACGTTCCTCGATGGGGAATAAATCCTGATTGATCCGGGTGGATCAGGGTTTGGATTACCACAAGCAGACACATGGCTAACACTTTAGCTAATATTTTAACCTCTGCATTTAAAAGTGAGATCGGCCTATAGGAGGTGCGATCATCTGTGAGTTTCCCTTCTTTATGTATAACCACTATAGTGGCTAGTCTCTGGTCATGAGTAAATGCCCCCCATGTTTAGTTTCTTTATACATGTTTAGTAGGTGAGGGGCCAGCTTGGAGGCCATCATTCTATAGAGTTCGACTGGAATTTCAATCAGATCTTTGGCCTTACCAGATTGCAGTTCTCTAATGGCCCTCGTCGGCTCCTACTCAGTAATGTCTGACTCCAAGTTTTACTGGTCTGTCTCTGAGAGACGTGGCATTTTCATGCCATGTAGAAATGGTCTGGCATCTTCAGCTTCATGTGTACAGCCGGGGTGTACAGTTGCGCATAGTGCTCAGCAAATGTTTTTCACTCACTAATTCTCCCATGCCCGTCCTGACTTCTAGTACCCAATGCCTGGATTGCTCTGGTTTATTGAAACATGCCAACAGCTTGCTTTCTTCATTTCCCACCTCAAACAGGCGATGTTGAGTAGCCCGGTGCAACGCCTTGGTGGCATCTGTCAATATGTCCTTATAGTCCCTCTGCTTCAAGGCCAGGGCGTGTTTCACTTTTTAGCACTGGTACAGAATAGCCACTCCTCGAGCCCAATGTATAACCTGCATGAGCCATCATCTTGTAGCCCCATCTGTCAAGAGCTCAGTAAGTGTTCCCCATCATTTGGGCCTCTTGTAGGAGGACCATATCAGGTGTGGGCGTTTAAGATATTGCATTACTATCCTGTCTTAATTTTATTACTGAGCATATTTAAGTTCCAGGATAGCTTCCTCATGGAGGCCCCTCCTGCCATTGTGTCTGTATCACAACCTGGGTCTGAGCTTGTGGGGGCCAGAAGAAGCCCCCCCCACCTTTGAAACCGGGTGGGATGGTGGAAATGGCCATGTTTCTCCTTATGCATAGACAGTGCGTCCCCTGCCCCAAAGTGGAGCACCTGTATGCTTACTTTAAAGACAGAATAGGAGTTCAAGCCCACGCAGCCTGGCCAGCTTCCCTGTAAGGTCAGCTAACTTCTCCTACTGCCCATGGGGAAGCTAACTGTGGCTGCTCTCCCTTGCCTCACTGTCTCTCTCCTGTCTTCAGTTCTCACACAGTCCCTCCTGTGTGTGCAGGAAGTGGAAAAGAGAGACAGGCTACCTCGCTGTTTCACAAGGAAGCTCCCACCTCATGGGATGTTTCAATCAGTTTTTGGGATTACCCAAACTTAATTAGAGTACATTTTGTTGAAGGTTTGCTGATTCACTCTGGGCACTGCCCTCCCTGGGTTTGAAAATGTAAGAGGAGCTGAGGAGTGCAAATAATTTCGATGGATTAGAAACCCAGGAAACTGGCTCTCCCTGAGCGATTACTGAATATATCACCAGAAGCTCAAAAAGTTTTGTTCTTTCTGGCAACCTCTAAGACTAACAGGACAGACCACATAAAAGCAGCCTCAACAAATGCTGCTTTCTCCAATTCCTTTGGGCAAGCTGTATAGAATATGTTGCGTTTTACTCCTGGTGGGGCTCTTCTGCCACCAATAGTGTTACTTTCAAACCTCCTGGCCTCTGAAGTTTTCACATGGTTTTACATTTTGCTTTTTTGTTTTTAGACTGCTCTTCACCTGATTAGGAACAGCTTAGGGCCCTCCCACCTTGACCTTTCATCTCCTAGCAGCCTCCTTCATCTGGGGTCCCCCAGCAGGACACCACACAGCTCTCAAGGAAGACCACACTGACTGCCTGTTCTCCCCAGCTCTGACAGACTCTTGGCCACTATCAGGGCAGTTGTGTGTCTTCCAGCAGTCTGGGAGACGCCTTTCTAGGGTACCTCTAGCCAGGCCTTGCACACAAAATTTCCTTGGAAACATTCTCCTCCGGAGTCCCTATCAGGTCTACCTTCTACTATTACCCAGAGGGAGTAGGGAGGGCAGTGGCCTGAATCACAAGAGACAGAATTGAACAGAGTCTCCAACGGTACGAGTCTGGAGTCTTCTCTAGGCAGGGTTTTGTGGACAAAGTGTCTGCCCATCTTCTACTTCTGTGGGTTTCTCTTATTGCCAAAGATTCTCCCTCTAGCATGAGTTAATTATTGTAGGGAAGAGTTATTGGAAGTGAGCATTTCGGCCCAATCCAAAGATGCCACTTCAACCCCAACCTCCTTGCACAGCATGTTGAGTAATATTAAAGATGGTGAAGTAAAGTATTTGTTTATAAGTGCTCTCACTAGGTCTTAGTTCCACCCCAGACATAGAAAAACCAGTTGTTTCCCGCCAAATGCATCCTCTTATGTGAGGTCTGCTATTATCCCTACTGTCCCTGTGGTAAGGGCATGTTGAGGCTTGTCAGTACAGGACTAGTAAATCAATCTATGAGGATTTCTACCCTCTTCCTCAACCAGAAGAAGACTAATCCACTCCAAATGTTATCTGGAAGATGCTTTGATCTACCTACAACCCAGCAAATTACTTACCTTGACCCAGCAGGGTAGTTCAAACCTGAATCTTATTAAGCACTGATTCAGTGAATTATTGTAAAATACAAAGTATGTAAGGGAGTGCAAATATAACTGAATTAATATTATGTTTGCATGCAAACCTATCTTAACAGCAATGGAACAATGACTCTAGGGATCAGCCCTGGGAACACTATTTAATGGGGATGGTTATGGTAAGACTGTTGGGTCAGTGGTGGTGCTGATTGAAGAGGTGAGTTTTCAGCTTTTTCTGAATTGTAGGAGAGTTGGTACTGATCTGATGTCTATATGGGTGCTTTTCCAGAAAGTGGTAACATGAACAGAGAATACTTTCTTTCTGTTTTCTTAATTCTTGCAATGTTTTTCTCCAATCTGGTGTTATTCAGGCTCCTGCTCTGGTTTTTCCCCCATCAGAAGTGGTTAGTATGTTTGTCAGGAAAGCTGGAGTCTTGTTTGTGAGGGACTTACAAGTGATGCAGATTATCTTGAAGAGTACTTGGGTTTGAAGTGGAGCCCAGTGTATCCCTTTTAATGAGGGGGTGATCTTAAATTTCTTTGAGCCCGTGAACATAGAGAAAGGTAATTTAAACATCTCTCTATGTTGAGTCCTAATCTCTCAGCCCACACACATAAATATGCAAGTGTGCACATGGGTTCACAAGTAACCAGTGCAGAGCTTCTTATTACAGATGTGCAGCAGCGGGCCTTATTTCAAAAGGAATGCACTAGCAGGTTATCATTTTACCAGAAGCTTACAGTGAGTGAGACTCAATTAGTGAAGCTCACTCACCACAGATATCTCTTGCTTTTTCCCGCTCTTTATTACCAGCCTACACTAAAATAGTCTACAATTTTGGTGTCCTGGGGAGGTGCTACAAGATTTTTAGAATAACAGGTGTGTGTGAACTGAACCTCTGTTCGACATCTACCTATTTTGCCACACTCTTCGAATTATTGAGGTGAGTTGTTTCAACAGGAGAGTGCTCTCATACTTTGCAAAGTAAGTGTCGGTCAACATGATTCCAGCTCTCACTCTGGTAGTGTCTTTTGTGCTCTTTAATTTTATCAGTCAGTGAAAGCCACTTTTTCACTCTTTTGACAATGAGAACTAGTTGAAACCAAAATGTTGATAGATTATTGGGACATATAAAGTTTCCATTCTGTCCCAAAGTTTTTGATAATTTGGGTAAAAGATTTGTGGCGAAAGTTTTTCAACACTGTGCTCAAAATATAAAGGTATTTCCTACAGCAAATCATAGACAAACACATCTCTTGTAGGATGCAATGGCCAAGGATTCTGCGAGGTTTCATTTCAATTATGAACACAAATGTTCAGATTTACCATGTTGTTAACTATCATGAAATTCCCAACAGAAATTTCCGCATGTTCAACAATGCACGTTATTCAGTTTTGTCCAGATATATTTTCATTCACTTATTAGCCAAACCTCCTGCACGCCAATATGCACAGAAATGGCACCAAAGCCAACTAATTTTCTTGAGCGTTGGCACGTCATGAGCTATCTCACACCAACTTATTACTCTCAATTATTACTGACCTATCATAAAACATTCCAAATGTAGACACATACAGCATTGCATCAAAGCTATATAGTTTAAAAATGATGATGCTCACCAGAGCTGTCTTCACGTGCGAAGCGATGGGTAAAATAAGTAAACTAATGGAATGAAATAATAGATTACGTCCTTCTACAGACGCCCCAATACACCACCGTCACTATAAATATCATGGACAAAACTGGACATATTGTATTATTCCCATTAACCTATATGAGTTGTTACTAAACAATACACCAGAAAGACTATGTTTCCTAAGCTAACATAATGAAGTCAGTCACTTTGTCACCAGCCCATGACATATTCCTAAGAGTGCATATGAAAACTAGATTGTTATACTTTGGCCTATAACAATATTACACATTAGATACACTTCTCAGCACCATCATTTGCACAACAAGGCACCATGTCAATGAAGGATTACATTAAAAGTCTCCAGTTCCCCAATAACGTCGCCCCCAGAGTTACTGATACAATCAGTCCAGGTAATTTTGGAGGTGCTAGGTTATGAGTGATGACAAGTGGGACCCTGACGTTCTGGTATTCTGACAATATATTGCATAAACTATATTGTGAGACACAAAAATGTGTTAAAAATATTGGGATGTCAAACATATTTCAGGACAGAATATAGAAGGCAAGAATGTCATCTTTTTAGTTACTTAATATCATTTTTAACATATGGTTGTATATATCATTGCTTATTTAATATAGTTCAATAAAATATTGATTTTTAATTAGTTTGGAAAATATTAGTTACTTTATAATTTTAACATATTAGTAGTATTTTAATATTTGTGTTTAATTTGCTTTGCCATAGATTGTAAGTTTTTACACAATTAGGTTTATTTTTTTATTTATTTAGAATTGCTAATTTAGTTGTGGATTGTTGGGTTTGTAGAGCGTGAAGTTTTTAAAGTGTAAATTATTGTTTTTCGATGTATCTTTTTATGAAATTGTTTTTCATTGATAATTATGTAAATTAATTAATTGTCTAATCACTACTGTAATTTATTGTTGCTTTTTATTCAATGTATAATTGGTTAACGCATTTAAATATTTTTTTTCATTTTTATATTATTATTTTTAATAGATTTTAATTGTTTGCTGGTGGTTGTGTTTTAGAGTAATAAGGAGGAAGTATTTTAATTTAAAGTATTTCTAATACTTTTGAATCCACTGTTCTATTTGAAATATAAAATTTGTATTTTTAAAAATTGCATTTGCTTTAAATTGAATTAATACATTTATTTTTTATGTTTTTTAATTTGTGGTCTATATTTAAGGGGCAGATGTACGACCCGTTTTTGCATGCACAAACGGGTTTGCGAACCCGTTTGCGCATGCAAAAACATCATGGGCCATGTACAAAGCCTATTTAGCAAGTCGCAATTTATTTGCGACTCGCTAAATAGGTTTTGCGACTCGCTATTTGGAAGGGGCGTTCCCTTCCAAATAGTGAGTCTCAAAACCATGTACTAATGATTTGCGACCGCAATTGTGTCGCAAAACACTCGCAATTATCACCTACTTCAAGTAGGTGGTAATGCATTCGCAAATGGGAAGGGGTCCCCAGGGGACCCCTTCCCCTTTGCAAATGCATGCGAAAATATTTTTTAAGGGCAGGCAGTGGTCCCAGGTACCACTGCCTGCCCTTAAAAAATGAAACGAAAACGTTTCATTTTTAAAAAAAAATGCATCCCATTTTCCTTTAAGGAAGACTAGATGCATTTTTTTAAAAAACTGCTTTATTTAAAGCAGTCCCAGACATGGTGGTCTGCTGAGCCCAGCAGGCCACCATCCTGGGAGGGCTTGTCATTCCAAATGGGCTCGCAAATTGCGAGAGGCTCATTAATATTAATGAGCCTCGCAATTTGCGACCCCATTGGGAATCGCAAACAGTGTTAAACACACTGTTGTACATTTTACTTTGCGCCTCGCAATTTGCGACTCGCAATTAGTCGCAAATTGCGAGGTGCAAAGTAAAATGGTCGTACATCTGGCCCCATATATCTTATTTACACATTTTATTAGTGGGAATAGCTAATCTAACCCCTCCAACTTTCAACATTGGCCCTATATTTGCTTATGATGGTGCAGTGAAAATAGTAATTCTGACTGGTTCAAAATCAGACACTTTGCCTACTTTTGCTTATGTTGGAGTGAAAATAGTAAATCTAAACCCTTCAAAGTCTATCACTTTCTATACGTTTGCTTAGATTGGAATGGGAATAGTAAATTTAACCCCTGCAAAGTTGAATTCTTGCCCTAATTTTGCTTATGTTGGAGTTGGAATAGTAAATCCAACCCCTCCAAAGTCCAACACATTTTCTTAGATTGGGTAGGAATATTAAATCTGATCCCTTCAAAGTCCAACACTTTTTTTACTTTTGCTTGCGTTGGAGTGGGAATAGTAAATTTGACCGTCTAAAGCCCAACACTTTCCCTTCTGTTGCTTAGATTGGAGTGGGTTTAGTAAATCTGACCCCTCCAAAGCCTAACTCTTTCCCTACTTTTGCTTACATTGGAGTGTGAATCGTATATTTGACACATCTAAAGTCCAATAGTTTCCCTTCGGTTGCTTACATTGGAGTGGGACAAGTAAACCTGACACCTCCAATGTCTAACACTTTCCATACTTTTACATATGGTGGAGTGGGAATATCAAATTTAAACCCTACAACGTTCAACACTTTCCTTACTATTCTTTATGTTTGAGTGGGAATAGTAAATCAGAACCCTTCAAAGTCCAACACTCTGCCTACTTTTGCTTACATTAGAGTGGGAATAATAAATGTGACCCCTTCAAAGTTGACCACTTTCCCTAATGTTGCTCAGAATGGAGTGGAAGTAGTAAATTTTACCTTGCCAGGGCTATTTTTTTATTTGATTTTTAAGTTGGTTTATTATACATATTTTCTTATTTTAAAAGTTAGTTTGATTCAAATTATTTTTAAGTTGCTATTGTATACATTTCTTTATTTTTTAATATCTAGGGGCCGATTCCGATCTCGGCCGGTAGGGCTCCGAATCGGATTCGGCTTTACCGGATCCGATTCGGAGCCCTATTTCCCGACCGATTCGTACGTGCATCCGGGCGAGCGAGTACGATGCGTGCACTCGCGAAATCTCCGACCGACTCGTTCGCAGGACCCGACCGCTCCGACCGACTCGCACGGGGACGACTCGCACCGCGCTATGGAGACGTTCCCCGGCCGGGTAAGTACGATGCGCATCGCGTCCGCTCCGACCGACTCGCGCAGTCCGGCTCAAAGGAGCTGTCGGAGCCGCACTTTGGGGGTCCGTGTCGGACCCCCCTGGAAGCGTAGGCACGCGAGTCGCACACAGGGGGGACCCATGGGTCCCCCCTTCACGTGCATGTACGCGCGACCCGCATCGACGCAAACACGCTGTAGGGGCGCCCTTGTTCGCGCCGTGCCCATTGAGTCAATGGGAGCCCGTGTACGCGTCGTACGACTGGCTCCCATTGACTTCAATGGGAGTCCGACCGAATCGAGTCCGATAGCATACGTGGGCATCGTACTCGTTCGGTCGGACTGCTAGGGTCCGATTCGGTCGGAAATCTCTCCGAGACCGGCTCGGTCGGAGAGATTTCCGGCCCGAATCGGAATCGGCCCCTAAATGTTAGACAATGTTTGATTTTATAATTATTTTAATTAGTATTTCTTATTTAAGTTGAAATATTATGTTTAGATATGATCTTTTTTAACTATTGTAAGGTATATATTTGTATTTTATGTTTGTAAGTTATACATTTTTTATGCATATTTTCAAATGTAATATTTTTTAAGTTAATACAATTTAAAGTTTATATTAGCAATAATGTGTTATATTTACTCATTTTTTGCGATATTGTGGTCTTTTACATTTTTGCTGCTGATATTTTTGAATTCACATAAAAATATATGACGTCGATATTTATGTTCTTGATATTTTTGCTGATATTTTTCATCACCACTATTTTTGGGCAAAGTTTCATCAGATAACCAAAGTTCCACTAAGACATTAGACATTATTGGGGATATAGGTAATTACAGGTCCAGGAAAACAGGTAATTCCTCATTATACCCTGCATTTACCCTGGACAATTTGGCTACTGTCAGCAACTGATGTCTGCGGTGCCATTCAGAATAAAAATGCTGCTTTTATTAGAAGCCACTGTGGGATAAGCACTATCGCCTTAATGGTGCATCCATACTATTTCTCAATCTTACACATCAAACAGTTCATAATATGTTGTTTTCAACCTGTCACACCCACATGTGCACAACAGTTCATCAAAGCATGATAAGTTATTCTCTCATCAGAGGTGCCTCCTCAGGCTGAGTACTGTGTGTATCTCAGTGGAAGAAATTAGATCATGACCTCCTTTGGACTACAACTTCATACACATAGAGGCATATTTACAAGTCTCTAGCACCACCAGAACGTTACTTTTAATGACGTTGTGGTGGTAATACGGGCTTCGCCTTATTTACAAGGCAGCGTTAAGCCACTTAACGTGGCTTAACTTTGCCTTGTAAATAAGGCACCCTTTCATGCTATACTTAGCGTGAAAGGGGTAGGGCAATGGGTGTTGCGGTGGGCGTGCCACCGCAACACCCATTGATTTTGTGGCTGCTCCATACTTACAAGGGTGGCATAAATATGGGGCAGCGCCAAAATTAACACCAAAAAAAACCTGGTCTTACCCTGGCAAAAACAGGAGAAATGCTTTATTTCTCCTCGTTTTTGCTGTTTCTATGTGTGCTGTATTGTGCACCACACATAGAAACAGCAAAACGCCATTGATTGTTTATGTGCAGGAAGGTGTCCCTTCCTGCACATAAACAATCTTTTTTTTAAAATGATGCATTGCAAGGTCTATGTGTGCTGCATTCTGCAGCATACATAGAAGTTACAAAACACCATTGGTGATTGTTTATGTGCAGGAAGGGACACCTTTCTGCATATACACAATCTTTCCCTGAAACGCAGGCACCCTTGCACAATGGTGCAAGAGTGCCTGCGTTGGTGCTAGGTAGCTGCAATTAGCGCCAGCGCAGGGTGAAACACAGGGCTGCACCATATTCTTGTAAATAAGGTGCAGCCCTGCGTTTATAAAGTGGCGGAGCGCGACATTAAGCCAACAAGTCTAATGCCGCACTCTGTCACTTCATTGTTAATATGCGTTATGGAAATCTCCAATAGAATCAGGGGTCAGATGTATGACCTTTTTTAGCGGTCGCAAATGGGAAATCGTCCCATTTGTGACTGCTAAATAGGTATGTGCAATGTACAAACCCTATTTTGCGAGTTGGTAACCTATTACCGACTCGCAAAATAGGGATTTCTGACTCGCTATTAGGAAGGAGCATGCCAAGGGCGTCCCTTCCTAATAGCGAGTCACACTTCTATGTATGATTGTTTTGCGACCACAAAGCACTCGCAGTTAACCACCTACTTCAAGTAGGTGGTAAGCCACTCGCCAACGGAAAGAGGTCCCCAGGAGACCCCTGTGCCTTTTGTGACTGGCAGTGAAAATATTTTTTAAAAGCAGGCAGTTCTGTGTTTAAAAGACCACAGAATACGAGGAATTTTGAAAAAAAGGCAAAATCATAACAAGTTATGAAAAAGATCGAAAATTGCACAAATTACTAGAATTCATTTTATATTTTATTTGGGATTTTACTATAACAGAATCTTGCAACAGCAGAATATCTACAATAATGTAATCGCTGGCATATGCATGGTTTACAGTTTATAGAAGATTAGCTTCAATGCTCTGAAAGAGGAGAGTGACTGGATAAGCACCCTCCCAGCCACAGAGGTATTGACTGCAGCTCTTAATGACTTTGACTTTGAAGCATGATCTGTTTGACATCTAAACAGCTGAAGTCTTATTATCTGCCCACACGCGCCTAACCTGTTCAGTTTTATAAAGTACAGGCTCTTAGGGCTGCTGCACTGTTTGGCTTGTCACTTGACCAAACGTCGAATTTAATTACAACGCAGGACTATATTGATGCGTCCACAACAAAACTTATCTGTGATCAATACTCAGTGATGTCAGCCTACGAAGAGAAGAGAAGCCTCATTTTGAGCAGGTTATCTCCTAAAGTAAAGGCAAAGAGAGCGGGTTCGAATGAACTATGAAATGCTTCACTGTACTTTTTATTCAAAACCACAAGAAGAGCCCAATCGTTTTTACACAGTGGTAAGAAGTTGAGTCATCTCGTCTTGGCTGTTGTGTGTCTTTTTGAGGGTAGGTCACTTCTTTTGTACAGTTCTTTCTATGGATCCCATTCTGATGCCAGTAGGAATCTAAATTTAGGAAACAAACATGAGTTTGTGCTTGAGTCTGAATTTCAAGGTGTACAGAAATTATCACCTGCAAGTTTTAAATGGCATGATTTTCTTTTGGCAAAAACCCGGAACTTGTACTCCAGTCCTTAGGCATGCACCAAACATCACTCATGAAATCATTGTCCAGCTAGTGCTTTTAATTATAAAAATAAAAAGTACCAATACATTACCCAACACTACACATTAATTCCCGAATATATACAAATTTGCTGCTGCAAATACCATTTGTGAATCCCTCTTAACAGCCACACCTCTAGCAAGCCAAGATTCCTAAAAGCACAATAACCCCACATATACTCAACAAGATAAAATGGAGTGCAGGTATCTAATGTGGACCCTACTGGCTTTGGCATGGTGTTTTCTCAAAGATAAATTCAAACATATACTACCACAAACCAATGCAATACCACTAAAACCTTTCAGGATGATAACATCTTATAACTCTGACACCAACACATGTGGATCACTCAGTAAAGCATTTCAACATTTTGTAAATATAGTGTATTTTAAATTTCACACATGCCATATGCAGCCATAAATCACAAAAGGCCTCTGTACCCTAGTGCCATAGGACTAAACCCCCAAGCTTTCAGATGGCCTTGAAACGATGAGCAACTTCTCCCGGGCTCATCAATACAATGCCTGGGAAAGTTAGGGTGATATTTTAAATCTTGAAATAAGAGGCTCTTTGGTGGCTGCCTTGCTCCTGGCAGCCCACATAACATAATAAAAATTGTTGGTGGTACTTCAGTCTTCTCTGTGATATCACAAAACATGATATGAACATTTCTAGGCTTTCCCCATAGCTCTAAAGGATGATCCTCAAGCACAATTGATCAGGTAGCAGCATTACCGTTGATGTGCCGTGGCCCATTATGTCGTTCTTCTATCTTGTTTCTTTTTTTCTTCCTTTTTAAAGGTTACCTTGGTTCCAAGTGGGGAATCCACATTCCTAATGTTGGGGCCTTTGAGGAAGTCCACAGCCCCTGCTAGATCCCTTGTGCATAGCACACTCTGAGCCGGTAAGGCCTTCTTTATCCATTTCAACCTACCATCAGCGCGATAGGTGAATTGCTGTGCTGAGCCACCCTGCTCCTCCCAGGCATGGGCAAAGGGAGCATGAGCAGGTGGAGCAATCTGCTCCTAGGGCTTTGACCTGCCCCGGGAGCCTCAAGTCTTTGGAATACAGTTATTCTCCCACATTCTTCAGTGGTTCCTGGGATTATTGGGGCCCCAGGAAAGTTGCACTTATGAGCACAGCAGCAAGTGCTTTCAAATTTCTTTTTCTCCTTCTGTCAGGCCCAGGAGATCAGGGTCCTCAGAGACAATTTATTAAAGGATAAGGGTAACAGAATGCGCAATCCCCAGGCAATTTTCTTCTTGGTGCCTTGGCCCTACTCAGGGAGACTTTAACGCCTAAAGAGTGGGATGCCATGTATTGTCAGTCACAGCTGGTCCCCTAGGAGGACCAAACACCCCTCTCTATTCTTTAAACCTGTTAGGCTGAGTTGAAGGATCCTGGGCTCATTTCTCTCCTGGTAGCAGCCTCTAGTCAACAGAAAAGTCTGTTTTTGTCCTCTTGATCTTTCAAATTCTCTTTTTGTTTCTGGGGGCTATTTGTCTTCTTTGCTTCCCATTTGTTGAAGGAGAGCTTAAGTCTTAGCTTTTAGCTCATGGGAAGGAACTAGTCCTCTGACCAGCGCCTAGTGTCCTCCTCAGACAGGAGTTGCATCACACAGCCCTCCAGCCAGAATATCCTCCTGCCTGGATTCTACAGGCCTCACAGCCTCCTTTGGCCACCTGCAGGCCACCTTTGAGTTAGCAGAAATCAGTAGGCTAACCTCTGATTAAGAACACCCCTCTTCACAACCAGTCCTCAAAAGTTCCAAAAGAACCCTTATCTTCCAGGGTCCCTCAGCAGATTCATCCATCTACTGTCCCCAAAAGTGTAGGGGGGCCAGCATCATGTGCCCTGGAGAGGTGAATTCATGGAGTCCCATTCAGTCTAAGTCCAGATTGTCCCAGCATCCCAGAGAGGAGTCTCCCCTATCCGAACTCACCTGCACAGCATATTGGGATATTCCAACATGGCTACATAAAGTGGTCTGAGGAATGACCTCCCTAAGAGGCTTATACCACACTCCTCACTGACATAGCTGCTGGGTTTCTTTACTCCCAAAACTTCAAATGGGAGCCCCTCCTGTGACTTGCTTCAGCGGTCTAGCTGTAGGAAAGTGGATTATTATGTGGTGTGGGGGGTTAGTCCTCAACATGTAATACTATCACAATACCTCAAAGATGGCCCTTGGATTCACACTAATAAATCCTTAGCTTAGTCCTGGTAGTGTGGCAAAGAGCAGTCAGACTTTGCTAGAGGAACATGTGTTAAGCATTTCAAAGTACCAACATGAACGATAAGTAAAAGACATGACTTGAGAGAAATTTGGCACCGATTTATGAAAATAGAGTGTATTTTTATCTTAATTTAGACCACAAAACAAATAGAATAGCATACATATAACTGGAGTTATAGATTTTTTAAAGCAATATTAAATCAGTGCAAAATAATACATGAAAAATATAACATTGCCAATGATGGGAAAAACCACTAATGACAATTGGTCACTTGCAGTTTGAGTGGAGTGGCACCTTTACAGGGTTAAGGTCATGCGGGCCCCTGGACCAGACCACGACAGTCAGATCAATTTTACCTAGCCCATAGAGTCTGGATGGAGAGTTGTCCTGGCTGTCTGTAGTGCTGAACGGGAGCCACAGGGATGTATTTATTTATTTATAAGAAGTTTTAAATAGCGCGAACATGACCCTAGAAGAGTATCAGAGCGCTTTACAAGATGTCAAGGAAACAAACAGTAAAAAAATAACAACATCAGGAGAGAAACAGGATGGGAGGGATTCAAAAGAGGCAGGAGGCCAACTCAGAGTCCAAGCAACCGCTACATATACATATACATATACATGATCATAGAAGTCCAATAATTTACAAGGTTATACCAGAAGTGGCCATAGTGGCCAGCTGGTAGAGTACATGAGTCTAGAGCAAAAATGTGTTCATGAGTAGCATTTTGACTTCCTTTTTAAATTTTACCGTGGAAAGGATCAGTCTGATTTCAGGGGAAGAGAGTTCCAGATTCTTGGGGCAATACTTGAGAAGGCTCGCTTGTAAGTTTTCTTTTACACAATTTATGAGGCTTCAGCAGTAGGGTGCTAAGGCTCCTAGACAATCTACATCCTCCGGATAGCTCCAGTTTTTGTGCCAGGCAACTTGGTGTATTGAATTGAAGGGCATTATGTGTCATGCAGGCAATTTTTAATTCGATCCTTGCCTCATAAGGGGAGCCAGTTTAGAGCCTGTAGATCCAGAGTGTTGTGGTTAAATATTTTGGATCCTGTGATGAGCCTTGCAGAAGAATTAAGAGAGGCCATAAGAAGAGCCAGCTTTGATCTGGGTAGGCCGCAGAAGGTTGCACTTCAATAGCTCAACTTGGAAATCACTAGGGCTTGAACAACCAATTTGAAGTCGTCGAAGGGGAGGAAGGGTTTTAGTTTCCTTAGGATGTTCATTTGGAAGTTGGATCCTTTAGTGGCTGTACTGATGTGCTTCTTCATATGTAAGTTCTTGTCAAGGGTTATTCCTACAGATCTCATGGAATCAATGATGTGTGGAAGTTAGTTACGAGCTAATAGTTGCGTCATCCATTCTCCACTGTCAGAAACCGATTGGGTGGGGCCTCATGTTGAATAACCACTTTTTAAACCTCAGAGTGACCAAAGTTGCCATTTTTACAGACGTTTCCTCCTACTCAGAAGCTTCTATTTTGACTAATTTCATGTAGGAAAATGACTCTAAACACAGTTATTTTAGTGCCAAAAGTGATAATTCACATGCAATAGTCATTTACAGTCAAAATATTAAACAATAAAAAATCACCATTACTGAACATCTGGAGAAAGTTCGACAGGTCCGGGGTCATCGTTTTATATCAGAAAATTGATTTTTTTCGACTGTACAAAAAATGATTCAAAATGTCAATTGGATCATGCCTCATGTTGAATAACCACTTTTTAAAGCCTCACAGTGAACAAAATTGCCATTTGTACAGACTTTTCCTCCTATTCAGAAGCTTCTATTTTGACAAATTTCAGGCAGTAAAATGAATCTAAACACACTTATTTTAGCTCCAAAAGTGATAATTCATATGCAATAGTAATTTACAGTCAAAAGATTAAACATTAAAAAATCACCATTACTGGACATCTGGAGAAAGTTTGACAGGTCCGGGTTGATCGTTTTTATCAGAAAATTGATTTTTTTGGGCTGTTCAAAAAATGATTCAAAATGTCAATTGGATCATGCCTCATGTTGAATAACCACCATTTAAAGCCTCACAGTGACCAAAATTGCCATTTTTACAGACTGTTCTTCCTACCGAGAAGCTTCTATTTTGACGAATTTCGGGCAGGAAAATGAATCTAAACACACTTATTATAGCTCCAAAAGTGATAATTCATATGCAATAGTAATTTACAGTCAAAGGATTAAACATTAAAAATCACCATTACTGAACATCTGGAGAAAGTTTGACAGGTCCGGGTTGATCGTTTTTCATCAGAAAATTGATTTATTTGGACTGTTCAAAAAATGATTCAAAATGTCAATTGGATCATGCCTCATGTTGAATCACCACTTTTTAAAGCATCACAGTGACCAAAATTGCCATTTTTACAGACTTTTCCTCCTATTCAGAAGCTTCTATTTTGACAAATTTCAGGCAGTAAAATGACTTAAACACACTTATTTTAGTTCCAAAAGTGATAATTCAAATGCAATAGTAATTTACAGTCAAAAGATTAAACATTAAAAATCACCATTAAGGACCATCTGGAGAAAGTTTGACAGGTCCGGGGTCATCGTTTTTGATCAGAAAATTGATTTTTGGACTGTACAAAACATGATTCAAAATGTCAATTGGATCATGCCTCATGTTGAATAACCACTTTCAAAACCCTCACAGTGACCAAAATTGCCATTTTTACAGACTTTTCCTCATATTCAGAAGCTTCTATTTTGACCTATTTCGGGCAGTAAAATAACTCTAAACACAGTTATTTTAGTCCCAAAAGTGATAATTCACATGCAATAGTCATTTACAGTCAAAAAATAAAAAAATAAAAAATCACCATCACTGAACATCTGGAGAAAGTTTGACAGGTCCGGGGTTACCGTTTTTCATCAGAAAATTGATTTTTTCTGCTGTACAAAAAATTATTCAAAATGTCAATTGGATCGTGCCTCATGTTGAATGACCACTTTTTAAAGCCTCACAGTGACCAAAATTGCCATTTTTACAGATTTTTACTCCTACCAAGAAGCTTCTATTTTGACGAATTTCGGGCAGGAAAATGAATCTAAAGACACTTTATTTAGTTCCAAAGGTGATTAATCACATGCAATAGTAATTTACAGTCAAAAGATTAAACATTAAAAATCACCACTATTGACCATCTTGAGAAAGTTCGACAAGTCCGGGATCATCATTTTTCATCAGAAAATTTATTTTTTGGACTGTACAAAAAAATGATTCAAAATGTCAGTTGGATCATGCCTCATGTTGAATAACCACGTTTTAAAGCCTCACTGTGACCAAAATTGCCAATTTTACAGACTTTTCCTCATACTCAGAAGCTTCTATTTTGACAAATTTCGGGCAGGAAAATTACTCTAAACACACTTATTTTAGTTCCAAAAGTGATAATTCACATGCAATACTAATTTACAGTCAAACGATTAAACATTAAAAAATCACCATTACTGAACATCTGGAGAAAGTTCGGCAGGTACGGGCTAATCGTTTTTCATCAGAAAATTAATTTTTTTACTGTACAAAAAATGATTCAAAATGTCAATTGGATCATGTCTCATGTTGAATAACCACTTTTTAAAGCCTCAAAGTGACCAAATTGCCATTTTTACAGACATTTCCTCCTACCGAGAAGCTTCTATTTTGACGAATTTCGGGCAGGAAAATGAATCTAAAGACACTCATTTTAGCTCCAAAAGTGATAATTCACATTCAACAGTAATTTACAGTCAAAAGATTAAACATTAAAAAATCACCATTACTGAACATCTGGAGAAAGTTTGACAGTTCCGGGTTAATCGTTTTTCATCAGAAAATAGATTTTTTTAGACGGTTCAAAAAATGATTCAAAATGTCAAGTGGATCATGCCTCATGTAACATAACCACGTTTTAAAGCATTACAGTGACCAAAATTGCCATTTTTACAGACTTTTCCTCCTACTCAGAAGCTTCTATTTTGACAAATTTCAGGCAGTAAAATGACTTAAACACACTTATTTTAGTTCCAAAAGTGATAATTCACATGCAATAGTCATTTACAGTCAAAAGATTAAACATTAAAAAATCACCCTTACTGACCATCTGAAGTATGTTTGACAGGTCCGGGGTCATCGTTTTACATCAGAAAATGGATTTTTTGAACTGTACAAAAAATGATTCAAAATCTCAATTGGATCATGTCTCATGCTGAATAACCACTTTTTAAAGCCTCACAGTGACCAAAATTGCCATTTTTACAGACTGTTCCTCCTACCGAGAAGCTTCTATTTTGACGAATTTCGGACAGTAAAATGAATCTAAACACACTTATTTTAGCTCCAAAAGTGATAATTCATATGCAATAGTAATTTACAGTCAAAAGATTAAACATTAAAAAATCACCATTACTGGACATCTGGAGAAAGTTTGACAGGTCCGGGTTGATCGTTTTTATCAGAAAATTGATTTTTTGGGCTGTTCAAAAAATGATTCAAAATGTCAATTGGATCATGCCTCATGTTGAATAACCACCATTTAAAGCCTCACAGTGACCAAAATTGCCATTTTTACAGACTGTTCTTCCTACCGAGAAGCTTCTATTTTGACGAATTTCGGGCAGGAAAATGAATCTAAACACACTTATTATAGCTCCAAAAGTGATAATTCATATGCAATAGTAATTTACAGTCAAAGGATTAAACATTAAAAAATCACCATTACTGAACATCTGGAGAAAGTTTGACAGGTCCGGGTTGATCGTTTTTCATCAGAAAATTGATTTATTTGGACTGTTCAAAAAATGATTCAAAATGTCAATTGGATCATGCCTCATGTTGAATAACCACGTTTTAAAGCATCACAGTGACCAAAATTGCCATTTTTACAGACTTTTCCTCCTACTCAGAAGCTTCTATTTTGACCTATTTCGGGCAGTAAAATGACTCTAAACACAGTTATTATAGCTCCAAAAGTGATAATTCATATGCAATAGTAATTTACAGTCAAAGGATTAAACATTAAAAAATCACCATTACTGAACATCTGGAGAAAGTTTGACAGGTCCGGGTTGATCGTTTTTCATCAGAAAATTGATTTTTTGGACTGTTCAAAAAATGATTCAAAATGTCAATTGGATCATGCCTCATGTTGAATAACCACGTTTTAAAGCATCAAAGTGACCAAAATTGCCATTTTTACAGACTTTTCCTCCTACTCAGAAGCTTCTATTTTGACACATTTCAGGCAGTAAAATGACTTAACCGCTTAACCAATGTGGCAATTCCGCTGCGGTGGTTTAGCGGAGTGGGCGGGGCCGCGTTGGCCAACGGACGTGCGTAGCACTACAGAGGTAGTGCTCGCGACGGCCTTTGGCCGACAGAAGCACGCAAAGGGTTAATCACACTTTTTTAGTTCCAAAAGTGATAATTCACATGCAATAGTCATTTACAGTCAAAAGATTAAACATTAAAAAATACCATTAATGACCATCTTGAGAAAGTTCGACAAGTCCGGGATCATCGTTTTTCATCAGAAAATTGATTTTTTGGGACTATACAAAAAAATGATTAAAAATGTCAATTGGATCATGCCTCATGTTGAATAACCACTTTTAAAAGCCTCACAGTGACCAAAATTGCCATTTTTACAGACTTTTTCTCCTATTCAGAATCTTCTTTTTTGACCTATTTCGGGCAGGAAAATGGCTCTAAACACACTTATTTTAGTTCCAAAAGTGATAATTCACATGCAATAATAATTTACAGTCAAAAGATTAAACATTAAAAATCACCATTAATGACCATCTTGAGAAAGTTCGACAGGTCCGGGATTATCGTTTTATAACAGAAAATTGATTTTTTCCGCTGTGCAAAAAAATGATTCAAAATGTCAATTGGATCGTGCCTCATGTTGAATGACCACTTTGTAAAGCCTCACAGTGACCAAAATTGCCATTTTTCCTTACTTTTCCTCATACTCAGAATCTTCTATTTTGACCAATTTCGGGCTGAAAAGTGACTCTAAAGACACTTATTTTAGTTCCAAAAGTGATAATTCACATGCAATAGTAATTTACAGTCAATAGATTAAACATTAAAAAATCACCATTACTGAACATCTGGAGAAAGAATGACAGTTCCGGGTTGATCGTTTTTCATCAGAAAATTGATTTTTTGGACTGTACAAAAAATGATTCAAAATGTCAAGTGGATCATGCCTCATGTTGAATAAGCACTTGTTAAGGCCTCAAAGTGACCAAAATTGCCATTTTTACAGACTATTCCTACTAATCAGACACTTCTATTTTGACCAATTTCGGGCAGGAAAATGACTCTAAAGACACTTATTTTAGTTCCAAAAGTGATAATTCACATGCAATAGTAATTTACAGTCAAAAGATTAAACATTAAAAAATCACCCTTACTGACCATCTGGAGAAAGTTTGACAGGTCCGGGGTCATCGTTTTCCATCAGAAAACTGATTTTTGAACTGTACAAAAAATGATTCAAAATGTCAATTGGATAATGTCTCATGTTGAATAACGACTTTTTAAAGCCTCACAGTGACCAAAATTGCCATTTTTACAGACTTTTCCTCCTACTCAGAATCTTCCTTTTTGACTAATTTCGGGCAGCAAAATGACTCTAAACACACTTATTTTTCTTCCAAAAGTGATAATTCACATGCAATAGTAATTTACAGTCAAAAGATGAAACATTAAAAAATCACCATTAAGGACCATCTGGAGAAAGTTTGACAGGTCCGGGGTCATTGTTTTTCATCAGAAAATTGATTTTTCAGACTGTACAAAACATGATTCAAAATGTCAATTGGATCATGCCTCATGTTGAATAACCACTTTCAAAAGCCTCACAGTGACCAAAATTGCCATTTTTACACGCTTTTCCTCATACTCAGAAGCTTCTATTTTGACCTATTTCGGGCAGTAAAATTACTCTAAACACAGTTATTTTAGTCCCAAAAGTGATAATTCACATGCAATAGTCATTTACAGTCATAAGATGAAACAATAAAAAATCACCATCACTGACCATCTGGAGAAAGTTTGACAGGTCCGGGGGTCATCATTTTTCATCAGAAAATTAATTTTTTTGACCTTACAAAAAATGATTCAAAATGTTAATTGGATCATGACTCATGTTGAATAACCACTTTTTAAAGAATCACAGTGACCAAAATTGCCATTTTTACAGACTGTTCCTCCTACCGAGAAGCTTCTATTTTGATGAGTTTCGGGCAGGAAAATGAATCTAAACACACTTATTATAGCTCCAAAAGTGATAATTCATATGCAATAGTAATTTACAGTCAAAGGATTAAACATTAAAAAATCACCATTACTGAACATCTGGAGAAAGTTTGACAGGTCCGGGTTGATCGTTTTTCATCAGAAAATTGATTTTTTTGGACTGTTCAAAAAATGATTCAAAATGTCAATTGGATCATGCCTCATGTTGAATAACCACGTTTTAAAGCATCACAGTGACCAAAATTGCCATTTTTACAGACTTTTCCTCCTACTCAGAAGCTTCTATTTTGACAAATTTCAGGCAGTAAAATGACTTAACCGCTTAACAGCGGTGGCAATTCCACCGCGGTGCGGCGGTTTAGCGGAGTGGGCGGGGCTGCGTCGGCCAACGGACGTGCGCAGCACTACAGAGGTAGTGCTCACGACGGCCGTTGGCCGACAGAAGCACGCAACGGGTTAATCACACTTTTTTAGTTCCAAAAGTGATAATTCACATGCAATAGTCATTTAAAGTCAAAAGATTAAACATTAAAAATCACCATTAATGACCATCTTGAGAAAGTTCGACAACTCCGGTATCATCGTTTTTCATCAGAAAATTGATTTTTGGACTATACAAAAAAATGATTAAAAATGTTAAGTGGATTATGCCTCATGTTGAATAACCACGTTTTAAAGCATCACAGTGACCAAAATTACCATTTTTACAGACTTTTCCTCCTACTCAGAAGCTTCTATTTTGACACATTTCAGGCAGTAAAATGACTCTAAACACAGTTATTTTAGTCCCAAAAATGATAATTCACATGCAATAGTAATTTACAGTCAAAAGATTAAACATTAAAAATTCACAATTACTGAGCATCTGGAGAAAGTTCGACAGGTCCGGGTTGATCGTTTTTTATCAGAAAATTGATTTTTTTGGACTGTTCAAAAAATGATTCAAAATGTCAATTGGATCATGCCTCATGTGGAATAACCACTTTTAAAGCCTCATAGTGACCAAAATTGCCATTTTTACAGACTGTTCCTCCTACCGAGAAGCTTGTATTTTGACGATTTTCGGGCAGGAAAATGAATCTAAACACACTTATTTTAGCTCCAAAAGTGATAATTCATATGCAATAGTAATTTACAGTCAAAAGATTAAACATTAAAAAATCACCATTACTGAACATCTGGAGAAAGTTTGACAGGTCCGGGTTGATCGTTTTTTATCAGAAAATTGATTTTTTTGGACTGTTCAAAAAATGATTAAAAATGTCAATTGGATCATGCCTCATGTTGAATAACCACTTTTAAAAGCCTCACAGTGACCAAAATTGCCATTTTTACAGACTTTTTCTCCTATTCAGAATCTTCTTTTTTGACCAATTTTGGGCAGGAAAATGTCTCTAAACACACTTATTTTAGTTCCAAAAGTGATAATTCACATGCAATAGTAATTTACAGTCAAAAGAATAAACATTAAAAAATCACCATTACTGAACATCTGGAGAAAGTACGACAGGTACGGGTTGATCATTTTTCAAAAGAAAATTGATTTTTGGACTGTACAACAAATAATTCAAAATGTCGATTGGATCATGCCTCATGTTGAACAACCACTTTTTAAACCTCTGAGTGACCAAAGTTGCCATTTTTACAGACTTTTCCTCCTACTCAGAAGCTTCTATTTTGACCAATTTCGTGCAGTAAAATGACTCTAAACACAGTTATTTTAGTCCCAAAAATGATAATTCACATGCAATAGTAATTTACAGTCAAAAGATTAAACATTAAAAATTCACAATTACTGAGCATCTGGAGACAGTTCGACTGGTCCGGGGTCATTGTTTTTCATCCGAAAATTGATTTTTGGACTGTACAAAAAATGATTCAAAATGTCAAGTGGATCATGCCTCATGTTGAATAAGCACTTGTTAAGGCCTCAAAGTGACCAAAATTGCCATTTTTACAGACTATTCCTACTAATCAGACACTTCTATTTTGACCAATTTCGGGCAGGAAAATGACTCTAAAGACACTTATTTTAGTTCCAAAAGTGATAATTCACATGCAATAGTAATTTACAGTCAAAAGATTAAACATTAAAAAATCACCCTTACTGACCATCTGGAGAAAGTTTGACAGGTCCGGGGTCATCGTTTTCCATCAGAAAACTGATTTTTTGAACTGTACAAAAAATGATTCAAAATGTCAATTGGATAATGTCTCATGTTGAATAACAACTTTTAAAGGCCTCACAGTGACCAAAATTGCCATTTTTACTGACTTTTCCTCCTACTCAGAAGCTTCTATTTTGACCAATTTCGGGCAGGAAAATGACTCTAAACACACTTATTTTAGCTCCAAAAGTGATAATTCACATGCAATAGTAATATACAGTCAAAAGAATAAACATTACAAATTCACAATTACTGAGCATCTGGAGAAAGTTCGACTGGTCCGGGGCCATTGTTTTTCATCCGAAAATTGATTTTTGGACTGTACAAAAAATGATTCAAAATGTCAAGTGGATCATGCCTCATGTTGAATAACCACTTTTTAAAGCCTCACAGTGACCAAAATTGCCATTTTTACAGACTTTTCCTCCTACTCAGAATCTTCCTTTTTGACTAATTTCGGGCAGCAAAATGACTCTAAACACACTTATTTTTCTTCCAAAAGTGATAATTCACATGCAATAGTAATTTACAGTCAAAAGATGAAACATTAAAAATCACCATTAAGGACCATCTGGAGAAAGTTTGACAGGTCCGGGGTCATTGTTTTTCATCAGAAAATTGATTTTTCAGACTGTACAAAACATGATTCAAAATGTCAATTGGATCATGCCTCATGTTGAATAACCACTTTCAAAAGCCTCACAGTGACCAAAATTGCCATTTTTACACGCTTTTCCTCATACTCAGAAGTTTCTATTTTGACCTATTTCGGGCAGTAAAATTACTCTAAACACAGTTATTTTAGTCCCAAAAGTGATAATTCACATGCAATAGTCATTTACAGTCATAAGATGAAACAATAAAAAATCACCATCACTGACCATCTGGAGAAAGTTTGACAGGTCCGGGGTCATCATTTTTCATCAGAAAATTAATTTTTTTGACTGTACAAAAAATGATTCAAAATGTTAATTGGATCATGACTCATGTTGAATAACCACTTTTAAAGAATCACAGTGACCAAAATTGCCATTTTTACAGACTGTTCCTCCTACCGAGAAGCTTCTATTTTGATGAGTTTCGGGCAGGAAAATGAATCTAAACACACTTATTATAGCTCCAAAAGTGATAATTCATATGCAATAGTAATTTACAGTCAAAGGATTAAACATTAAAAAATCACCATTACTGAACATCTGGAGAAAGTTTGACAGGTCCGGGTTGATCGTTTTTCATCAGAAAATTGATTTTTTGGACTGTTCAAAAATGATTCAAAATGTCAATTGGATCATGCCTCATGTTGAATAACCACGTTTTAAAGCATCACAGTGACCAAAATTGCCATTTTTACAGACTTTTCCTCCTACTCAGAAGCTTCTATTTTGACAAATTTCAGGCAGTAAAATGACTTAACCGCTAACCGCGGTGGCAATTCCACCGCGGTGCGGCGGTTTAGCGGAGTGGGCGGGGCTGCGTCGGCCAACGGACGTGCGCAGCACTACAGAGGTAGTGCTCACGACGGCCGTTGGCCGACAGAAGCACGCAACGGGTTAATCACACTTTTTAGTTCCAAAAGTGATAATTCACATGCAATAGTCATTTAAAGTCAAAAGATTAAACATTAAAAAATCACCATTAATGACCATCTTGAGAAAGTTCGACAACTCCGGTATCATCGTTTTTCATCAGAAAATTGATTTTTTGGACTATACAAAAAAATGATTAAAAATGTTAAGTGGATTATGCCTCATGTTGAATAACCACGTTTTTAAAGCATCACAGTGACCAAAATTACCATTTTTACAGACTTTTCCTCCTACTCCGAAGCTTCTATTTTGACAAATTTCAAGCAGTAAAATGACTCTAAACACAGTTCTCTTAGTCCCAAAAATGATAATTCACATGCAATAGTAATTTACAGTCAAAAGATTAAACATTAAAAATTCACAATTACTGAGCATCTGGAGAAAGTTCGACAGGTCCGGGTTGATCGTTTTTATCAGAAAATTGATTTTTTGGACTGTTCAAAAAATGATTCAAAATGTCAATTGGATCATGCCTCATGTGGAATAACCACTTTTTAAAGCCTCATAGTGACCAAAATTGCCATTTTTACAGACTGTTCCTCCTACCGAGAAGCTTGTATTTTGACGATTTTCGGGCAGGAAAATGAATCTAAACACACTTATTTTAGCTCCAAAAGTGATAATTCATATGCAATAGTAATTTACAGTCAAAAGATTAAACATTAAAAAATCACCATTACTGAACATCTGGAGAAAGTTTGACAGGTCCGGGTTGATCGTTTTTTATCAGAAAATTGATTTTTTTGGACTGTTCAAAAAATGATTAAAAATGTCAATTGGATCATGCCTCATGTTGAATAACCACTTTTAAAAGCCTCACAGTGACCAAAATTGCCATTTTTACAGACTTTTTCTCCTATTCAGAATCTTCTTTTTGACCAATTTTGGGCAGGAAAATGTCTCTAAACACACTTATTTTAGTTCCAAAAGTGATAATTCACATGCAATAGTAATTTACAGTCAAAAGAATAAACATTAAAAAATCACCATTACTGAACATCTGGAGAAAGTACGACAGGTCCGGGTTGATCATTTTTCAAAAGAAAATAGATTTTTTGGACTGTACAACAAATAATTCAAAATGTCGATTGGATCATGCCTCATGTTGAACAACCACTTTTTAAACCTCTGAGTGACCAAAGTTGCCATTTTTACAGACTTTTCCTCCTACTCAGAAGCTTCTATTTTGACCAATTTCGTGCAGTAAAATGACTCTAAACACAGTTATTTTAGTCCCAAAAATGATAATTCACATGCAATAGTAATTTACAGTCAAAAGATTAAACATTAAAAATTCACAATTACTGAGCATCTGGAGACAGTTCGACTGGTCCGGGGTCATTGTTTTTCATCCGAAAATTGATTTTTGGACTGTACAAAAAATGATTCAAAATGTCAAGTGGATCATGCCTCATGTTGAATAACGACTTTTTAAAGCCTCACAGTGACCAAAATTGCCATTTTTACTGACTTTTCCTCCTACTCAGAAGCTTCTATTTTGACCAATTTCGGGCAGGAAAATGACTCTAAACACACTTATTTTAGCTCCAAAAGTGATAATTCACATGCAATAGTAATATACAGTCAAAAGAATAAACATTAAAAATTCACAATTACTGAGCATCTGGAGAAAGTTCGACTGGTCCGGGGCCATTGTTTTTCATCCGAAAATTGATTTTTGGACTGTACAAAAAATGATTCAAAATGTCAAGTGGATCATGCCTCATGTTGAATAACCACTTTTAAAGCCTCACAGTGACCAAAATTGCCATTTTTACAGACTTTTCCTCCTACTCAGAATCTTCCTTTTTGACTAATTTCGGGCAGCAAAATTACTCTAAACACACTTATTTTTCTTCCAAAAGTAATAATTCACATGCAATAGTAATTTACAGTCAAAAGATGAAACATTAAAAAATCACCATTAAGGACCATCTGGAGAAAGTTTGACAGGTCCGGGGTCATTGTTTTTCATCAGAAAATTGATTTTTCAGACTGTACAAAACATGATTCAAAATGTCAATTGGATCATGCCTCATGTTGAATAACCACTTTCAAAAGCCTCACAGTGACCAAAATTGCCATTTTTACACGCTTTTCCTCATACTCAGAAGCTTCTATTTTGACCTATTTCGGGCAGTAAAATTACTCTAAACACAGTTATTTTAGTCCCAAAAGTGATAATTCACATGCAATAGTCATTTACAGTCATAAGATGAAACAATAAAAATCACCATCACTGACCATCTGGAGAAAGTTTGACAGGTCCGGGGTCATCATTTTTCATCAGAAAATTAATTTTTTTGACTGTACAAAAAATGATTCAAAATGTTAATTGGATCATGACTCATGTTGAATAACCACTTTTTAAAGAATCACAGTGACCAAAATTGCCATTTTTACAGACTGTTCCTCCTACCGAGAAGCTTCTATTTTGACAAATTTCAGGCAGTAAAATGACTTAACCGCTTAACCGCGGTGGCAATTCCACCGCGGTGCGGCGGTTTAGCGGAGTGGGCGGGGCTGCGTCGGCCAACGGACGTGCGCAGCACTACAGAGGTAGTGCTCACGACGGCCGTTGGCCGACAGAAGCACGCAACGGGTTAATCACACTTTTTAGTTCCAAAAGTGATAATTCACATGCAATAGTCATTTAAAGTCAAAAGATTAAACATTAAAAAATCACCATTAATGACCATCTTGAGAAAGTTCGACAACTCCGGGATCATCGTTTTTCATCAGAAAATTGATTTTTTGGACTATACAAAAAAATGATTAAAAATGTTAAGTGGATTATGCCTCATGTTGAATAACCACGTTTTAAAGCATCACAGTGACCAAAATTACCATTTTTACAGACTTTTCCTCCTACTCAGAAGCTTCTATTTTGACAAATTTCAGGCAGTAAAATGACTCTAAACACAGTTATTTTAGTCCCAAAAATGATAATTCACATGCAATAGTAATTTACAGTCAAAAGATTAAACATTAAAAATTCACAATTACTGAGCATCTGGAGAAAGTTCGACTGGTCCGGGGTCATCGTTTTTCATCCGAAAATTAATTTTTTTGACTGTGCAAAAAAAGATTCAAAATGTCAATTGGATCATGCCTCATGTGGAATAACCACTTTTTAAAGCCTCATAGTGACCAAAATTGCCATTTTTACAGACTGTTCCTCCTACCGAGAAGCTTGTATTTTGACGATTTTCGGGCAGGAAAATGAATCTAAACACACTTATTTTAGCTCCAAAAGTGATAATTCATATGCAATAGTAATTTACAGTCAAAAGATTAAACATTAAAAAATCACCATTACTGAACATCTGGAGAAAGTTTGACAGGTCCGGGTTGATCGTTTTTTATCAGAAAATTGATTTTTTGGACTGTTCAAAAAATGATTAAAAATGTCAATTGGATCATGCCTCATGTTGAATAACCACTTTTAAAAGCCTCACAGTGACCAAAATTGCCATTTTTACAGACTTTTTCTCCTATTCAGAATCTTCTTTTTGACCAATTTTGGGAAGGAAAATGTCTCTAAACACACTTATTTTAGTTCCAAAAGTGATAATTCACATGCAATAGTAATTTACAGTCAAAAGAATAAACATTAAAAAATCACCATTACTGAACATCTGGAGAAAGTACGACAGGTCCGGGTTGATCATTTTTCAAAAGAAAATAGATTTTTTGGACTGTACAACAAATAATTCAAAATGTCGATTGGATCATGCCTCATGTTGAATAACCACGTTTTAAAGCATCACAGTGACCAAAATTGCCATTTTTACAGACTTTTCCTCCTACTCAGAAGCTTCTATTTTGACAAATTTCAGGCAGTAAAATGACTTAACCGCTTAACCGCGGTGGCAATTCCACCGCGGTGCGGCGGTTTAGCGGAGTGGGCGGGGCTGCGTCGGCCAACGGACGTGCGCAGCACTACAGAAGGTAGTGCTCACGACGGCCGTTGGCCGACAGAAGCACGCAACGGGTTAATCACACTTTTTAGTTCCAAAAGTGATAATTCACATGCAATAGTCATTTAAAGTCAAAAGATTAAACATTAAAAAATCACCATTAATGACCATCTTGAGAAAGTTCGACAACTCCGGTATCATCGTTTTTCATCAGAAAATTGATTTTTGGACTATACAAAAAATGATTAAAAATGTTAAGTGGATTATGCCTCATGTTGAATAACCACGTTTTAAAGCATCACAGTGACCAAAATTACCATTTTTACAGACTTTTCCTCCTACTCAGAAGCTTCTATTTTGACAAATTTCAGGCAGTAAAATGACTCTAAACACAGTTATCTTAGTCCCAAAAATGATAATTCACATGCAATAGTAATTTACAGTCAAAAGATTAAACATTAAAAATTCACAATTACTGAGCATCTGGAGAAAGTTCGACAGGTCCGGGTTGATCGTTTTTATCAGAAAATTGATTTTTTGGACTGTTCAAAAAATGATTCAAAATGTCAATTGGATCATGCCTCATGTGGAATAACCACTTTTTAAAGCCTCATAGTGACCAAAATTGCCATTTTTACAGACTGTTCCTCCTACCGAGAAGCTTGTATTTTGACGATTTTCGGGCAGGAAAATGAATCTAAACACACTTATTTTAGCTCCAAAAGTGATAATTCATATGCAATAGTAATTTACAGTCAAAAGATTAAACATTAAAAAATCACCATTACTGAACATCTGGAGAAAGTTTGACAGGTCCGGGTTGATCGTTTTTATCAGAAAATTGATTTTTTTGGACTGTTCAAAAAATGATTAAAAATGTCAATTGGATCATGCCTCATGTTGAATAACCACTTTTAAAAGCCTCACAGTGACCAAAATTGCCATTTTTACAGACTTTTCTCCTATTCAGAATCTTCTTTTTGACCAATTTTGGGCAGGAAAATGTCTCTAAACACACTTATTTTAGTTCCAAAAGTGATAATTCACATGCAATAGTAATTTACAGTCAAAAGAATAAACATTAAAAAATCACCATTACTGAACATCTGGAGAAAGTACGACAGGTCCGGGTTGATCATTTTTCAAAAGAAAATAGATTTTTTGGACTGTACAACAAATAATTCAAAATGTCGATTGGATCATGCCTCATGTTGAACAACCACTTTTTAAACCTCTGAGTGACCAAAGTTGCCATTTTTACAGACTTTTCCTCCTACTCAGAAGCTTCTATTTTGACCAATTTCGTGCAGTAAAATGACTCTAAACACAGTTATTTTAGTCCCAAAAATGATAATTCACATGCAATAGTAATTTACAGTCAAAAGATTAAACATTAAAAATTCACAATTACTGAGCATCTGGAGACAGTTCGACTGGTCCGGGGTCATTGTTTTTCATCCGAAAATTGATTTTTTGGACTGTACAAAAAATGATTCAAAATGTCAAGTGGATCATGCCTCATGTTGAATAAGCACTTGTTAAGGCCTCAAAGTGACCAAAATTGCCATTTTTACAGACTATTCCTACTAATCAGACACTTCTATTTTGACCAATTTCGGGCAGGAAAATGACTCTAAAGACACTTATTTTAGTTCCAAAAGTGATAATTCACATGCAATAGTAATTTACAGTCAAAAGATTAAACATTAAAAAATCACCCTTACTGACCATCTGGAGAAAGTTTGACAGGTCCGGGGTCATCGTTTTCCATCAGAAAACTGATTTTTTGAACTGTACAAAAAATGATTCAAAATGTCAATTGGATAATGTCTCATGTTGAATAACGACTTTTTAAAGCCTCACAGTGACCAAAATTGCCATTTTTACAGACTTTTCCTCCTACTCAGAAGCTTCTATTTTGACCAATTTCGGGCAGGAAAATGACTCTAAACACACTTATTTTAGCTCCAAAAGTGATAATTCACATGCAATAGTAATATACAGTCAAAAGAATAAACATTAAAAATTCACAATTACTGAGCATCTGGAGAAAGTTCGACTGGTCCGGGGCCATTGTTTTTCATCCGAAAATTGATTTTTGGACTGTACAAAAATGATTCAAAATGTCAAGTGGATCATGCCTCATGTTGAATAACCACTTTTTAAAGCCTCACAGTGACCAAAATTGCCATTTTTACAGACTTTTCCTCCTACTCAGAATCTTCCTTTTTGACTAATTTCGGGCAGCAAAATTACTCTAAACACACTTATTTTTCTTCCAAAAGTGATAATTCACATGCAATAGTAATTTACAGTCAAAAGATGAAACATTAAAAAATCACCATTAAGGACCATCTGGAGAAAGTTTGACAGGTCCGGGGTCATTGTTTTTCATCAGAAAATTGATTTTTCAGACTGTACAAAACATGATTCAAAATGTCAATTGGATCATGCCTCATGTTGAATAACCACTTTCAAAAGCCTCACAGTGACCAAAATTGCCATTTTTACACGCTTTTCCTCATACTCAGAAGCTTCTATTTTGACCTATTTCGGGCAGTAAAATTACTCTAAACACAGTTATTTTAGTCCCAAAAGTGATAATTCACATGCAATAGTCATTTACAGTCATAAGATGAAACAATAAAAAATCACCATCACTGACCATCTGGAGAAAGTTTGACAGGTCCGGGGTCATCATTTTTCATCAGAAAATTAATTTTTTTGACTGTACAAAAAATGATTCAAAATGTTAATTGGATCATGACTCATGTTGAATAACCACTTTTTAAAGAATCACAGTGACCAAAATTGCCATTTTTACAGACTGTTCCTCCTACCGAGAAGCTTCTATTTTGACAAATTTCAGGCAGTAAAATGACTTAACCGCTTAACCGCGGTGGCAATTCCACCGCGGTGCGGCGGTTTAGCGGAGTGGGCGGGGCTGCGTCGGCCAACGGACGTGCGCAGCACTACAGAGGTAGTGCTCACGACGGCCGTTGGCCGACAGAAGCACGCAACGGGTTAATCACACTTTTTTAGTTCCAAAAGTGATAATTCACATGCAATAGTCATTTAAAGTCAAAAGATTAAACATTAAAAAATCACCATTAATGACCATCTTGAGAAAGTTCGACAACTCCGGGATCATCGTTTTTCATCAGAAAATTGATTTTTTGGACTATACAAAAAATGATTAAAAATGTTAAGTGGATTATGCCTCATGTTGAATAACCACGTTTTAAAGCATCACAGTGACCAAAATTACCATTTTTACAGACTTTTCCTCCTACTCAGAAGCTTCTATTTTGACAAATTTCAGGCAGTAAAATGACTCTAAACACAGTTATTTTAGTCCCAAAAATGATAATTCACATGCAATAGTAATTTACAGTCAAAAGATTAAACATTAAAAATTCACAATTACTGAGCATCTGGAGAAAGTTCGACTGGTCCGGGGTCATCGTTTTCATCCGAAAATTAATTTTTTGACTGTGCAAAAAAAGATTCAAAATGTCAATTGGATCATGCCTCATGTGGAATAACCACTTTTTAAAGCCTCATAGTGACCAAAATTGCCATTTTTACAGACTGTTCCTCCTACCGAGAAGCTTGTATTTTGACGATTTTCGGGCAGGAAAATGAATCTAAACACACTTATTTTAGCTCCAAAAGTGATAATTCATATGCAATAGTAATTTACAGTCAAAAGATTAAACATTAAAAAATCACCATTACTGAACATCTGGAGAAAGTTTGACAGGTCCGGGTTGATCGTTTTTATCAGAAAATTGATTTTTTTGGACTGTTCAAAAAATGATTAAAAATGTCAATTGGATCATGCCTCATGTTGAATAACCACTTTTAAAAGCCTCACAGTGACCAAAATTGCCATTTTTACTGACTTTTCCTCCTACTCAGAAGCTTCTATTTTGACCGATTTCGGGCAGGAAAATGACTCTAAACACACTTATTTTAGCTCCAAAAGTGATAATTCACATGCAATAGTAATATACAGTCAAAAGAATAAACATTAAAAATTCACAATTACTGAGCATCTGGAGAAAGTTCGACTGGTCCGGGGCCATTGTTTTTCATCCGAAAATTGATTTTTGGACTGTACAAAAAATGATTCAAAATGTCAAGTGGATCATGCCTCATGTTCAATAACCACTTTTTAAAGCCTCACAGTGACCAAAATTGCCATTTTTACAGACTTTTTCTCCTATTCAGAATCTTCTTTTTTGACCAATTTTGGGAAGGAAAATGTCTCTAAACACACTTATTTTAGTTCCAAAAGTGATAATTCACATGCAATAGTAATTTACAGTCAAAAGAATAAACATTAAAAAATCACCATTACTGAACATCTGGAGAAAGTACGACAGGTCCGGGTTGATCATTTTTCAAAAGAAAATAGATTTTTGGACTGTACAACAAATAATTCAAAATGTCGATTGGATCATACCTCATGTTGAATAACCACGTTTTAAAGCATCACAGTGACCAAAATTGCCATTTTTACAGACTTTTCCTCCTACTCAGAAGCTTCTATTTTGACAAATTTCAGGCAGTAAAATGACTTAACCGCTTAACCGCGGTGGCAATTCCACCGCGGTGCGGCGGTTTAGCGGAGTGGGCGGGGCTGCATCGGCCAACGGACGTGCGCAGCACTACAGAGGTAGTGCTCACGACGGCCGTTGGCCGACAGAAGCACGCAACGGGTTAATCACACTTTTTAGTTCCAAAAGTGATAATTCACATGCAATAGTCATTTAAAGTCAAAAGATTAAACATTAAAAAATCACCATTAATGACCATCTTGAGAAAGTTCGACAACTCCGGTATCATCGTTTTTCATCAGAAAATTGATTTTTGGACTATACAAAAAAATGATTAAAAATGTTAAGTGGATTATGCCTCATGTTGAATAACCACGTTTTAAAGCATCACAGTGACCAAAATTACCATTTTTACAGACTTTTCCTCCTACTCAGAAGCTTCTATTTTGACCAATTTCGTGCAGTAAAATGACTCTAAACACAGTTATTTTAGTCCCAAAAATGATAATTCACATGCAATAGTAATTTACAGTCAAAAGATTAAACATTAAAAATTCACAATTACTGAGCATCTGGAGACAGTTCGACTGGTCCGGGGTCATTGTTTTTCATCCGAAAATTGATTTTTTGGACTTTACAAAAAATGATTCAAAATGTCAAGTGGATCATGCCTCATGTTGAATAAGCACTTGTTAAGGCCTCAAAGTGACCAAAATTGCCATTTTTACAGACTATTCCTACTAATCAGACACTTCTATTTTGACCAATTTCGGGCAGGAAAATGACTCTAAAGACACTTATTTTAGTTCCAAAAGTGATAATTCACATGCAATAGTAATTTACAGTCAAAAGATTAAACATTAAAAATCACCCTTACTGACCATCTGGAGAAAGTTTGACAGGTCCGGGGTCATCGTTTTCCATCAGAAAACTGATTTTTGAACTGTACAAAAATGATTCAAAATGTCAATTGGATAATGTCTCATGTTGAATAACGACTTTTTAAAGCCTCACAGTGACCAAAATTGCCATTTTTACTGACTTTTCCTCCTACTCAGAAGCTTCTATTTTGACCAATTTCGGGCAGGAAAATGACTCTAAACACACTTATTTTAGCTCCAAAAGTGATAATTCACATGCAATAGTAATATACAGTCAAAAGAATAAACATTAAAAATTCACAATTACTGAGCATCTGGAGAAAGTTCGACTGGTCCGGGGCCATTGTTTTTCATCCGAAAATTGATTTTTGGACTGTACAAAAAATGATTCAAAATGTCAAGTGGATCATGCCTCATGTTCAATAACCACTTTTTAAAGCCTCACAGTGACCAAAATTGCCATTTTTACAGACTTTTCCTCCTACTCAGAATCTTCCTTTTTGACTAATTTCGGGCAGCAAAATGACTCTAAACACGCTTATTTTTCTCCCAAAAGTGATAATTCACATGCAATAGTAATTTACAGTCAAAAGATGAAACATTAAAAAATCACCATTAAGGACCATCTGGAGAAAGTTTGACAGGTCCGGGGTCATTGTTTTTCATCAGAAAATTGATTTTCAGACTGTACAAAACATGATTCAAAATGTCAATTGGATCATGCCTCATGTTGAATAACCACTTTCAAAAGCCTCACAGTGACCAAAATTGCCATTTTTACACGCTTTTCCTCATACTCAGAAGCTTCTATTTTGACCTATTTCGGGCAGTAAAATGACTCTAAACACAGTTATTTTAGTCCCAAAAGTGATAATTCACATGCAATAGTCATTTACAGTCATAAGATGAAACAATAAAAAATCACCATCACTGACCATCTGGAGAAAGTTTGACAGGTCCGGGGTCATCATTTTTCATCAGAAAATTAATTTTTTTGACTGTACAAAAAATGATTCAAAATGTTAATTGGATCATGACTCATGTTGAATAACCACTTTTAAAGAATCACAGTGACCAAAATTGCCATTTTTACAGACTGTTCCTCCTACCGAGAAGCTTCTATTTTGACAAATTTCAGGCAGTAAAATGACTTAACCGCTTAACCGCGGTGGCAATTCCACCGCGGTGCGGCGGTTTAGCGGAGTGGGCGGGGCTGCGTCGGCCAACGGACGTGCGCAGCACTACAGAGGTAGTGCTCACGACGGCCGTTGGCCGACAGAAGCACGCAACGGGTTAATCACACTTTTTAGTTCCAAAAGTGATAATTCACATGCAATAGTCATTTAAAGTCAAAAGATTAAACATTAAAAAATCACCATTAATGACCATCTTGAGAAAGTTCGACAACTCCGGGATCATCGTTTTTCATCAGAAAATTGATTTTTTGGACTATACAAAAAATGATTAAAAATGTTAAGTGGATTATGCCTCATGTTGAATAACCACGTTTTAAAGCATCACAGTGACCAAAATTACCATTTTTACAGACTTTTCCTCCTACTCAGAAGCTTCTATTTTGACAAATTTCAGGCAGTAAAATGACTCTAAACACAGTTATTTTAGTCCCAAAAATGATAATTCACATGCAATAGTAATTTACAGTCAAAAGATTAAACATTAAAAATTCACAATTACTGAGCATCTGGAGAAAGTTCGACTGGTCCGGGGTCATCGTTTTCATCCGAAAATTAATTTTTTTGACTGTGCAAAAAAAGATTCAAAATGTCAATTGGATCATGCCTCATGTGGAATAACCACTTTTTAAAGCCTCATAGTGACCAAAATTGCCATTTTTACAGACTGTTCCTCCTACCGAGAAGCTTGTATTTTGACGATTTTCGGGCAGGAAAATGAATCTAAACACACTTATTTTAGCTCCAAAAGTGATAATTCATATGCAATAGTAATTTACAGTCAAAAGATTAAACATTAAAAAATCACCATTACTGAACATCTGGAGAAAGTTTGACAGGTCCGGGTTGATCGTTTTTATCAGAAAATTGATTTTTTTGGACTGTTCAAAAAATGATTAAAAATGTCAATTGGATCATGCCTCATGTTGAATAACCACTTTTAAAAGCCTCACAGTGACCAAAATTGCCATTTTTACAGACTTTTTCTCCTATTCAGAATCTTCTTTTTTGACCAATTTTGGGAAGGAAAATGTCTCTAAACACACTTATTTTAGTTCCAAAAGTGATAATTCACATGCAATAGTAATTTACAGTCAAAAGAATAAACATTAAAAAATCACCATTACTGAACATCTGGAGAAAGTACGACAGGTCCGGGTTGATCATTTTTCAAAGAAAATAGATTTTTTGGACTGTACAACAAATAATTCAAAATGTCGATTGGATCATGCCTCATGTTGAACAACCACTTTTTAAACCTCTGAGTGACCAAAGTTGCCATTTTTACAGACTTTTCCTCCTACTCAGAAGCTTCTATTTTGACCAATTTCGTGCAGTAAAATGACTCTAAACACAGTTATTTTAGTCCCAAAAATGATAATTCACATGCAATAGTAATTTACAGTCAAAAGATTAAACATTAAAAATTCACAATTACTGAGCATCTGGAGACAGTTCGACTGGTCCGGGGTCATTGTTTTTCATCCGAAAATTGATTTTTGGACTGTACAAAAAATGATTCAAAATGTCAAGTGGATCATGCCTCATGTTGAATAAGCACTTGTTAAGGCCTCAAAGTGACCAAAATTGCCATTTTTACAGACTATTCCTACTAATCAGACACTTCTATTTTGACCAATTTCGGGCAGGAAAATGACTCTAAAGACACTTATTTTAGTTCCAAAAGTGATAATTCACATGCAGTAGTAATTTACAGTCAAAAGATTAAACATTAAAAAATCACCCTTACTGACCATCTGGAGAAAGTTTGACAGGTCCGGGGTCATCGTTTTCCATCAGAAAACTGATTTTTGAACTGTACAAAAAATGATTCAAAATGTCAATTGGATAATGTCTCATGTTGAATAACGACTTTTTAAAGCCTCACAGTGACCAAAATTGCCATTTTTACAGACTTTTCCTCCTACTCAGAAGCTTCTATTTTGACCAATTTCGGGCAGGAAAATGACTCTAAACACACTTATTTTAGCTCCAAAAGTGATAATTCACATGCAATAGTAATATACAGTCAAAAGAATAAACATTAAAAATTCACAATTACTGAGCATCTGGATAAAGTTCGACTGGTCCGGGGCCATTGTTTTTCATCCGAAAATTGATTTTTGGACTGTACAAAAAATGATTCAAAATGTCAAGTGGATCATGCCTCATGTTGAATAACCACTTTTTAAAGCCTCACAGTGACCAAAATTGCCATTTTTACAGACTTTTCCTCCTACTCAGAATCTTCCTTTTTGACTAATTTCGGGCAGCAAAATGACTCTAAACACACTTATTTTTCTTCCAAAAGTGATAATTCACATGCAATAGTAATTTACAGTCAAAAGATGAAACATTAAAAAATCACCATTAAGGACCATCTGGAGAAAGTTTGACAGGTCCGGGGTCATTGTTTTTCATCAGAAAATTGATTTTTCAGACTGTACAAAACATGATTCAAAATGTCAATTGGATCATGCCTCATGTTGAATAACCACTTTCAAAAGCCTCACAGTGACCAAAATTGCCATTTTTACACGCTTTTCCTCATACTCAGAAGCTTCTATTTTGACCTATTTCGGGCAGTAAAATTACTCTAAACACAGTTATTTTAGTCCCAAAAGTGATAATTCACATGCAATAGTCATTTACAGTCATAAGATGAAACAATAAAAAATCACCATCACTGACCATCTGGAGAAAGTTTGACAGGTCCGGGGTCATCATTTTTCATCAGAAAATTAATTTTTTTGACTGTACAAAAAATGATTCAAAATGTTAATTGGATCATGACTCATGTTGAATAACCACTTTTTAAAGAATCACAGTGACCAAAATTGCCATTTTTACAGACTGTTCCTCCTACCGAGAAGCTTCTATTTTGACAAATTTCAGGCAGTAAAATGACTTAACCGCTTAACCGCGGTGGCAATTCCACCGCGGTGCGGCGGTTTAGCGGAGTGGGCGGGGCTGCGTCGGCCAACGGACGTGCGCAGCACTACAGAGGTAGTGCTCACGACGGCCGTTGGCCGACAGAAGCACGCAACGGGTTAATCACACTTTTTTAGTTCCAAAAGTGATAATTCACATGCAATAGTCATTTAAAGTCAAAAGATTAAACATTAAAAAATCACCATTAATGACCATCTTGAGAAAGTTCGACAACTCCGGGATCATCGTTTTCATCAGAAAATTGATTTTTGGACTATACAAAAAAATGATTAAAAATGTTAAGTGGATTATGCCTCATGTTGAATAACCACGTTTTAAAGCATCACAGTGACCAAAATTACCATTTTTACAGACTTTTCCTCCTACTCAGAAGCTTCTATTTTGACAAATTTCAGGCAGTAAAATGACTCTAAACACAGTTATTTTAGTCCCAAAAATGATAATTCACATGCAATAGTAATTTACAGTCAAAAGATTAAACATTAAAAATTCACAATTACTGAGCATCTGGAGAAAGTTCGACTGGTCCGGGGTCATCGTTTTCATCCGAAAATTAATTTTTTTGACTGTGCAAAAAAAGATTCAAAATGTCAATTGGATCATGCCTCATGTGGAATAACCACTTTTTAAAGCCTCATAGTGACCAAAATTGCCATTTTTACAGACTGTTCCTCCTACAGAGAAGCTTGTATTTTGACGATTTTCGGGCAAGAAAATGAATCTAAACACACTTATTTTAGCTCCAAAAGTGATAATTCATATGCAATAGTAATTTACAGTCAAAAGATTAAACATTAAAAAATCACCATTACTGAACATCTGGAGAAAGTTTGACAGGTCCGGGTTGATCGTTTTTATCAGAAAATTGATTTTTTGGACTGTACAAAAAATGATTCAAAATGTCAAGTGGATCACGCCTCATGTTGAATAACCATGATTTAAACCCTCACAGTGACCAAACTTGCCATTTTTACAGACTTTTCCTCCTACTCAGAGTCTTCTTTTTGACCAATTTCGGGCAGGAAAATGGCTCTAAACACACTTATTTTAGTTCCAAAAGTGATAATTCACATGCAATAATAATTTACAATCAAAAGATTAAACATTAAAAAATCACCATTAATGACCATCTTGAGAAAGTTCGACAGGTCCGGGGTTATCGTTTTTATCACAAAATTGATTTTTTCCGCTGTGCAAAAAAATGATTCAAAATGTCAATTGGATCGTGCCTCATGTTGAATGACCACTTTGTAAAGCCTCACAGTGACCAAAATTGCCATTTTTCCTGACTTTTCCTCATACTCAGAATCTTCTATTTTGACCAATTTCGGGCTGAAAAGTGACTCTAAAGACACTTATTTTAGTTCCAAAAGTGATAATTCACATGCAATAGTAATTTACAGTCAAAAGATTAAACATTAAAAAATCACCATTACTGAACATCTAGAGAAAGATTGACAGTTCCGGGTTGATCGTTTTTCATCAGAAAATTGATTTTTTTGACTGTACAAAAAATTATACAAAATGTCAATTGGATCATGCCTCATGTTGAATAACCACTTTTAAAAGCCTCACAGTGACCAAAATTTCCATTTTTACAGACATTTTCTCCTATTCAGAATCTTCTTTTTTGACCAATTTCAAGCAGGAAAATGACTTTAAACACACTTATTTTAGTTCCAAAAGTAATAATTCACATGCAATAGTCATCTACAGTCAAAAGATTAAACATTAAAAAACCACCATTAATGACCATATGGAGTATGTTCGACAGGTCCGGGGTCATCGTTTTCCATCAGAAAATTGATTTTTGAACTGTACAAAAAATGATTCAAAACGTCAATTGGATAATGTCTAATGTTGATTAACCACTTTTAAAGCCTCACAGTGACCAAAATTGCCATTTTTACAGACTTTTCCTACTACTCAGAAGCTTCTATTTTGAAAAATTTCAGGCAGTAAAATGACTCTAAACACATTTATTTTAGTTCCAAAAGTGATAATTCACATGCAATAGTCATTTACAGTCAGAAGATAAAACATTAAAAAATCACTAATACTGACCATCTGGAGAAAGTTCGACAGGTCCGAGGTTATCGTTTTTCATCAGAAAATTGATTTTTTTGACTGTTCAAAAAATGATTCAAAATGTCAAGTGGTTCAAGCCACATGTTGAATAACCACTTTTAAGAGCCTCACAGTGACCAAAATTGCCATTTTTACAGACTTTTCCTCCTACTCAGAAGCTTCTATTTTGACCAATTTCGGGTAGGAAAATGACTCTAAACACATTTATTTTAGTTCCAAAAGTGATAATTCAGATCCAATAGTAATTTACAGTCAAAAGATTAAACATTAAAAAATCACCATTACTGATGATCTTCAGAAAGTTTGACAGGTCCGGGTTGATCGTTTTTTATCAGAAAATTGATTTTTTTGGACTGTTCAAAAAATGATTAAAAATGTCAATTGGATCATGCCTCATGTTAAATAACCACTTTTAAACCTCAGAGTGACCAAAGTTGCCATTTTTACAGACGTTTCCTCCTACTCAGAAGCCTCTATTTTGACTAATTTTGGGCAGGAAAATGACTCTAAACACACTTATTTTAGTTACAAAAGTGATAATTCACATGTAATAGTCATTTACAGTCAAATGATTAAACAATAAAAAAAATCACCATTACTGACCATCTGGAGAAAGTTCGACAGGTTCGGGGCCATCGTTTTTCATAAGAAAATTGTTTTTGAACTGTACAAAAAATGATTCAAAACGTCAATTGGATCACGCCTCATGTTGAATAACCACTTTCAAAAGCCTCACAGTGACCAAAATTGCCATTTTTACAGACTTTTCCTCCTACTCAGAATCTTCCTTTTTAACCAATTTCGGGCAGGAAAATGAATCTAAACACACTTATTTTAGCTCCAAAAGTGATAATTCATATGCAATAGTAATTTACAGTCAAAAGATTAAACATTAAAAAATCACCATTACTGAACATCTGGAGAAAGTTTGACAGGTCCGGGTTGATCGTTTTTTATCAGAAAATTAATTTTTTTGACTGTACAAAAAAAGATTCTAAATGTTAATTGGATCATGCCTCATGTTGAATAACCACTTTTTAAAGCCTCATAGTGACCAAAATTGCCATTTTTACAGACTGTTCCTCCGACTGAGAATCTTCTATTTTGACGAATTTCGGGCAGGAAAATGAATCTAAACACACTTATTTTAGCTCCAAAAGTGGTAATTCATATGTAATAGTAATTTACAGTCAAAAGATTAAACATTAAAAAATCACCATTACTGAACATCTGGAGAAAGTTCGACAGGTCCGGGATCATCGTTTTTTATCAGAAAATTGATTTTTTCCGCTGTGCAAAAAAATGATTCAAAATGTCAATTGGATCATGCCTCATGTTGAATGACCACTTTGTAAAGCCTCACAGTGACCAAAATTGCCATTTTTCCTGACTTTTCCTCATACTCAGAATCTTCTATTTTGATCAATTTCAGACTGAAAAGTGACTCTAAAGACACTTATTTTAGTTCCAAAAGTGATAATTCACATGCAATAGTAATTTACAGTCAAAAGATTAAACAATAAAAAAATCACCCTTACTGACCATCTGGAGAAAGTTTGACAGGTCCGGAGTCATCGTTTTCTATCAGAAAATGGATTTTTTGAACTGTTCAAAAAATGATTCAAAATCCCAATTGGATCATGTCTCATGCTGAATAATCACTTTTTAAAGCCTCACAGTGACCAAAATTGCCATTTTTACAGACTTTTCCTCCTATTCAGAAGCTTCTATTTTGACAAATTTCAGGCAGTAAAATGACTTAAACACACTTATTTTAGTTCCAAAAGTGATAATTCACATGCAATAGTCATTTACAGTCAAAAGATAAAACATTATAAAACTCACAAATTCTGACCATCTGGAGAAAGTTCGACAGGTCCGGGGTTATCATTTTTCATCAGAAAATTGATTTTTTCCGCTGTACAAAAAAATGATTCAAAATGTCAATTGGATCATGCCTCATGTTGAATGACCACTTTGTAAAGCCTCACAGTGACCAAAATTGCCATTTTTACAGACTTTTCCTCCTATTCAGAAGCTTCTATTTTGACAAATTTCAGGCAGTAAAATGACTTAAACACACTTATTTTAGTTCCAAAAGTGATAATTCACATGCAATAGTCATTTACAGTCAAAAGACTAAACATTAAAAAATCACCCTTGCTGACCATCTGGAGAAAGTTCGACAGGTCCGGGGTTATCATTTTTCATCAGAAAATTGATTTTTTCCGCTGTACAAAAAAATGATTCAAAATGTCAATTGGATCGTGCCTCATGTTGAATGACCACTTTGTAAAGCCTCACAGTGACCAAAATTGCCATTTTTACAGACTTTTCCTCCTATTCAGAAGCTTCTATTTTGACAAATTTCAGGCAGTAAAATGACTTAAACACAGTACAATGGACAGTACAAAAAATGATTCAAAATGTCAATTGGATCATGCCTCATGTTTATTTATTTATTCATAGAGCGCAGCATTCATCCCGAAGGATATCACGGCGCTAAATAGCGAGAGATTATGGTGAGGCTGCCAATCAAGGCATGTGGTCTATTAGAAATTTACGTCTTAGGAAACAGATGGGTCTTGAGCTTTCTCCTGAAGGCCAGGTAGTCAATAGTGAGGCGCAAATCTTGGGGAAGTTCATTCCATTTCCTGGCCGCCAGGTAAGAGAACGAGCGTCCTCCAGATCTAACTTTTTTTATACGCTTTGTCCTGCCCAGGGCTTGGTGGAGTGAATGTAGGCTCCTTGAGGGGACATAGAATTCATTTTTATTCTGTAGAACTCTAGGGCCACGTTGGTGAAGAGCCTTGTGTGCCTGACTGAGCAGCTTAAACACTGCTCTTTGTCGCATGGGCAGCCAATGAAGATCTTTCATGCACGTAGATGCTGAGCTCAGTCTGCTTTTATTACACACCAGTTTGGCTGCAGCATTTTGAAGTACCTGCAGGCGAGTAAAAAGATAGTCTGCCATGCCAACGAATAAGGCGTTGCCATAGTCAAGCTTGCTTATGAGTAGTGCTTTGTGACGGTTCTTCTGCAGTCCAGTGGGATCTAGGGAAAGAGTCTCCTTAGTAATTTCAGAGTTGCAAAACCCCTTCCACACAGGATCCGCACATGGTCCTTCATGGAAAGGGAGTCATCAATAATGATGCCTAAGTTTTTTGCACACCGCTTAGGAGCTGGGGTGTCTCCCAGGGTTTGTGGCCACCACGTGGCATCCCAGATTAAGTTGGCTCCTCCGAAGAGCAGAATTTCTGATTTCCCTGCATTCAACTTCAGACAATGGTCCGACATCCATTGTGCCATTTCTGAAAGGCAGTTGTTCAGGTTAGCTTTAGAGGTGTCAGGTCTTTCATCAAGGGTTAACCATCAGCTGTGTGTCATCCGCATAGGAGCAAACATCAAGGCCCCATTTCCTGCTAATTTTCGCCAGGGATGAAACATAGGCGTTAAATAATGTGGGGCTTAGTGATGCTCCCTGCGGGACACCACAGCCGATGGTACTGGGTTTGGAGAGAAAGTGTCCTAATTGTACAGTTTGAGTTCTATTACTCAGAAATGAGCTGAGCCATCCTAGTGCTTTTGAGTGGATCCCTTTTTCGTACAGGATTCCCAGCAGTCTGTTATGTGAGACCGTGTCGAACGCTGCCGACAGGTCCAACAATATCAGTGCTACAGATCCTCCCCGGTCGGTCTGACTTCTGACACTGTCTAGGACAGCCAGCAGCGTTGCCTCTGTGCTGTTGGTAGCCCTGAAACCGGTTTGTGACGGGTCTAGTAAATCATTAGATTCAAGGTAGTCGGATAGTTGTCTGTGAACCAGCCTCTCCAAAACTTTGGAGAGGTATGGGAGTTGAGAGATCGGCCGGTAGTTTTCAGGGTTGTGAACATCTGTCCCTGCTTTCTTAAGTAGGGGGATTACTATTGCCTGTTTCCAAATTTCAGGAACGGTGGCAGTGTTGAGGGAGGTGTTGAAAAGCTGTGTGATGTAAGGACAGATCACTGCAGCAATTTGTGCAAAAGTAAAATGAGGACAGGGGTCTAACGGAGATCCTGACTTGACTTCCCCCATTGTTCTTAGGACCTCAGCTTCTGTAAGGGGAGAGAAATTGCCCAAGTAGGCTGGAGCTTCTGGAAGTGGGGTCCTCTGCTCCCAGTTGACTGCCTCAATAATACTGTTTGTACCGAAAGAGGCATATATTTTGCTTATTTTATCCGATAAGAAATTGCTTATTTTTTTGCATGCTTCTTCTGAGGGGGGCAGTGTTTGGGACATACTTGCGAGTTTGCTGAGTTCCCTTACTATTTTGTACAGTTCTTTGGCTGAGTTACAGTTTTCGTTAATTCGTAGTGCAAAATAGGTCTTTTTTGCTTTTCTGATGGCGTTGTTGTAATTTCTAAGCTCGGACTTGTAGTTCAGTCTATCTGATTCCTGCTTGGACAGTCTCCAACGATGTTCAGACGTTTTGCACTTTCTTTTAAGTGCCCTGAGTTCAGATGTGTACCACTTCTCATTATTGGACCTTTGTGTCTGCCTGTGTATTCTCTTGGGTACAAATAAGTCCAATGTTTTTGTGATATCTGTATTAAGATGTAGTGCCCCCGAGTTCACTGGAGAGGTACTAAGGGTTTTTATGTTATTAGGGGTGAAGTGGGATTCGAAGGAGGCTTGGGTAACTAACTTCCAGGCTCTCTTGGTCGCCTGCAAAGGTCTGTAGGCTTTTGAGGATTTTACTGGCAGGATGAGTGAAAAGAATATTAATGCATGATCGGTCCAGGGAACGGGTTTAATCTCCTGGATAGTTGTGGATTCTATGTTGGAAAAAAGTAAATCTAGTGTATGCCCCGCTGTTGTGTTGGGACCTTGACCCATTGCTTAAGTTGGAGAATCTGCATGTTTCTTTCGAGTTGTGTTGTGGCACGGATGTTTGTATTCTCAAAATGGATGTTGAAATCCCCTATTACTATGTAGTTTTTATGTTTCAAGCATACTGGGAAGAGTTGAGTAAGTAGATTAGCACTGAGTTCAGCTTGGTGGCCTGGGGGATTGTAGACCACTGCTCCGGCTAGTATTATGTGTCCATCTTTGGACAACTGAAAGGAGAGTATTTCGTGTATTCCCTGTTGTGCTATTTGGACCTGAAGACAGGTCAAATAATCTTTGAACAAAATAGGCAGTCCGCACCCCTTCCGTCCGTGTCTGTCTTGTTTTATTATTTTGTAATTCTTCGGCATGGCGTTTGAGATGTCAGGAGAATTGTTTTCATCAAGCCAGGTTTCAGTAATGAAAACCAGGTCAGGGTTCCTCTCCTTGAGAGTATCCCAGATATGGAGGGAATGCTTTGGAACCGACCGTGCATTAAAGTAAATGCAGGTTAGTTTACTCAGGTCCGCATCTGTATGCGGCCAGTCTAGTTGGGTTACCACTTTTAAAAGCCTCACAGTGACCAAAATTGCCATTTTTACAGACTTTTCCTCCTACTCAGAAGCTTCTATTTTGACAAATTTCAGGCAGTAAAATGACTTAACCGCTTAACCACTGTGGCAATTCCGCCGCAGTGGTTTAGCGGAGTGGGCAGGGCCGCGTCGGCCAACGGACGTGCGCAGCACTACATAGGTAGTGCTCGCGGCGGCCGTTGGCCGACAGAAGCACGCAAAGGGTTAATCACACTTTTTTAGTTCCAAAAGTGATAATTCACAGGCAATAGTCATTTACAGTCAAAAGATTAAACATTAAAAAATACCATTAATGACCATCTTGAGAAAGTTCGACAAGTCAGGGATCATCGTTTTTCATCAGAAAATTGATTTTTTGGGACTATACAAAAAAATTATTAAAAATGTTAAGTGGATTATGCCTCATGTTGAATAACCACGTTTTAAAGCATCACAGTGACCAAAATTACCATTTTTACAGACTTTTCCTCCTACTCAGAAGCTTCTATTTTGACACATTTCAGGCAGTAAAATGACTTAAACACACTTATTTTAGTTCCAATAGTGATAATTCACATGCAATAGTCAATTACAGTCAAAAGATTAAACATTAAAAAACCACCATTAATGACCATCTTGAGAAAGTTCGACAGGTCCGGGGTCATCGTTTTTCATCAGAAAATTGTTTTTCTTGTACTGTACAAAAAAAGATTCAAAATGTCAATTGGATCATGCCTCATGTTGAATAACCACTTTTTGAAGCCTCATAGTGACCAAAATTGCCATTTTTACAGACTGTTCCTCCTACCGAGAAGCTTCTATTTTGACGAATTTCTGGCAGGAAAATGAATCTAAACACACTTATTTTAGCTCCAAAAGTGATAATTCATATGCAATAGTAATTTACAGTCAAAAGATGAAACATTAAAAAATCACCATTACTGAACATCTGGAGAAAGTTCGACAGGTCCGGGGTTATCGTTTTTTATCAGAAAATTGATTTTTTCCGCTGTGCAAAAAAATGATTCAAAATGTCAATTGGATCGTGCCTCATGTTGAATGACCACTTTGTAAAGCCTCACAGTGACCAAAATTGCCATTTTTCCTTACTTTTCCTCATACTCAGAATCTTCTATTTTGACCAATTTCGGGCAGGAAAATGACTCTAAACACCATTACTGAACATCTGGAGAAAGAATGACCGTTCCGGGTTGATCGTTTTTCATCAGAAAATTGATTTTTTTGACTGTACAAAAAATTATTCAAAATGTCAATTGGATCATGCCTCATGTTGAATAACCACTTTTAAAAGCCTCACAGTGACCACAATTTCCATTTTTACAGACATTTTCTCCTATTCAGAATCTTCTTTTTGACCAATTTCAAGCAGGAAAATGACTTTAAACACACTTATTTTAGTTCCAAAAGTAATAATTCACATGCAATAGTCATCTACAGTCAAAAGATTAAACATTAAAAAACCACCATTAATGACCATATGGAGTATGTTCAACAGGTCCGGGGTCATCGTTTTTCATCAGAAAATTGTTTTTTTGTACTGTACAAAAAATGATTAAAAATGTCAAGTGGATCATGCCTCATGTTGAATAAGCACTTTTAAGGCCTCACAGTGACCAAAATTGCCATTTTTACAGACTATTTCTACTAATCAGACACTTCTATTTTGACCAATTTCGGGCAGGAAAATGACTCTAATGACACTTATTTTAGTTCCAAAAGTGATAATTCACATGCAATAGTAATTTACAGTCAAAAGATTAAACATTCAAAATTCACAATTACTGAGCATCTGGAGAAAGTTCGACTGGTCCGGGGTCATTGTTTTCCATCCGAAAATTGATTTTTGGACTGTACAAAAAATGATTCAAAATGTCAAGTGGATCATGCCTCATGTTGAATAACCACTTTTTAAAGCCTCACAGTGACCAAAATTGCCATTTTTACAGACTTTTCCTCCTACTCAGAATCTTCCTTTTTGACTAATTTCGGGCAGCAAAATGACTCTAAACACACTTATTTTTCTTCCAAAAGTGATAATTCACATGCAATAGTAATTTACAGTCAAAAGATGAATTATTAAAAAATCACCATTAAGGACCATCTGGAGAAAGTTTGACAGGTCCGGGGTCATTGTTTTTCATTAAAAAATTGATTTTTTAGACTGTACAAAAAATGATTCAAAATGTCAATTGGATCATGCCTCATGTTGAATAACCACTTTCAAAAGCCTCACAGTGACCAAAATTGCCATTTTACACGCTTTTCCTCATACTCAGAAGCTTCTATTTTGACCTATTTCGGGCAGTAAAATTACTCTAAACACAGTTATTTTAGTCCCAAAAGTGATAATTCACATGCAATAGTCATTTACAGTCATAAGATGAAACAATAAAAAATCACCATCACTGACCATCTGGAGAAAGTTTGACAGGTCCGGGGTCATTGTTTTTCATCAGAAAATTGATTTTTTAGACTGTACAAAAAATGATTCAAAATGTTAATTGGATCATGACTCATGTTGAATAACCACTTTTTAAAGCCTCACAGTGACCAAAATTGCCATTTTTACAGACTGTTCCTCCTACCGAGAAGCTTCTATTTTGATGAATTTCGGGCAGGAAAATGAATCTAAACACACTTATTATAGCTCCAAAAGTGATAATTCATATGCAATAGTAATTTACAGTCAAAGGATTAAACGTTTAAAAAATCACCATTACTGAACATCTGGAGAAAGTTTGACAGGTCCGGGTTGATCGTTTTTCATCAGAAAATTGATTTTTTTGGACTGTTCAAAAATGATTCAAAATGTCAATTGGATCATGCCTCATGTTGAATAACCACGTTTTAAAGCATCACAGTGACCAAAATTGCCATTTTTACAGACTTTTCCTCCTACTCAGAAGCTTCTATTTTGACAAATTTCAGGCAGTAAAATGACTTAACCGCCTAACCGCGGCGGCAATTCCGCCGCGGTGCGGCGGTTTAGCGGAGTGGGCGGGGCCGCATCGGCCAACGGACGTGCGCAGCACTACAGAGGTCGTGCTCGCGACGGCCGTTAGCCGACAGAAGCACGCAACGGGTTAATCACACTTTTTTAGTTCCAAAAGTGATAATTCACATGCAATAGTCATTTAAAGTCAAAAGATTAAACATTAAAAAATCACCATTAATGACCATCTTGAGAAAGTTCGACAACTCCGGGATCATCGTTTTTCATCAGAAAATTGATTTTTGGACTATACAAAAAAATGATTAAAAATGTTAAGTGGATTATGCCTCATGTTGAATAACCACGTTTTAAAGCATCACAGTGACCAAAATTACCATTTTTACAGACTTTTCCTCCTACTCAGAAGCTTCTATTTTGACAAATTTCAGGCAGTAAAATGACTCTAAACACAGTTATTTTAGTCCCAAAAATGATAATTCACATGCAATAGTAATTTACAGTCAAAAGATTAAACATTAAAAATTCACAATTACTGAGCATCTGGAGAAAGTTCGACTGGTCCAGGGTTATCGTTTTTATCACAAAATTGATTTTTTCCGCTGTGCAAAAAAATGATTCAAAATGTCAATTGGATCATGCCTCATGTTGAATGACCACTTTGTAAAGCCTCACAGTGACCAAAATTGCCATTTTTCCTGACTTTTCCTCATACTCAGAATCTTCTATTTTGATCAATTTCGGACTGAAAAGTGACTCTAAAGACACTTATTTTAGTTCCAAAAGTGATAATTCACATGCAATAGTAATTTACAGTCAAAAGATTAAACATTAAAAAATCACCATTACTGAACATCTGGAGAAAGATTGACAGTTCCGGGTTGATCGTTTTTCATCAGAAAATTGATTTTTTTGACTGTAAAAAACTATTCAAAATGTCAATTGGATCATGCCTCATGTTGAATAACCACTTTTAAAAGCCTCACAGTGACCAAAATTTCCATTTTTACAGACATTTTCTCCTATTCAGAATCTTCTTTTTTGACCAATTTCAAGCAGGAAAATGACTTTAAACACACTTATTTTAGTTCCAAAAGTAATAATTCACATGCAATAGTCATCTACAGTCAAAAGATTAAACATTAAAAAACCACCAATAATGACCATATGGAGTATGTTCGACAGGTCCGGGGTCATCGTTTTCCATCAGAAAATTGATTTTTGAACTGTACAAAAAATGATTCAAAACGTCAATTGGATAATGTCTAATGTTGATTAACCACTTTTTAAAGCCTCACAGTGACCAAAATTGCCATTTTTACAGACTTTTCCTCCTACTCAGAAGCTTCTATTTTGACAAATTTCAGGCAGTAAAATGACTCTAAACACATTTATTTTAGTTCCAAAAGTGATAATTCACATGCAATAGTCATTTACAGTCAAAAGATAAAACATTAAAAATCACTAATACTGACCATCTGGAGAAAGTTCGACAGGTCCGGGGTTATCGTTTTTCATCAGAAAATTGATTTTTTTGACTGTTCAAAAAATGATTCAAAATGTCAAGTGGTTCAAGCCACATGTTGAATAACCACTTTTAAGAGCCTCACAGTGACCAAAATTGCCATTTTTACAGACTTTTCCTCCTACTCAGAAGCTTCTATTTTGACCAATTTCGGGTAGGAAAATGACTCTAAACACACTTATTTTAGTTCCAAAAGTGATAATTCACATGCAATAATAATTTACAGTCAAAAGATTAAACATTAAAAAATCACCATTAATGACCATCTTGAGAAAGTTCGACAGGTCCGGGTTGATCGTTTTTCATCAGAAAATTGTTTTTTCCGCTGTGCAAAAAAATGATTCAAAATGTCAATTGGATCGTGCCTCATGTTGAATGACCACTTTGTAAAGCCTCACAGTGACCAAAATTGCCATTTTTCCTGACTTTTCCTCATACTCAGAATCTTCTATTTTGACCAATTTCGGACTGAAAAGTGACTCTAAAGACACTTATTTTAGTTCCAAAAGTGATAATTCACATGCAATAGTAATTTACAGTCAAAAGATTAAACATTAAAAAATCACCATTACTGAACATCTGGAGAAAGTTTGACAGTTCCGGGTTGATCGTTTTTCATCAGAAAATTGATTTTTTTGACTGTACAAAAAAATTCAAAATGTCAATTGGATCCTGCCTCATGTTGAATAACCACTTTTAAAAGCCTCACAGTGACCAAAACTTCCATTTTTACAGACATTTTCTCCTACTCAGAATCTTCTTTTTTGACCAATTTCAAGCAGGAAAATGACTTTAAACACACTTATTTTAGTTCCAAAAGTGATGATTCACATGCAATAGTAATTTACAGTCAAAATATTAAACATTAAAAAATCACTATTAATGACCATCTTGAGAAAGTTCGACAAGTCCAAGATCATTGTTTTTCATCAGAAAATTGATTTTTTGGACTGTACAAAAAATGATTAAAAATGTCAAGTGGATCATGCCTCATGTTGAATTACCACTTTTAAGAGCCTCACAGTGACCAAAATTTCCATTTTTACAGACATTTCCTCTTACTCAGAAGCTTCTATTTTAATCAATTTCGGGCAGGAAAATGACTCTAAACACAATTATTTTAGTTCCAAAAGTGATAATTCACATGCAATAGTCATTTACAGTCAAATGATTAAATAATAAAAAATCACCATTACTGACCATCTGGAGAAAGTTCGACAGGTTCGGGATCATCGTTTTTCATCAGAAAATTGATTTTTGGGACTGCACAAAAAATGATTAACAATGTCAAGTAGATCATTCCTCATGTTGAATACCCACGTTTTAAAGCCTCATAGTGACCAAAATTGCCATTTTTACAGACTTTTCCTCCTACTCAGAAGCCTCTATTTTGACAAATTTCAGGCAGTAAAATGACTTCAACACACTTATTTTAGTTCCAAATGTGATAATTCACATGCAATAGTCATTTACAGTCAATAGATTAAACATTAAAAAATCACCCTTACTGACCATCTGGAGAAAGTTCAACAGGTCCGGGATCATCGTTTTTCATCAGAAAATTGATTTTTGGGACTGCACAAAAAATGATTAACAATTTCAAGTAGATCATGCCTCATGTTGAATACCCACGTTTTAAAGCCTCATAGTGACCAAAATTGCCATTTTTACAGACTTTTCCTACTACTCAGAAGCTTCTATTTTGACCAATTTCGGGTAGGAAAATGACTCTAAACACACTTATTTTAGTTCCAAAAGTGATAATTCAGATCCAATAGTAATTTACAGTCAAAAGATTAAACATTAAAAAATCACCATTACTGATGATCTGCAGAAAGTTTGACAGGTCAAGGTTCATCATTTTTCATCAGAAAATAGATATTTTGGACTGTACAAAAAATGATTCAAAATGTCAATTGGATAATGTCTCATGTTGAATAACCACTTTTTAAAGCCTCACAGTGACCAAAATTGCCATTTTTACAGACTTTTCCTCCTACTCAGAAGCTTCTATTTTGACCAATTTCGGGTAGGAAAATGACTCTAAACACACTTATTTTAGTTCCAAAAGTGATAATTCAGATCCAATAGTAATTTACAGTCAAAAGATTAAACATTAAAAAATCACCATTACTGAACATCTGGAGAAAGTTTGACAGGTCCGGGTTGATCGATTTTATTAGAAAATTGATTTTTTTGGACTGTTCAAAAAATGATTAAAAATGTCAATTGGATCATGCCTCATGTTAACCACTTTTTAAACCTCAGAGTGTCCAAAGTTGCCATTTTTACAGACGTTTCCTCCTACTCAGAAGCCTCTATTTTGACTAATTTCGGGCAGGAAAATGACTCTAAACACACTAATTTTAGTTACAAAAGTGATAATTCACATGCAATAGTCATTTACAGTCAAATGATTAAACAATAAAAAAATCACCATTACTGACCATCTGGAGAAAGTTCGACAGGTTCGGGGCCATCGTTTTTCATCAGAAAATTTATTTTTGAACTGTACAAAAATGATTCAAAACGTCAATTGGATCACGCCTCATGTTGAATAACCACTTTCAAAAGCCTCACAGTGACCAAAATTGCCATTTTTACAGACTTTTCCTCCTACTCAGAATCTTCCTTTTTAACCAATTTCGGGCAGGAAAATGAATCTAAACACACTTATTTTAGCTCCAAAAGTGATAATTCATATGCAATAATAATTTACAGTCAAAATATTAAACATTAAAAAATCACCATTACTGAACATCTGGAGAAAGTTTGACAGGTCCGGGTTGATCGTTTTTTATCAGAAAATTAATTTTTTTGACTGTACAAAAAAGATTCAAAATGTCAATTGGATCATGCCTCATGTTGAATAACCACTTTTTAAAGCCTCCTAGTGACCAAAATTGCCATTTTTACAGACTGTTCCTCCGACTGAGAATCTTCTATTTTGACGAATTTCGGGCAGGAAAATGAATGTAAACACACTTATTTTAGCTCCAAAAGTGATAATTCATATGTAATAGTAATTTACAGTCAAAAGATTAAACATTAAAAAATCACCATTACTGAACATCTGGAGAAAGTTTGACAGGTCCGGGTTGATCGTTTTTATCAGAAAATTGATTTTTTTGGACTGTTCAAAAAATGATTAAAAATGTCAATTGGATCATGCCTCATGTTAAATAACCACTTTTTAAACCTCAGAGTGACCAAAGTTGCCATTTTTACAGACGTTTCCTCCTACTCAGAAGCCTCTATTTTGACTAATTTCGGGCAGGAAAATGACTCTAAACACACTTATTTTAGTTACAAAAGTGATAATTCACATGCAATAGTCATTTACAGTCAAATGATTAAACAATAAAAAAATCACCATTACTGACCATCTGGAGAAAGTTCGACAGGTTCGGGGCCATCGTTTTTCATCAGAAAATTTATTTTTGAACTGTACAAAAAATGATTCAAAACGTCAATTGGATAATGTCTAATGTTGTATAACCACTTTTTAAAGCCTCACTGTGACCAAAATTGCCATTTTTACATATTTTTTCTCCTATTCAGAATCTTCTTTTTTGACCAATTTCGGGCAGGAAAATGACTCTAAACACACTTATTTTAGTTCCAAAAGTGATAATTCACATGCAATAATAATTTACAGTCAAAAGATTAAACATTAAAAAATCACCATTAATGACCATCTCGAGAAAGTTCGACAGGTCCGGGTTGATCGTTTTTCATCAGAAAATTGTTTTTTTTCTGCTGTTCAAAAAATGATTAAAAATGTCAATTGGATCATGCCTCATGTTGAATAACCACTTTTAAAAGCCTCACAGTGACCAAAATTGCCATTTTTACAGACTTTTTCTCCTATTCAGAATCTTCTTTTTTGACCAATTTTGGGCAGGAAAATGTCTCTAAACACACTTATTTTAGTTCCAAAAGTGATAATTCACATGCAATAGTAATTTACAGTCAAAAGAATAAACATTAAAAAATCACCATTACTGAACATCTGGAGAAAGTATGACAGGTCCGGGTTGATCATTTTTCAAAAGAAAATAGATTTTTTGGACTGTACAACAAATAATTCAAAATGTCGATTGGATCATGCCTCATGTTGAACAACCACTTTTTAAACCTCTGAGTGACCAAAGTTGCCATTTTTACAGACTTTTCCTCCTACTCAGAAGCTTCTATTTTGACAAATTTCGTGCAGTAAAATGACTCTAAACACAGTTATTTTAGTCCCAAAAATGATAATTCACATGCAATAGTAATTTACAGTCAAAAGATTAAACATTAAAAATTCAAAATTACTGAGCATCTGGAGAAAGTTCGACTGGTCCGGGGTCATTGTTTTTCATCCGAAAATTGATTTTTTGTACTGTACAAAAAATGATTCAAAATGTCAAGTGGATCATGCCTCATGTTGAATAACCACTTTTTAAAGCCTCACAGTGACCAAAATTGCCATTTTTACAGACTTTTCCTCCTACTCAGAATCTTCTTTCTTGACCAATTTCGGGCAGGAAAATGGCTCTAAACACACTTATTTTAGTTCCAAAAGTGATAATTCACATGCAATAATAATTTACAGTCAAAAGATTAAACATTAAAAAATCACCATTAATGACCATCTTGAGAAAGTTCGACAGGTCCAGGTTGATCGTTTTTCATCAGAAAATTGTTTTTATCCGCTGTGCAAAAAAATGATTCAAAATGTCAATTGGATCGTGCCTCATGTTGAATGACCACTTTGTAAAGCCTCACAGTGACCAAAATTGCCATTTTTCCTGACTTTTCCTCATACTCAGAATCTTCTATTTTGACCAATTTCGGACTGAAAAGTGACTCTAAAGACACTTATTTTAGTTCCAAAAGTGATAATTCACATGCAATAGTAATTTACAGTCAAAAGATTAAACATTAAAAAATCACCATTACTGAACATCTGGAGAAAGTTTGACAGTTCCGAGTTGATCGTTTATCATCAGAAAATTGATTTTTTTGACTGTACAAAAAAATATTCAAAATGTCAATTGGATCCTGCCTCATGTTGAATAACCACTTTTAAAAGCCTCACAGTGACCAAAATTTCCATTTTTACAGACATTTTCTCCTATTCAGAATCTTCTTTTTTGACCAATTTCAAGCAGGA